>CM062581.1:1007208-1421059 GCA_031468815.1 Morus bassanus | reverse complement strand
TGGGGTTCCCCTCGTAACGAAACGTGGCCCTTTAAATAATAAAGGGAACCCCCCCCCCCCCCCCCGCTCCCCACCGACAACAACCCCCCAACGCCATCCCCACGCGCTCGCGGGGGGCGGGTGATGCCCCTCCCCGCCCCGGGGTGGGGGTTCGGGGGGGGGGGGAGGGAGGGAGGGGGAGGGGGTGGCCCCGCCGCTAATTGGGTGCGTTCCGGTTGTTGACGTGACGAGAAGTGTCAGGGCTCGGCGCTGCCCATTGGTCGCCGCGGACGGCCCCGCCCTGACCCCACGTGGGGACCGGCCGAGGCGGCGGCGCGACGCGAAACCCGGACCGGAATCGGACACGCGGAGCCGGAGCCACCGCGCTCCGCCCCCCCCCCCCCCCCCCCCCCCCCCCCCCCCCCCCGCCGCCTCCTTTCGGCCTCCTACTCCGTCTCCCCACTCTCCTGCTAATTTTTTAATTCCGCCTCCCTTTTGCTTTGCTTTTCCTTCCCTCTGGAGAGGCAGCAGCGCTCTGCAACGGCCCCGCGCTGCACGGGGTGCCCGTCAGGGTGCCCGTCGGGGTGCCCGTCGGGGTGCAAAGCCTCCCTGGGGCTGCAGCCCCAGGAAGCCAGACGCTGGGAGACCACCTGTGCAAGCCAGCGTGGGAGAACGTGGGCCCACAGTGCTCGGAGCCACGCAGGGTCGGGGGGTGCTCCTGAGAGCGCCTGTGCCCGGGGGAACCAGCAAAAATCAATGGCAACCAGCAACCCTGGAAATATTAGCGGTGAAACCGGTACTTATTTTCCCTGTAAAGTGCTCTCTCTGGCAGTTCGTCCTGCCAAGTGCATCCAAGGCGACATCTATTTAGTGGAGAAACGTGACCGGTGCTCCCGGTGTCACGCGCTCGCGTGGGTCCCAGGAGGATCACAAAGCAAAGGCAGCAGCACCTGAAAATCCTCCCCTCCGCGCGGCCCTCGGCGTCGGGACACGCGCTGCCCTTCCTCGCCACGCCGTCCCTCCTCGCCGCCCGGCACGGCGGCGGGCTGCCGGAGCCGCCGAGCCTTCCCGCAGGCTGACGGACGATGGGGTGATCCGTGATAATTCTCCAAATCGCTGCACTTTGGCCTCAGCGCTCGCTCTTGGGTTTGCACATATTTGTTAATTTTTCACGGCCGGGGAAGGTTAATGGATCTTCCCCCCGCCCCGGCAGGTTCACACTCACCCTGTAGCCGCGGCGGTGCGGGCCCGGGTTTGGGGCTGCTGGGTGCTGAGCCCCCGCAAGCCCGCGCCGTCTGCCGAGCGCTCGCGTTCCCCATTGATCCTCGCTCTGCACCTAACCGAGCTGGAAAAGAAAAGTGCAACAAAGCGGGGCGATTCCAAGCGGTGGGGCTGAGCCAGACCCTCTGCCCGAGGGCCCTTCTGGGGCCTAAGTCAGTGGACACCGGGACGTGGGGAGGGGAATGGAAAGCAGTGGTTTTGCACTGAAAATTCATTTAATTGCTCAAAATAGAACACATTAGACGAGCTCTTCCCTCCCCCAGTGGTACTTATGGACAAATTCTGATTTTTATTTAATGGTTTCCCCGAAAAGGTTGTAATTTTCTTCACATTCCCATCCAGCCATAGCTCTAGCGCTGTTGTGGTGAACTCAAACGACCGAGAATGCCTCTCATTAATTGATATTCCTCACGCTAGGACTGTACTGAAATAGCAGATGTTTTATTTTAGCTTATTAAAACTCACCTGGTTGAAAAAAAAAAAAAAAAGGAGCTATTAGGGGTGGTGGGGAACTTTCTGGTTCATATTGATTTAAAATCTACTTAAATTGATATTTGCACATCCCAATTATAAACCGTGATCTTTTCCCATAAGTTATTTTTCTTTTTCTGCAGTTTTTTTTTCTTAACGATCTTAGAAAAAGCCTCAGCGGGAGAAGCCACCATCTCCTCTCCCAGCCGGACAGCCCGTGCTGCCGCGGGAGGCCTTTGGCACCGCAGTCGGGGACGTCGCAGGCAATGCAGGACACCCCAGGAGGCTGGTCCCAAGAGCGGTTTTGGCCAAAATGTGCCCCGTGCCCTGTGCTGTGGTGCCAGGGTGCCCGGGCGAGCTGCGGGCTCGCGGCCGCGGCATCCTGCGAGGTCTCACGGCCGGGAGAAAGGAAGCAGGAGATGTCCTCATCCACCCTGTCTGGGGAGAAACCTCGGGCTCAGCTTCTGGGCGCGGGGTGTTGTGACACCGTCCCGTCCCCACCACGATGCCGCCCTTCGGGGAAACCATCTGAGCCGCCCTTCCCTTTCCCAAACGGCCTCCGCGGGGGAAGAGCCGCTGCAGCCCACCCGCCCACGGTCGATGCTCCCACATCGGCCGGCCCCGGCGCTCCGGGTCCCGGCCCCTCGGTGGGTGTACACGGCCCCTCCGCAGCCCCGCTGCCAGGGGCCCGGCCGTCCTGCGGGAAATAGGGGAGAAAGAAACCTGCAGGATAAGGTTTGTTCCAGCTGGCCGGGTCCGAGCGCCTGCACAGCCACAGCCATCCTGCTCGCCCCCAGCCTCCCTGCAGGGAAACGGGCCCAGACCGCCGGTGATAGGAAATGCATGCTTTTTTACCCCTCCATCATTTTGTTTCCCCTTCCCATGCCGTGAATCCTGGAAGAGGCTGGCTACGGCTTTAGCACAGCCTCGTCAGGCCGCGGGGGACTTGCCGTTAGGGCGCGGAGAAGGCGGCGGGGGGAAAGAGGAGACACCCGCGTGCGCGCACGCCCGTGCACACGTGTGCACGCGGAGGCGCACGCACGGGCACGCGCGCGCGCGCCCCCCCGGTCCCGGGGTCGCCCCCGTTCCCACCTCGTTCCCCGGCCGCCGTGACCAGCTGACCTCACCCAAGGCGCGAGCGGTGCTGCCGGTGCTCGGTGCTCGGCAGCGTGACGGCAGCCGCCCCGAGAGGTGGCTTTATTGTTGACAAGCCGGTCCCGGCCCCAGTCAATAGTGTGTGTTTACATTTCAGGTGACACTATCTGCCCTCCGCGCAGGGCAGGACCCTGCCTGCCAAATTTCCTTTAGCTTTCAAGTTTATCTAAACAAGGATTTCAGAGCTGGGAAGGCAGTGAAACGCATACTAATGACCGACCGCGGAGAGCCAGGAGAGCTATCAGCAAGTTTATTTTGCTTTGTGGGGAAGCTGGGTTTTATCTGCTCTTGGCAGTAAGGTTTTACAGCCCCCCCCCCGCCGGCAAGAGAGGGTTCAATCCTGCAACTGCTTCTGGCACCAGCATCCCCCGCAGGGCTGGGGACAGCAAAAGCCTCTTTTAGTTTTGGGTGCTCCCGCTAGCGATGCTCTGGGCGCCCGAAGCCAGCCCGGGCCAATACCCGCACGACAGACCGTGCTCGGGCTTCGAGCTTTTCCAGTTTCTCCTTTTTCACTCTTCAGAGCAAATCCTTGGGGCTCCGGGTGGAAAAATGCGCCCGCGCAAACCTGCAAAATGGCAGAGGGCTGCGGGGCCCTCCTGCAGGAAGGGGCCTGAATTCCTGATGGACGGGCGAGACCCTTGACCCGAGTCTGCAAACACAGCACTCCTCCTCAAACACTGCACAACAGATCTTCTCAGCTATGACTTTTTCTCTCTGCTCCACAGCAATTAAAGGAAAACGAAAGCAGGGTGCTGGGGTCCCGCGGGCCGGCGGCAGGAGCGGGGTGCGGTGGGGATGGCTGTTGCCCTCCGGGGCCACGTGCGCCCGCTCTGCGCGTCCCCAGCCGGCACCACCGAGAAGAGAAGCCGCCGGGAGGTTTCCGAACCTCGGCAGCCCTGCGCGCAGGCGGGCTGGGAAGAGCGTCGGTTGCTGGTGTTGCCACAACAGGCCCCGATTACCCCGTCCTTTCACAAGCAAAACTCCCGTTGACCTCACCCTCATCCGCGGGATTTGCTTGAGCAATCCCCACGTCCGCCCAGCCCAGCGCCTCCGGGCTGCAGCAGCCGAGGCCGGGGGCTGCCCAGGCAGGGGGGCCGGCAGGCAGCAAACCTGCTCGGGACCTGCCGCAAACTCCTCCTAGCACCGAACAAAGGCCTGAGCCTCACCGGCAATATTTTTCTCCCCCGTCCCCCTGTGGCTGGGATGGGAGGTGTGAGGAGGTGGGTAAAGGGCATGGCCAGGGGCAGCGGCAGCGCTGGGTTTTCACGAGAACGTGCTGCGGACCTTCCTCGAGGCCCGAGGTGTGTTTCCCACAGACCTGAGAACCTCCGAGCTCTCACCAGAGCCGGGGACCGTGTCCAGGTCCCCACGGCAGGGAGCATCTCTGCAGACAACCGCAAACCGTGCCGGAGGGAGGGAGAGCCCCAGGACCCTCCCGGCAGCAGAGGCAGCTCAGAAGAGCCGGATCCAGGCTGGGAGCTGGCGTCCCGCCGGCCGGGAAAGCCTCGGCCCATCCGCTCGCTTGCCAAGTTTTGGCCAAGAGGTTGGGACCAACAGGAGGAGCTGGTGGAGGCATCGGGCCCGGGACTCGCTAACAGGACTCGGCTGCAGCTCAGCTCCAAACCCAGCAGCTCCGGCACTGCCAGCTCCATCAAACAACTCGCCGGTGTCCAAACCCCGGTGGGGAAAACAGGACACGGGAGAGCTGGTTGCAGGCAGGGAAGCGATGTTCCCTGCCTCCCTGCCCCCTGCCCACATCCAGCCCCGGCCCCGGCACGCAGGGACCCCTTGGATGAGCGCAGCCGCCTCTGTGCTTCGGCAGAGGATGGGCGCAGAGCCCCTGCGCCCGCAGCGGCGCTGGCCTTGCACGCTCAGCCAGCGCTGGTTGCACTGGGGCTCCGACACCGCATCGGCTCCCGGGACAGCGACACCGCGCACTTATTTATAATTAATGCCAGGCTGCGCCCGGGATGGAGGAGGGAGAGGAGGGCCCGGCCGCTCTCGGCAGGTAGAGCAGGTTCGGCTGTGCCCGCGGAGCCTCCCCGGGCACCGGAGCCGGGGCCGGCCTCTTGCCAGCCTCCTCGCTCCCTGCAGCTGGAGCCAGGTCGCCCATGGGTGCTCCTGGACGCTCGCGGGTGCTCGCCGCCTCCGGAGACCGGGCCGCCAGCCCTCTGCTCCCCACGCTCACCTGCCCTCCCTTCCCGGGGCGAGCAGCTCAGCCCAGGCTTTTGCTCTACACTGTCTAATTATAGATATTATATTGCAAATGGCTTTTGGGCCTGCTAATGGTATTACTGGTGTTATTCTTCTACTTGTTAATTATAACCAATTTGTTTGGGATGCCTTCCCAGTTTTCGTCTGTAATTGCTCTCCCCATTCCCTGATGACTGTGACTCAGCAGAAACTCTGCAGTTTCGCTCAGGGATGATATTACTCTTTGTCTCTCCTGCCAAGCACGGCTGCAGACGTCTGCCTGCGCAGCACGGCTACCGCTCCCACCCCGCCGGTGGCCGCGCTCCAGCCCGGAGCGGGCGGCTCGGGGACCGGGAGGGATGCGGGGTGGCGGTGGCGGGGGGCTGGCATCGCGCTGCGCTGGAAGCGGGGCGCCCGCAGCCTTGCTGCGGAGCTCTGCGTCCTCGCCTGCGGCATCGCCTGCGATAGCTGCCGGGCTCAGGCCTGGGGATGCTCGTAAGCAACTTGCTGAATCAGGGCTGCGGCCCGTGAACCATTACAGGGTTTTGCCTGCGAAAAGCCCGGCAAGGCTCGGTGTGACTAAAGGCTTAGCCAAGGAAAGAGGAAAATATTAAACGGGTTGTTTTCTTTTTATTATTGCTAAATTCTAAAGAAGCTTGCTCTTCTCCTCTCTCCAGCATTTACTGCAGATAAGTTATTTGGAAAGGGAGTATTTCACCAGAACAGCCATTCAAGTAGCCTAATACACACATTAGAGTCTATTTGCACTTAAAAGAAGTGGGAGGTATTAAATCAGCCTCTGGCCAGATAGTCATTGTATAAACAAGAGCTGTTAACTCCTACTTGATAGCAGTGATAGCAAGGGAAAGGAAAACAGCCCTGCAGTGTCATGACCAACCTGACACAACATGTTTTAGGTCTGGGGAAGAAAAAAAAACCACCAAACCCCTGGGAGTTCATGACTGCCGGGGCTGCGGGAGGGTGGCTGCCAGCGACGGGCCAGGCCGGGCTCCGCAGGCAGGGATGCTCCTCCTGCCCGCCCAGCACCCTCCGAGCGCTGCCCTGGGAGCCGCTCTCCCACCCGGGGCTCCAGCGACACCACCACGCTGGCATCCACACGCCAAGCGGCGCGGCACCTTCGTGGACCTGCCCAGGCCACCGGTGGCAAGGGACGGGGGGGTTGTTGGCAGCCGAAACGCTCGCTGGGTCTCCAAGCCCCCGGTGCTGCGCAGCCGGAGTCCCCCCTCCAGCAGAGCAGGGCTCCGCACGGGGCCGGGGAGATGGAGGTCTGCGGGGCTCCGCTCGCTCCCGAGCAAACCCAGGTATTAATGAAATTTATGAGTCAGAGCAAGCAAAAGAAACTGTTTTCAGCTGACTTCACTCACCACTTCCTCTCCTCGTGTTCATCTCTCCCAGCAGCCCACTTATCTTCCCCCTGGAGCGGTGCCCACCCTCCCCTGCCCGATACGCCTCTATCGCTAACAGGCCAGAGCATTCAGCACCAGGATTGCTTCTGAGTTTGCTCACTCACTCACTCAAGCACTCTCAAGTTGTTCTCTGTGGCTAATCAAATGTCAAAACAAGCTACCCCTGCGATTTTGAGAGCTTTTAAACAGGAAGACATTTACCACTGATACATGAGAGCTGCGCACATTTGTCTGGGGCTCAGCCTAGAACGGGTTTCAGTGATAGCTCAGGACTGGTTTCAGTTGCAGCAAGTATCTGCTGGGTACGAGCTATTTTGTGGTCGCTCTTTGGAGGAATAATGACTGTACGAGCCCGTGGCAGCGGTCCCACCGCTCGCCCAAAGCCAGCACTGCTGTCTCTCGTGGGGACGGGGCTCTTTCCCTCCCGCTGATGGGCGGGAGATGGCTGCCAGCGCGGGCGGGCAGCACCCCTCCATCCCAGCACGCCCCGCTCCTCGGCTAATTAAACCATGTTTTATAGCCCGACTTTAAATCATGCGCTTCGGGACTAAAGCAGTGAGCTTTCAGCATTTGAGAAGTGATAACTTCTGAGCCATCCAGAAGCCCAGGAGTCCCCGGGAAAGGTGCCCGGGACCTTTTGGCTCCCATGCAGCCCGCAGCGAGGCGCAGCATCCGCGGATCCCTCCGACCCACCAAGGGCCGGGCTGAGCGGATGGCCGCAGAAGAGCGGGACCCCGCGTAAAGGACGATTTTGATTTCAGATCCGCTTGGCCAGTCTCCCCGCAGCTCTGAAATCAAAGCTGTCCTTTATGCAGGTACCCGCTCTTCCGCAGCCAACACCGGCCAAGACCCGGCGTGTGACTCTCCAAAGGGCCCCACGCAGCCTGGGTGCCCCCTCCGTCTCCCACCCTGGAGCATCCCCTGCTCAGGGGAAGGGGTCAGAGCCCCTGCCCTGGGGTGGGCTGTCAGCAGGGCCCTCCCCCCCCCCGCCCCGGCCATCCCTGGCACGTCCCTGCTCGGCGGGGGGATCCCATCTCCCCATACCACCCACATGGGATGAAAAGCGCAGCGTGGGGTTTGGGATGCCCCGACGCGCTGGCGGGGTTCCAGCATTGTGCAGCCGGGCTGCCTTGTGCTCTCCAGCCCCGGGAAGGAGCCAGCTGGGAGCCGGAGGTTCGACAAAGGGCTTGTTTTGCCCTGGCAAGGCACAGCGTTGGGCTCTCAGCAAAGGGGCCAACAATTATGTGCTGCCTGCGAGGACACGTGAGAAATTTCATCAAAGCAAGAAGAAAATGGAAGAGGTGGAAGATGAAGATGGCCCCCATAACCCCCAATAAAACATGGCATTTATCTGCAGAGGGCTTTTCCCAAAAGCCGCCTGGGCTGAGGACTGCTCCCTTCCCCAGGAGCCCATTAGCTCCACTGCAGGCAGCCGGCAATTTCCCTCTTGCAGGATTAGCCTTTATTTAGAGGCTGCCTCAGGTGACAGGGCAGCAGACCGTGGTGCCCAGGCCTCCTCTCCTCCAGCCGGCGGGAGCAGGGCGGCAGCACCGACGCCAGGGGCTGTGCCCCATCCCCAGGCGAGGGCACCCGGCTCCAAGCGGCTCTGGGAGCAGCGGCGCTCGCACCCGGCCTTCAAAGCCGTCACGTATCCCAGCTGAACGCCGAGCACAAGCTGCTCACAGGAGCTGCTAGGTTTGCACGACGCTCGCCCTGTGTTTTCTGCTTTCCTCCCAGCACATCTCCAACGTCTTTAAAAAAAAAAAATACCCACAGCTTCCTGAAGGCTCCACAACAGAGAGAGATGCTTCTGTTGCTCAATCTGTTGCTGGTCTGGAAATGAAGCATCTCCCTCCTCGGAAGCATTTAATCAAACACGAAGAGCGCACGCACGCACGTCAATCCGAGCGGCAAGCCCTGACGCTGCCGTCAGCCAGCAGCACAGCGGTCCACGCGGAGTCGGCCAAGCCACTCTCTGCCATGCGCCGTGGCCGGGGACAACGAAGCCTCCCGGGATCCGTGGGGGCAAAGGCAGGTCCTGGGGATGGGGACATCGTGCCGGGGCTGGACCGCTGGAGGATGGAGGGGACCAAGCCTTGTGCTCGCAGCCAGAGCATCAGCCTCGCTGCCTCCCACCCTCCCTGCCTCGAATAACTGCCAGGCTTTAGCTTTCCTGCTTTGCTAGGGGTTTTTCTTCAACCTCCTGCATGAAGCACCGGTTGGGGGGCCGGGGCTGCGGCCGTGCCACCCTGCAGAGCCCATCCTTGTGCTGGCTGCGGGGTTAGGAGGGGGCGATGCCCGCTGCCATCATAGGAAGGGCGTTGGGAGCAGACAGGCACAGACTTTGTCCCAGCCCGAGACAAAGAGAATGCTGTGGGTTTGCTTTTAGACAAATGAATGGATTTTACTGTTTGACCAACACTCATGAGAATGCCAGTCAGTGCGAATTTGGCAGGAGGTCTGACACTTGTCAGCTTTGGTTTATAACCGGAGAAAAGCAGCCAGCTCTCCGGAGGAGAATGACGTGCGCACGTTGCTGTGCGGGTTTGTTCTCGGAAGAATGTGTGGCAACAGAAGATCAAGCAAATACTTGGGACCGCTACATCACGGAGGACTTTGTCAGCTAGCCGGAAAGTTTTAGAAGGGCTTCACACTCTTTACAGACAGCCAGGACACTGCCTGGAGCCGGGGCGAAAACACAACAGCGTGGGGTTTGTGAATAACAGAAGCATTACTGTGGCATCCCTAACGAGCGTGGCCTCGCCAGCACGCCCTCGGAAAGGCGCTTGGGGAGCAGTGTCAGTAAGCAGCCGTGTCGGCCCCACGCAGGCGAGCTGCCTGTCCGCAGAAGAGAATTGGGAGCCGGTGGCATTTTCCTTGGGGGGGGCTTTGCCGCAGGCACCTGCCTGCCTGCCTGCTGCTGGACCCATGGGAGGGGGCAGCTCCGCTGCTGGGCATGGCCCTGGTCCAGCTCACCCCATCACGGAGGCAGCCCGAGGAAGGGGGCTTCAATCCCTGGGGGAAAAGCCATGGGAATGACTGCTGGGGCACAGCCCTGCACCAACACCAGTCTGCAGCTGCACCTGCACCCCCAAAAAAAGACCTCAGCCTCGGTGGCATGAGTCGAGGTGGGCAGGAGCCCATCTCTCCCTTCCCTTGCCCAAGCGGGGCGGCTCAGCAGAGAGCTGGGGGCGGCGGAGGGAAGCCGGTGTCCTCCCAGCCTGGCTCTGGGCTGAGCTCAGATGGGATTTCCAGCCCAGCCAGCATCAGTGTGGTGTTCCGAGCTGGGGCAGGATGCCCTTTCACAGCCAGGGACAGCATCTCTTTTTATTTAAAGTCGACGTCCCGGCCACATTTCCCGTGCAAAAGCCAGAAGCCGGTGCAAAAGACACATGTGCAATTTACTTTGTTTTGCTTTTTAAAGGCTCTGCAGCCTGCAAAGGGCATGAGGGTTTCTCTGCCTCGAACAGCTCACCAGAACAGCTTATTCTGCAACATCTATTCCAGGCAGTTCCTCTGTGTTGACAAAGCCTTTGGATAGGGAATGACAAATATCTGTTGGGATCGTTTCCTCTTCCTCAGCCCTCTCGCTTGCCCAGGGATACGGACGGGGATGCTCGAGGGTGTCCGGCGCCGGAGACGGGCAGTCCCTCCGGCACCCACCGCGCACCCCTATCAGAAGAAACCCGGAGCCGCCGTGTCCAGGGCCCCCGAGGTGATGCTGCACCAGGAACCGAGAGCCCAGCCTGTAAAACGGCCCTGACCAAACAGACCAGACCAACTCTGAATGAATCATTCCAGGCAGTGGAGTAAATCATCCACCTCTCTAAAAGGGCAGCCATTGCCTTCCCCTGGGTTGCTTTGGAGCAGGTCTCAAGGAGCCAGGGCTTTCTAGTGAGCATTAGAGAGCATTATGACTTGCCGTGGTGGGAAGGGCGTGTTGCATGCATGGCTGCAGGGCAGGTGCTTGCTTTTCTCCCGGCAAGAGATTTTCTCCAAGGCATGGCGAAGCTCTGGCTTCGACCTGTGGTAACGCAGCTCCTTCTGCTTCCTGCTGACAGCTCAGACTGATGCTGCAGCCCGGCTTTGCTGTGGTCTAGGTGGCCCTTGAGTATGGGTTTGGTAGGCTCCACCTAGCACCTAATGAGTGTTTGCCTGCTTTGCTGTGCAATTTGGCACGATGGGCAGCCTTTGCTCAGGAGCTGCCCCAGTCTGGGAAAGATAAGGGTGTTGCAGGCCAGCTCTGAGGCGGGATGACAGAGCTGTTTGCAGGCAGCTCCTCTGATCTGCCCAGCTCTGCTATTACTCCCCGAGCAACCATTAATAACCCAAGTCATTACGGGGTGCTTTTCCATTCAGAGATTTAACAGCTCTCTAAAGTCAAAGGAGCGAGGCGGGAGGTTACGTGCTTCACCCCAGCTGCGCAACGAGTCCAGGGCCGAGCCGGGAACCAAACCCACGCCTCATCACCGAGCCCCGGCGCTCGTGCTCAGACCCTGGCCCGCGGCCAGGCTGGGACTCCTCTGCGAGACCACAGCAGCGTGGTGCTCGCAGGCCGGGGCACGCTCGCCGCCGAGCCGGCGGGGTGCTTCCCTACGTCCTCAGAGGTCTCGGTCTCCTTTGGACATCTTCGATCTGGGCGTTGTGGTCTGCCTGGCTTCATGCAGTAGGTGCATGGAGGAGGATCGAGCTCTGTCTGCCCGGTCCTGATCCAAAATCCTGGCTCACCCTGCTCCAGAGGCTTGTTTGACCCTCAGCACTGCAGCATCCCCAGACATCTGCTCAGGCTCCGACAGGAAAGGAGGTCCTCGGTTGCTCATACGTACCTCCCTGTCCCTTTCCCCATCACAAGCTCGTCCACCTGCAGCCCCCATCACGCTGTCGTGGCCCGCCAGGACAAAGCTGGACCTGACACCCGCACGCCTCAGCCCTCCCTGGTCCAGGTAGCTTCGAGGCAGGCATGGTCCAGGACGTTCCCACAATGTCTGCATTACAAATAAGCCTCTGAGGTGAAGGGATCGTGATGAGGAGCATCAGCCTGGCACCTACGAGCTGGTTGTCGAGTAGGAGGGAAATGTGGTTCTTGGGGACTGAGCAAACTTCTCCCGGGTTTGCCTGCATGAGCCCACCGACCACCCGGGATGAAGGACGAAGCAGGGAACTCACGGGCTCTGGGTGGTTTCGTGATTTCCTGAGCATGGGGTGAGAGCCCTGTGCCATGCGAGGTTGCAGCCCCGCATCCCGGCAGCCCTCGCTGGGTAAGGGGCAGCCCAGCAGCCCAGGGAGGCTGGCGGTGCCTCGTCCTCCGGCAAGGGACGACTGATCGTCCCCCTGCTCCTAACCGGTGTCAGAGGTGGCCGCTCCGAGGGCAGCGTCGGTCACAGCAACCTCCTGCTATAAGGGATCATCCATCCTTAAAATAGCTGTATATCATTAGTTACATCTAATTGAAGGTGTTTTGAATGCAACCTCCACAACACACAAACCAAATGGGAAATGACATACCATCAAATTAATGCCCCCAAACCATGATAAACGACTGGTTAGATGATTAATGTTTCTATTTCTTGGTTTAAGAGAGAACAATACCGCCGGGCCCAGCATTTATCTGCGTTGCCTGCAAAAGGTCACCAGGCATCCTCAAAATAAATAGGGGTATCGCCCTGCTGTTACGCCTTCAGATGCACCACGGCTCTCTCCTCTCTACACACGCCGCAGCCCGTGCGCTCGGCGATGGAGCAGGGCGAGCTTTGACCATGGCCACGCCAAGCGAGCGGGGACGAGCGGCTGCCCCAGCGGAGCCGGCGAGCAGCAGCGGCCCTTCTCGGGTCCCTTTCGGTTCCATCATTACGGACATCCCAGGCTGCCTCGGAAAATCATTCCCTGATGATGCATCTGAGGAAGCCGGACATCAGTGCGATGGTTTATTGGATTGGGGTTTTGACATCTGAGAGGACTCATTGCTACACTGGCTATTTTATTAAACCATTAAAAGACACTTCTTTAATAGTTCCAGAAATATCAACTTTTCATGTGGCTGGGGCGGCTTGCTGCTCTGCACCTGGAAACGGCACAAATTCTCTTTCAGGTTCAAAGCAGTCTGGCTTCTGATACACCGCGTGTAATTAGAGATAATTGAAACGAGCGCGTTCAAAGGAGCCCGAGGACTGGCGGAGCGGAGGCGCTGGCTGCGCTGTCGCCCGGCACCATCTGCACCGCGCCGTCCGACCCGCCGCGCCGGGGCCGTGCCGAGCCCCGCCGGCCCCTCGACACCAGCACCGGCCGAACCCAACCGCGCGGGGCTGATGCCGCAGGTCTCGGCAATGCCGCGGTAATTTATGGCGAAACCCCGCAGAGGGACAGCAAGCCGGGGCGAGGACGGCTGCACTGCAGCCCAGAGACCCCGCAGCTTGTCCCGACAAGACGCTGTTTGTGTGCGGAGATTAAAGTCTCCTGTTCAGTAGCAGGAAAATGCAAATACTGTTTAAACAAGCTGTTAATTGTTAAACCACATTATTTAGGGGTAATAATCACTGGAACCCCTTGTACTGCTAAAATGAGGCCAAGAGCTCTCTGGTCATGGGCTCCACAAGAGGAGGATATCTCTTGTTTATGGGCTGTGTCTGATGAAAACGAGCAGGCAGGGACATGGGAATGGGGGGAAAAAAGGAAATTACTGAAGTGGGAAAGGAGAGGGTCTGGGGGAACAGCTCCGGTGGCCATGCCTCGGGTCCCATGGGGATCCCACGGAAAGGGAGCCCCCAGGATGGAGAGGAAGATGGGGATGGAGAGGGTAATCCTGCAGATGGAAAAGGTGATCCCGCTGACGGAAAAGGCTGATCCCACAGACGGAGAGGGCTGATCCGCGGATGGAGAAGGCTGATCCCGCTGGCTGGGTGTGATCCACACGCTGGGTGTTGCCCCGGCTGGCGGCGTCGAGGATATGGCAGGTGCTGGCGCCTCTTCGTGAGGCCGGGGGTGTTCTCAGCTGGTTGTCACCACAGGAACAAACACCGTGCCCTTGCTTTGCACCGAGACCCCTCTGGTCCTGCCGTGCTTTGCATTTGTTTGCCGAGGACCCAGGCCTGGAGGCAGTTGTTACCAGGAGGGTTTGCCTGCAGCATGGGTGCTGTTGGGAGCCCGGGCCAGCAGGTCTCCTTCAGAGCCCTTGTGACCACGTCAAGGCTGGCAAAACCCTCGGCAGCCCAAAGCCCTGCGAGATCCCAGTGTGATGGCCGGGGAGCAAAGCTGGCTCTCCCTGGCGCAAGGAGGGGAGATGTTCGGAGTCTCCAGGCAGACCAGTTTGCAATTCCTCCCAGCGGCTCCATGGGCTCAGCCACAAGCAGAGGCTTTGGGCATCCCTGCGCAGACGCTGCCAGTCCCCCCTCATCCTGCCAGGATATCGCTGAGGGGTTTCTGGCCAAGCGCAGAGCCCACCTGAGCTGGGCGATCGAGCAATGCCGCAGGGACCAGCACCCAGCGCCCAGCACCCAGTGCCCACCCTCTTCGCTGCAGATGGAGAGTGGGTCGCGCTCATGGGGTGCATCCAGCCGTTTCGGTATCGGTGCTCCAGGACACGTGCACAGGGCTTCGAGATCCACCATGGCAGAGCCGAGCCGAGCCAGGCCTGTATCTCCCCATCTCCCTGCCAGGAGGAGGTTTTGGCAGGAGCTGCTCTCTCCCCATGCCGCCTGCCCAGCGGCTGAGCTGCAGAAGGTGTTTCCTACACGGCTGCAGCAGGAGGGAAGAGGAGGGAGCTGTTGCCTGACCCAGCCGAAAAGGGACCCCCAGCTCCTTCGCACCAGGGCAGAAACAGTGCAAAATGCCCCAAAGGGCAGCCGTGACCCGGCACTGCAGCACCCGTCGGCACCCAGAGGTCCCCGCGTGGGGAAACCGTTCCAGTGTGCTGGGATTTTTTTTTCCCTGGGTTTGGGGAAGGCAGAGGAACCCCCAGGCAGAAAGCAGCTCGCTTCAGAGCTGGGTTTTGACAACGAGGAACTCATGTATATTTTGGATTTTAATCCAACGCGGCTGGGGCCATGCGCAAGATGTAATTTAAGGTCCAGCTCGGGGTCCAAATGTTCTCCAAGTGTGGAGGTTTTGGCACTGAGGTTTTGGTTTGGTCCCAGCTTTCATGGCAAATTGAATAATCATATGAGGGAGAGGAAAGGAGAAAGAGCAAGAGAAAAAAAAAAAACAACTATTGACAGTTCTTCCAAAAGTGGAAAGAACCAAAACACATTTTGGCTTCATCAGCTCTGAAATGGAGTTATTTCCCTCTAGATCTGGAACAGCCTTTCGAACAACGTTTTTCAATTTAGTTTTTTATTAAAATAAAGCCGTGCCCCAGCAAATCTGCGCAGAGCTGCCGCCTGCGACCATGGAGGTTTCCCGCGTGCCCCCACGACCGTACCCGGCTTTATAGCTCCTACTTGTGCTGCTGGCATCCAAACAAACATTTCCTTCACCATTTCAGAGGCCTCTGGGAGTGGCTGGCTAGGAAGTACGGGGAGAGATCCCTGTGCACATATTTAAATCACCTACTGTTGTGCTAACTTTCTGGCCTTGTATATCTTTTAATTATTCCCATGTTTATAGTTTTCTGTGGCTTAAAGGATTTTTTCCCCTTAAATGCATGTTTTCCTGACAATTAGTCCTGCTGGCTGTAAAAGCGCAGATGAAGAGCTGGAGACCGAGACAAGCCCAGCCCCGAAATCCAAACCTCACTCCTCGCTGCGGTGCCGGCGGCCAGCACCAGCTCAGTCCTGTCCTGGCTCAGCACCGGGGCCAGCCCCAGCTCAGCACTGTCCCGGCTCAGCTCCGGGGCCAGCCCCAGCTCAGCACCAAGCCCCGCTCTGTGTATGTCCTCGAGCGGGAGTCAAGCAAGCCAGGATCCGGCCAGCCCAGCCGGCAGTGCAGCAGTGTGGTGCAGCCAGAGACTGGGAGCTGCCAGGGTTTGCCGGGGAGCAACGGATGGGCTGCTGGGCAGCCATGGGGCAGCCGTGGGGTGCAGGTCATGCAAGCCCAGAGCTTCCCGTGCAAGCTCAGCTCCGACGCTCGCATGCAAGCAAGCAAATTAAAACCATGGCTGGGCATGCTCCCCCCCCGCCACCGGCTCTCTGCCGCCAGCCGAGGCTCACAAGGACTTGCTCAGCGGTGGCCGTGTCCTCACCCTCCCTGGGGGGCCCAGCCCGTCCCCCCAGCTGGTCCCAGGGCCCTCGCAGCAGCCGGGCGCTGCTCTCTGGGGGCACCCGGGGGGGCCGTGCGTGCTCGCTGCGCTCTCCACTGCAGCAGCCAGGCGGGGGGTCCGCTTTGCTTGGCTGCATTGTTGCCTATAACAGAGAAGCAAACCGCAGCGCTGCCCCTCGCCGAGCCTTTCTGGCGGGGAGGCAGCGTGCGATGGCTGGAGAAGGAGGATGCCGGTGCCCGAGGGGACCCCCGAGCCCAGCCGCATTTTCCCCAGGGTGTGCAGGAGGGATCTGGAGAGGTTCATGCACACAAGTGATCTTCGACATTCTCAGCCTCCCGCTGCCCAGCCCTGGTTTGGAGCAGGATATGTCCCCAGTGCCCCTGCAACTGATGCCTCAAAGCATCCCAAGCTTGGCTGGAAACCCTGGGGAGTTTGCTGAAGCACAGCTTGGCTGGGAGCACGCACCCCATGCACCAGCCAACAGCAAGGCGGGCTGGGCGGCCCCAGGCACGTCCCACGGCTCACGCGTGGGTTTTATTTTCCTTGCAACCCCGCAAGGCAGCGGCAGGAGGGGAACCCCGGGCCTCCCCCCGAGCCGGCCCTGCCGTTTCTTGCTCTGACTCATCCCGCATCCTGCACGGTGCCTGTCTGCACGGCTGGAAACTCCCGTGGCACACGTGCAAGGGCACGGGGTGGAAAGGTCCTTCGCCGGGGGGCAGAGGTGTGGGCAGAGTGCCAGCCCCGGCCCCGCTGCATCCCCAGCCGCCCGTCCCAGCCCCACCGAGCGGTTATCCTCTGCGCTTTTGCACCTGAGGAAACTCCAAAAATAACCCCGAGCTCGGCTGAGTCAGTGGGGATTTACACATGTGCGAACAACCCAGGACCTGGCTGCTGGCCAGCGCGAGGGCACACGGAAGGTGACCCAGAGGGTACCAGACAGCCTGGAGGGCCAGGGGTAGCAGGGACACTCAGCAGGTTGCAGACCCTGCAAGCATCCACCCCCTGCCCCGGTGCTGCGGGACCCAGGCTGGGAGCATTGCCTGGGATGCTCGTCGCCTCCTCCGGTGCACAGGGCTGCCGGGGAACCCTTGGCTCTGCACCAGCCCCCGTGCACCGCAGCCCTGATAACCACCGAAGGCAACGGGGAGGTATAATCTCATGATGGCCGGGGTATGGAGCTCAGCCCACCGGCCCCGCTCCGAGGCAGAGTGCATCTGCCTTGCTGCCGCAGCCAGGGGATTCCCAGGGGATTGCAATAAACCCCCTGCCAAATTCACTCCAGGCCAAAACACAGCAAGAACCACTTCTTGGGCGGCAGGGATGTTATGACAGGCCATCACCCGCCGGCCGGAGGCCCTCCTCTCACCGGGAGGACGCGCATCCGAAGAGGGACTCCCCTGGAAAAGAGACGAGCTTGCCTGTCACCGCCGGCGCTCGTCCTCAGGTTGCAGGCTGGTCTCCTTCACCAGCACGTGCCTGAAGACACCTGGGGCCAGAGACACCCCGGTTTTAAACTCCCCGCTTGTAAAACTGCACCTGAGGCCCTGCACCCATGCAAAGAGCGGCTGCGGGGTGCAATGGGGTGTCGGGGCCAGGTACCAGCTCCCGCAGTGCCCCCTCCATCCCTGCACCGCATGTGGGCCCTCATTAACCAGCACTGCCCTGAAATTAGATGGGGGGTTTCTGTCAATCAGCTACAAACTATTAAGTCATTGGCCAAACTACTCTCCTGCTACTTTTGCAAGGAATTAGGCCTCTATAAAATCAAACAGCATGAATCTTAAAGATTTACACGGTGCTTTTTTAACAGTTTTCAGTATATTTCAATAGTTAATAAAACTAAATGCTGCTTTGTGTAAAAGGTAATAGATTACAATCTAGTGTATTTTACTAGCACTCAGTGTGTTCATCTAACACCTAATACGTTAAAGTTGGAATCTATGAAAAGCACTTTGTGGAGATTAAAAGCAGATTTATCACAGATGTGCCTCAACATTATGCTTGGCTTGAACCATTAGACTCCTGGAGTTTAAAGGTTAGACTTTAATGACTTCAAGGAAGTCGGTTACTTTTTAAAGCTTTAAATAAGCAGCTAAGATACTAATGCCATTTACAAAACAGGGAAGACTGGTTGAGAGCTGTTCAGAGGATGCAGGAGTTACCACTTCAATGTCTGCTCTTTAAATCGCTTTGAAGCAGATACATCTCAGCACAGTAGTTTAACCCTCATGCAAATTAATAATATGTTATTTACTAGATGAAAGTGTTTCCTTGAAAACTTTGGTGGCAGAGCTTTGCTTCCACGTCTGCGCTCCCCAGATCTCCGAAGGATGGGAGCGATTAGCTGTAAATTGCGCTGCCTGATTGCTGCTGTTTGCACAGGGCAGGAGGAGGGAAGGGCAGCCCAGAGCCTGGCTGCAGTTCGTGGCTGGCCGATGGCTGCCTTTTATATTCACGCAGAGAAAATTCTACCTACGGAGGAGTATCGGCTTTAGCCTCTGCACGCTGCTCCTGCGGAGTTCACACCCCTTTGCAGAGGAGGTCCAAACCTCAGCCCTGATGTAGCAGCCGCCAGCGGAGGAATCTGCTGCCTCTCCGACTGCGTATGAAGCTGCTGTGGCTGCTAATTGTGGCTCTGCTGCCTGCGAACGGCGCAGGTCCCTGCAGGCAGGTCTCCGGCGTGGCCAGCGGCTTTCCATGCCCGCATCCCTGCTCTCGGAGACGTGAAGGCAGAGCTGGGGCTGAGAGCACGGCCACGGCACGGCGATAGCCTCCATGCACAGCCCGGGTGGCACCCACCCCAGGGACACTCTTCTGCTCCTGTCCCCAAACATTCCTCCAACGGGCACCATTTACAGCTCCTGGGGGGCTGGTGGGTCCCGGGAGGTTCCTCTTTGTGCATCCACGGGCTGATGACCCACGAATGCCCCGGATGTGTCTGTTCCTCAACTGGGGAATCAAATCAGGCTAAAATACATTTTGCAGAGCTGGGGTGATTAACGTCGAAAGCGCTGCGGGTCCAATCCTTGCGTGGCGTCACTCAGCCTGGATGCGACAAACAGAGGGATGGAGCAGCACTGGGCACATCGCTGATGGCCTGGGAGAGTCACCCTCACCACTGTGTTCATTTTTGGTACTTTCTATGGTCTTGCATGTTTTTCTGCCCTAAGGACAGCCGCCGCCGCGGCATTACGGTACTGGCAGCACATCATCTGCATCGGGGACATATTTTCCAGCAGCGGATCAATGAACCCTTGTCCTTGTGCTCCAAAAAATGACTCAACTTGTCCTTTGACTGGCTCAGGCGATGGCTGGTGAGCGTTTCCCCCAGTATTCATGTATTCCCAGTTCCTTGCACCGTGCGGGCGACCGGCCCCAGCTTGCAGCCTCCCCGCTCTGCCACTGCTTCTGTTTTTCCCCAGCCGCTGCTTTGCACACCCGGGCATCCTGCTGAAATCCTTCACGAAGGTTTTCCCAGCCAAACGTCTGGAAACATAAGATGACTGCAGAAAGTTATCCTGATAATGCCTTAAAAAACAAGTATTGATCTTCATAAATACTTTACATGTGTACAATATAAAATAAATACTTTACAACAAGGTATATAATCATCATTTCTTCTGTCCTGAGGGCAATGACTCTAATGAAACGCTTACAGATATGATTAAAATTTAACCCCACTGATGCGAACTAAACACTTAAGGACATACTTAACATGTTTAGGAAAGCACCTATACGTGCGGTGATCGGTGGATAAATGACATTATACATCTAACTCGAAGCACTCGCATTGCCCCCTCTGTGCTCGGAGGAAGGGGATGCGACCGGCTCCCTCCAAGGCTCGTGGCTGGGCGCATTACACGCGCAGGGTTTCAGACCTTCTGCATTTCTTTTTTTCACAATATTTTATGATGTTTGAATTAGCACAAGTTTCTATCGATGTTTAAGCGAAAAATTATCCTGCCATCCAAATTTCCTCTTTTTTTAAATTAAAAAAAAAACCCTCAAACCACACACCCTTCCTATATTTCATTTGGATTTCGCTGGTTAGGCTCTGCCTCCCGACAGCAACGGTGTTTGGTACCGAGCTGGGCAGGGGGTGAACGCTCGGTGCTGACGCCTGCTTGCTGCGCCGTGCCGTGCGGGCAGAAAGCGGGCAGCGGTGGGAGGAAGCGGGTTTGGAGCGATGAGCTCAATGTGCAGGGAAGAGTGTGAGGAGCTCGGTGGGCAACGTGGGTCAAGGAGAAAGAGTGTGGTCTTGGGCCGCGTCAGGGTGAATTTGGTCTCACACCACTAGGTTGTTTGGGGTTGGTTTTTTTGCATCCTTCAGTCTAAAATGATAAAAATAATTTAATAGTTAATAATTTACAAGGTAGTAACAAGGCCAGTCTGTCTCAGGTGGGATCAGGGCACTTGGGTGCTCATTCCCAGGCACTTTAAGAGGTCCCGTATTGCCAGGACATCAGGCGCAAACCAAGAGCAGAGCACCCAAATTCAGCAGCGAGCAGATTTTCGTGATCGAAACCTCAAAACGAACCAGAAGCCTGTTCTTCAAATGGCTGTTGACACATTATTTTTTAACAATTGCAGCAATTTGTCTGGTATGCTTGTCCTTTTTCATCTTCCTCGTTTTCAAAGCGATATTACAGAAATATAGGGAGAGAAATTATCATTCTGGTATGCTGGTTGCTGCCTGGCCAGCGCTCAGCCCTGCTTGGCGGGGAGGTTAGTGGGTGCTCTGCAAGTGCAAACAGCCTGACCCGCCGTTGCAGCCCGTATTAAACTTTCCGCTCTTTGATGGAGATCTTTGAAGTCTCCCCGAGATGCTGCAATTAGCAAGAAATAACATGCAGTGTACAAACTTGATATTTGACACTCTTCCCAGGCAGAATTTACCAGTTGCTAAAGGTTTTCCATTTTGCAACGGCTTTGCCTGGATTGCAATTGCAAAACGACTATCTGCTGTAACACCATGATTTCAGAAAATGAAGGAAACCGTAAGATTTCTCCAGAAACTGTATAAAAAGCAGCACCCTCTAAAAAGGAGATATTCCAAACGTGAACAGATTATTAGATTGCTGTATGCATACCTGTTTCTAACTCAAGGTCTTGCGCTGTAAGAGGGTCCGTATCTCCTCCGAGATGCTGCTTCTCCTGGTGACATTGCAGGCCATCAGAAAGGCTCGTGCCTGATGGGGACATTCTCGGCAACAGGCAGAAATGGGACTTAAAAAATAGACCTGGGCAGCCTCTGCCTGTGCGGAGCTGTTAAACAGCCCCTCGAGTGCATCCGCAACTTGTGCAGGTCCTCTGTGGTTTCCCTGCCGGTGATGCGGGTGTGGGGTGACGCCGGTGTTTGGGGCTGATGCTGGTAATTGGGGTTGATGCCGGTGTTTGGGGGTGACGCCGGTGTGGGCACAGTGTGCTGGTAGTGTCGGTAGCAGAGACTGTCCGTGGGGTGAGGTGTGAGCCATCCTGGTTGGTAAAGGCTCTGTGAGCGGTCGGGATGGGGGCGTAGGAGCAGGATTTGGCCCCGCCGGCTGGGAGCAGCCTGCTTGCAGGCAGCCCAGAAGTCGTGCACGCCAGGAAAGGCGCAGCCCCGACTCCACCATGAGAGTCTCGCTTTTGGGAAGCACAAGCCAAACCCGGGCTCATGCTGCAGCCCCACAGAGCTGCCTGACATATGGGACCGGGGGCAGCCAGCACCCAAACCCTCTCCTGTCCCATGCACGGCACCTGGAGCCATCTCCGCAGGCTCAGACAAGGCCCCTTATTTCTCTGTTCCCACAGGATCGGGCTCCCTCCTGCCGGGACGTGGTGCTGGGCAGGTAAGGACCAGGCTGGGAGCCCATCCCCTGTGCCGGGCACTCGCTGGCAGCACCTCCCTGCCCGCTGCGGTGGGAACCAGCCCTTTCACTCAGGTATGCAGATGGAAATTTGCATCGGTCCATCATTAGGCGGTAGCTCTCATTTAAGGCAATAAAGGTGCTTAATTTCATAGGGAAAACTTAATGGAGCACTTAGTTCCCATGCACTGCTTCCCTGACATTTTATAGTCTTTGAAAGCATAACTTAATAATGGCCAGAAGCCTGAGTCCCCAGGTTCTCCTGACCCCCTCAGGAAACAAAATAAAGCTGTTTGGAAAAAAAAGAGCAGGTGTTGTGGAAAAGTCAGAAGATGCAAATTCTTCCTTCTCATTAATTACTGTATTTATTCCACGATTCCACCTGTTCATATGACGTCTCTCCCTCACGGAGACTTCTCACAGGAGATTAAAGTGCACTTTTATCATTATTCTGAAAGACATTTCATAAGGGAACATTAGTTCTCCTACATTATTCTCGCATGTTATAAAAAGTGTCTTTTTAAAATATTAGACAGCAATCGAGATTAATTTAAACCACATCAAACATGCACGGCTGGTTTGCTGGAATGTTCACCCCCACCAACACATGCTCCTCGATGCACTGGTCGCGGGCAGAGCTACACTTTGGTTTCCAGGATGGTGAGCAGCCTGACCTCCGGGAAGTGATGGAGCTGCAGGGAGATGATGGTGGTCCAGGCTCTGCTCTGCAAACTCCAGCCAGAGAAACGCAGAGAGATTTTTTGACCATCGGAGCAAGTCTCATCCAAGTGCGTGGGGCCCAGGGTTGCATCCCCTAGAGAGGTGATGGACCTCAGCCAGGCATCTCCTCCAAGCTCCGAAACGCCTCTGGGCACCGCGCTCCCAACAGCGACGCTAAGGCAGAGCCAAGGGTAGCGTCGGGGCAGGGCGAGGAGGTCCGTCACCCACCCCCAGGAGGGCCGAAGCATTTTTCTGCCATGACTTCCATCACGACTGCTGCTTCTGCAGCCCAGGCCTGTGTCCCGCCGCGGGAGATGCTCAGACCTCACTGGTGTGACTCTTCATCTACCGGTGGCCAGACACTCGCCCCGCGTGTTGCAGCCTGGCGGGGCTGGACTTGGGCAGCACTGTTGCTCCTGGAGGAACCAGGACCATGGAAAAACCAGAGCCACAACCATTTCCCCAGAGCAAGGGGGATTTTTAATCCTCGTTCTTTTTCAGCCAAAATCATTTCTCTAGCAGCAAAACGTTTATAGTGCTTTTAAATATAAATTGTGCCTTCTTTATCGTCTCGGCAAACAAGGACTTCGCGCTCAGATCTTGTGGTCATTTTGAGCGGCAGCGTTTTATCGTGCACATCAGAGCAGAGCAATCTCCCCTTCTCGCTGCCCGAGGGGCCGGATTCAGCACTGCTTCACTTAGCATTCAAGCCACATCCTCCTCATGGAGGACCTATCAGCCAGATACCTGAAAACACATTTTCAACTCCAGTGAGCAATTGACTTTCAAAGCTTGTGATGCTTGTCAGCATGTCTCCTAGGGCAACAAACAAACTCCGGGTAGCAGCAAGCCGGGCTTCCCACAGAAGAAAAAGAGCACGAAGGTAGAAGAAGAATCTGCTTGTATTTTAACACTATTTATGGACTGTGCAGTACTCGGAGGAGAAAAAAAAAAACTTGCAGAACAAACCTTTGGTCTGTTTTGCTTGGTGGTGCCTTGTCATAGGGGCATCTTCCTGGCCTGTGGGTACCGGGGGGATGCTGGTCCCCACACCTGGGCAGCAGCGGGGCTGTGCGGGATCAGTCCTGGCACAGGACCCCACACAAAATGCACATCTGGAAGTTCAACAGCTGGAAGGAAAGCTGACCCAAGCCAAAGGAACAATGACTGACTAGGGATGCTTTTGGGCCTCTCTTCAACTTTGCAGAGCTCTGGGAGTGCACATGCGAGGCTCCCCGGGGATGTGGGGCTGAGGCAGAGGGATGCTCATGCAAAGCGCCAGGTAATTACCGGGGGCAGCCGCAGGCAGCCCATGCCTCCGGGGCAGCAATGCAGGAATGCTGCCGCAGCAGGAGCCAGGCAGTACTCAGACATCTGCCCTGCATGTAGCAGCGAAGCCGGGGGCCAAACCCCTTGAAAATCTCACCCCAAGTTACTTATCTGAAGAGCCAAAGACAAGTGGGCTGCAATATGGGGCTGCCTCTGTGCATTTATTCCTGCAGTTGAAACCTGCCCGTTCAAGTGGGCTGTGCCCAAAGCGGCGCCTCCACCCCCAATTCTTGTTTGTGCTCTGGTCCCACCAACCCGGGACCCCACTCTCCTGGGCTGGGGGTCCACAGGGCTCCCCCGGGGTGCTGGGGGGTGTGGAGGAGGGCTAGGGTGGAGATGGCAGCGGAGGCAACACCGGTCTGATCTGCTGATGCTCCCAATTCCTCGTGTGATTCCCCCCCAGCTTCCCCGCTTACCTCCTCAGTTTATAGAAAGAAGTGTCTTATTCCCAACGCCAGGCACGGGATGAACGCTCCTGGTTGCCACATGTTTTGTTAGATCATTAAGACATCAAACAGGCACCTAAAGGAGCCACAGTTCGGCATCCGCCTCCCCGGTGTGGGATGGTGAGTGCTGGGGGGAGGCCCAGCGGGAGCTGGGAGCAGAGGGAGGGCTGAGTCTGGAGGGAACCCCCTTCCCACCGCCCGGCCGTGCCTGCGGCGAGCCCATGGACTCCGTGCCATGGCTGTGAGCTCCCGTGGCTAATGAGGGCCATTTATATGCCAACATTATTGCCTGATTCATTGCTGAGTGACACACATTCTCTGTGAAGTTCCTGTTATTATTAAAATCTCTATTACTGGACTATCCAGGCATGAATCTGCCTGAAACTCCTGAGCATGGGATGAAGAGCAATACCCACATTTCTCAGCCGGCATTTGCAGGATAGCGTGCGCCACTGCCCTCCCTTCCACACCTGCATGAGCTTTCCCACCATGTGTTTTCCATCGAGGTGGCAGGTTTTTGTCTAGGAGCCACACGTGCAGTAAGAGGATATACGCAATAGGAGCTGCCACGTCTGCAGCCTCAAAAGTGTCCGTAGGTGCTCCTTTCCGTGGTGCAAAGGTGGCTTAATGAGAGCAGGGGGGTGGCAAGAGACACAGCCAGTCCCGTGGGTCTGGCAGGAGAGAGGAGGATGGTGCTGAGGAACGAGGGGAAGGGGAGAGGAGAGGGATGCAGCCGGGCATCAGCAAGGCAACAGGATGCAGGTTGGGGTCTGGTTTCCCACCAGGACACACAGAGGGCAGGGAGGGACCAGGGAGGTGATGGGACCTTTTACAGGTCCCCAGGGATGAGCATCACTGGACCGAGGGTCCCACCTCTGCCCCTGAGCCCCCACCAGGCAGTGGGTCCTCCCAGCAGGACAGAGGGATGTGGGGCCCGGGGTGGGGCTGGGTGCAGGACGGAGGGACGTGGAGGGACCCCAGGGCTCGGGCCGGGGTCACGGCGTGGCTTTCCCCGCACACAGGAGACCGTGGGCAGCATAAAACCAGCACGGAGAAAAGGCCGTGAGCGGTGCGGGGGAGCCAGCGGGGCGGCTGATGCTCGCTAAATGTTTCGTTGAAATGCTTAACTTGCCGGGTTATAAAAAAAACAAGAGAAAAACTGAACAATAAAAAAAGCAGAGGTTTGCCTTAGCGATGCTGCCGGGAACTGCTGACAAAGCTGCTCCTGACAAAGCCCCAGCAGGAGGGGGGGAACTGTCTCTTTGCTCTGCCTGTCTCCCGCTGAACAAGGATCACTTTTAATGGGCTGAATACATACAACATACAGCTGACAACAAAGATGTTAGACTAACCTAACAAGAGAGTGAAACAGAAACAGCACACAGTGAGTAATTAGAATCTAATTAATTTGCATTTCACAAGAGAGTCAGAGATGTCAGAGGGAAAAAAAAAAAAAATTCCCCGAGATTAAAGGGCTGGCGGAGAAGAGCGAGAGGGTGAGTGGAAACACTCGGCGCAGCCGGGACCGACACGCAGCAGCCCGCAGAGCCGGTCGGGATGGGCAGGATTAAATGGTAGCAGGTGGGAAGATGACAGGTCTGGGAGCAGCAGCCGACAAAGGTGTCGGCGGGTCAGCAAAATTATGCCGAAGATATCCAAACAGCAACTTTTTCTGTTGAACAGCATCCCTTACTTTGCAGTATTCTTCCCCCTGCTGCTCGACGGCTCTGCCAGAGGAAAAGAAGCGGGGGGGGCGGTGGGGGAAGGCGATGGTGTGGTAAGAGCATCCAGCTCTCGGAGCTGCTGGGAAGGCGGCGGCAGACATGGCGCAGAGCTCGGCAGAGCCGCTAACATCGTTACCAACCGCGGCTCTCCTCGCA
Source organism: Morus bassanus (assembly GCA_031468815.1). Classification (NCBI taxonomy): domain Eukaryota; kingdom Metazoa; phylum Chordata; class Aves; order Suliformes; family Sulidae; genus Morus; species Morus bassanus. The sequence goes on along the minus strand of CM062581.1, from coordinate 1,395,142 downwards.
AAGGCAGTTCCTTCCCAAAATTAGTGCTTGCAATATGTTAATCTTTATGTTCAACACCCTATTTCTTAACACTGGCTGTTCCCGTGAGGCAAGCCATCCTGGATCTACATAACATCAAGGGAAGATTTACAGCTTGTTTCCATAATGATGACACCAGGCAGAAGATTATGCTGTCAGAGATGCCGGCGCATCCACACAAGCCCTAGGGAAGAAAAACAACCGTCACCCCCCGTAGTGCTACGTGATTATCATCCCTGCCTATCGACAGCTGCCAGGCCAGCCCTCGCCCCTGCCTGCACCCCTGCCTGCACCCCTGCCTGCACCCCTGCCTGCACCCCTGCCTGCCCGCCCGCCCTGTGGCTCTGCTCCCTCGTGGGAGCGGCTGTGCGGGATGGGGAGGCGTCAGGGGAAATGTGCCTGGCTAAATTCAAAGAGCACCAACCCAATTCAGAGAGCTGCAGGCAGCTGCCTGCCTAGTGAAGAGGATGAGGATTTGGAGACGAGGGTCTGCTGAGCCCCCACATATGAAGTCCCTTTGGATTTTCATAGCATCATAGAATGGTTTGGGTTGGAAGGGACCTTTTAAGGTCATCTAGTCCAACCCTCCTGCAGTGAGCAGCGACATCTTCAACTAGACCAGGTTGCTCACAGCCCCGTCCAGCCTGGCCTTGAATGTTACCAGTGATGGGGCATCGACCACCTCCCCGGGCGACCTGTGCCAGTATCTTGCCACCCTCATCGTAAAAAATTTCTTCCTTACATCTAGTCTAAATCTCCCCTTTTTTAGTTTAAAACCATTACCCTGCATCCTATTGCAACAGGCCCTGCTAAAAAGTCGGTCCCCACCTTTCTTGTAAGCCCCCTTTAAGTATTGAAAGGCTGCAAGAAGGTCTCCCCAGAGCCTTCTCTTCTCCAAACTGAACAACCCCAACTCTCTCAAATTTGGGGGATTTTGGGGATGGAGGAGCGGGTGCTGTTCCCAGTGCTCCCCGGCCTGGACCAGAGGCATCCATCCCACTGGGCAGCCGTTGGCCAAACCTCTGCGGGCAGGGAAGAGCAGTGAGGAGCGAGCAGCAGCGGTCCCTCCTTCCACCCCAGCACCGGCACTTTCCTAACCCAGGTCCCAGGTTCTGCATTTCCCTGCCTGCCTTTGCTGTTGCTTTCACAAGCCCCGTGTCCAACGCTGGGGAGAAACATCTGGCACGTGTGCATGCATTGCAAGGACGGAAGGTGACGTGGGGCTGGCTTGCTGCTCCTTGCACCCAGAGACTGGGGAGGTGGCAGCAGGAGATGCAAACAAAAATCAGATGCAAACAAAATGCAAATCTTAAACCTTGCTGTAGGCATACGGGGCTGGGGGCAGCCTGGGGAGGGGAGACAGGGGGCAGAGGGAGGAACGTGGTCCCCCAAACCAAGCTCTGCACCCAGAGCAGCGGTGCTGGAGCCCAAGGAAACAGCAAGAGGCATTTCAGCCTGAGAGGAGCCGGCTGCAGCATGCAAATGGGGGAAATCACCCAGGGGAGGGCTGCTTCGGGAGTCATAATGCCGAGGTGGCAGCCGAAAGCCCGTGAGTGAGGGCAACACCTGGGAAGGGAGAGGAGAAGGGGCACGGGCTCTGCGGAGCGGGGAGAGGGGCTGGTGGAGCAGATCTCCAAACTTAGCCAGAGGTTTTCTTCCCACAGAGCCGCAGCCAGTGGGATGGGGGAGCAGCCCCGAGGGCCCCTCCTGTACCACCATGGGGGCATTCTGGCACGGAGAGCCAGCTCCCGAGGTTGCCTTTGCTTTTCTTCTTGAAATGCCTTGCCCTCCAATTTAGGTTTGTGTTTGCAGTACCAAATCAGCAGTGTAAACACACTGAGGGGGTATTTATTTTTCTTGAAAGCAAAATAACAAAACAGCACATCAGAAGGGAGGCATTTAACTCAGTCAGCTCCTTTCTTTTGTTGGGAATCAAAGTGATGATTATTTGAGCAGGTTTCTTCCAGGCAACCCACCACAGCAGCGGAAAATGTGCTGCAAACATTGCTCAAGTTACGTCAGCTCGCGGAGAGCCGAGATTTTGGGCAGTGGTACTCAGGACATGCAGGCAAGCGGGGATAAGGCTCCTGCTCTCATTGCCATACCCACATCCCGCTAACGAGAGCTGTGCAGAGGCATCGTAGGCAGCACGGCTGACTTAACAAAGTGGAGATGCATGTCCTCTGCAAAGGATCCCTTTGGGGAAGGATCCTGAGCCCGACGCAGCCTGGGCACAGCAGAGCATCGCCAGCAGCACAGCTCCTTCCATTTTTAAGGCCCCATCCTTTCTTTCTTCCTCAGGAAAAAAAAAAAACCAACCAACCCAAAACCCTCCCACTGAAGTCAAAGCTTTTCAGAAAAACAAATACACACACTGCTATATCTGAAGTCAGCAGGCACCCAGCCACCGTCGGGGCGGCGGGATCCAGCCCATAATTTGTAGTGTGAGTGCTATAGCAGCGTTGCCACAATATGATGAGGTCGTGAGTCATCTAACCACTGAAACCATCTAACCAGTCCCTGTATAACTCAGAGGCTGGGAAGGGAACACACATGCTCTTACGGTTTGGGGTAACTCTTTTCCCCATGCTGCCCAGAGAGCAGGCGGCTCATGGAAGCCCTGGCTCAGCAAAGCCGGCTGCCGGCGGGAAGCCTCCTGCTCCGGGAGGTGCCTGGTGCTTCCCGCCCTGGAGACAGCAGAGGGGCTGGGCAGCTCTCCCTGCCCAGCTCCAGCAAGCAGCAAATGCCTCCTCTGCCCTGGGGCAAAGGGGGAGATGCATCTCTGGGAAGCGTGGCATCTGGCAGGGGAGAAGCATGGGCTTAGCGTGGGCTTGCAGTGACGCTTTGCCGGCGGGCTCCTGCCAACGGAAGGCTGCGTGAGGCCGGGCCTGAGCCGTGCAAACCTCGGCGCTGCCAGCCCTGGTGCAGGCACAGCCCTGGGCGGCAAGTCCTGGGGATCCGGGGGCGGGCAAGCGGGGCAAGCATCACCTCCCGCTTGTGCCTCGCTCCAAACGAGCTGCCCAGAAAGTTGTCAGAGATGGCAGCTGGAAAACATGCCAGAGAAACCCCGCTGCCAGTTCTGCCACTGGCCCAATTACAGCCCCGTCCTTTGGGGACGTTTGCAAACAAAACAAAGAAGATGAAAGATTAATGCGCTGCTCTCCTGACAGCCACGAGTTAGGCTGTGATACATCCCCACCTCTGGGATACGTGGCAGATATTATTCATTGTTCCCGTCTCACTTGTCAACGTTCAGCTCTCGAGCAATCAGGGCTGAGAACTAGTGGAAGTTCACAACTCTCCGCTGCGACTCGCCTGCAGATTTGTCAGTTCACTAAAGACCCAAATTACACACATTTACGAAGCCGGATCCACTGTTAAAACCTGAACGCCTTACTGCCGAGATTAGAGATTCACTGCGGTAATTATGTTAATGTTGATGTGTAGACGGATAACTGGCAGCAAGAAGTTGTTCTGAAATGTCTATTTATAGTTCAGGGGAAAAAAAATAAACCTTGCCATCTCCAGGCAAACATATGGGCTACCAAGGCAGACAAATTAAGTGGGAGATAAAAAGGAAAGAAGAAAAAGAAATTGGAGTCAGGCAAGCCCTGGGAGCGGGTGCCCGCTCAGCTGGTTCCCATGGCCTGATGCTTGCAGCAGGGATGGTTTTGGGGGTTGGCACCCTGTGCCCCCGGTGCCACCACCCCCCGGGGCTGCCCGTGCCCTGAGGGAGGCCAGGCTGGGCACCTTGACCCGAGCTCGCGCTGCCGACCAGCCCTGTTCTGCCCCAAAACCAGCCCCGCGGGCTGTGGGAAGGCACCCGTGCTGCGGCTGGGGCAGCCGAGCGTGGGGAGCTCATGGGAAACACGCTGGGCTGCCTTGGATCTCCGGAGCACCCTGACCCCGCGCTGCCGGGACCATCGCACCTTAATCGTCCCCCGCATAAGGGGAGATGGCAGCACAGCCACCACGACAGCGGAGAGATGCTGGCGAGACCACCAGCCCCACGCCAAGCATTGCCGAGCTCGGTCACGACACCCGTTGTGCCTCCATCCCATGGGGAAAACCAGAGAGGGCCATCCGGGGGGTTAGCAGTGCCCCAGCTCCCGTATGGGCACCTCCCGAAATATAATCCTGGCATCTGCTTCCCGCAGCACGATGCTGAGCGTGGCACAGACGATACTGTATTCTCCAGCTCTCAGCAGGATGCAAGATTTAAATTTTTAGCTGTGTGCTAAATTACATGGGCCGTCAGTCAACTCTTTGAGATGTTTTGAGTAGACAGATTTATACAAACACTCAAAGCTCAGTAGACCCAGCGCAGTATCTTTTATACCAGGCAGGGAGGAAATAAATCACTGCTCCCCTCCCTCCTCTTCCACCATGCTGAAATTTCTCCCAGACATCTTTCAAGCAGGATCACAGAAATTTTTATTTACCATGGAAAAAAACCAAAAGCCCCAAAGCACCAGGGGATAGCGCCTGCCCTTGACTGACAGGCCACCCAGCCCCAGCAGGCTCTGCAAGGAGGAGCGAGGATGCCGCGAGCATCCCTCGCCCGGCACGGCTCCGCACACCCTGCCCAGCCTCCCAGCACCGTCCCAGGAACCTCTAAATTCCCTTGATGAATAAACAGGGGCAGCACTGGCAGCACTGCTGCTCTGCTCCAGTACAGCCATCCAGGCCACCAAGGAAGGTGGGCATGGAAACACAGATTCTGATCTGAATCAGAATATCATGATCTGATGGGGGGTGTGGGAGCGAAAGGGTCACTGCAGAGGCTTTTATCACACCTGAAAATGCTGCTTTTTTTTTTTTTTCCCCTCGCTTTTTTTTTTTTTTAACTGATGCTCTTAAATTCCCACAGGCTGGCCCAGTGTGCTCTTCCAGACACAGCCCTGTAACATGCCATTAGAAAAACAAAGTGCTTTCTCCACTTGATAGCTGGCCTTTTATTTTTGGAACTGATACATGCAATCACAGTAGCATGGCCCCAGCAATTAGGAAGAAAAGTACTTTTCTTCTCCAGGCCCAATTACCCATCCTGTAATTGACATAATTATTATCTTTCAGTTTTCTAATAATATTTATTGAACACTACAAATTCTCATTCTCAGTGAAGCTGCTCTTGGAGCACAGCAATTTTCTGAGTCCTAACAGGGTCTGCGCTGGAAGGACGGATCAATATGGTCTTTAGCAGAGCCCTCACCTGGGGGGAGAGGGGCTTCCAGCACGAGAGCTGCGGCGGAGGGCTCAGGGCATGGCTGGCGTGGAGCTCCCGTGCCCTCCAGCCCAGCACATGCCTGGGACCAGACCCTGGCTCAGCAAAGGAGCCCCCGGATCCCCCGGGGAGGGGGAAAGAGCATCCCCCCTCCCACACTCAGACCCTTCTGAAACTCCAACAGGAGCTTCTTGAGGATTTGCCCACCCAGGCATCAAACCCATCTTCCTCCTGCTAACAAGCCCTTTCTCAACAGCCAAATAAGCACCAAAATATGTATTTTAGAGTTAGCATATTCCCATATGCTGGAAGTATATAATGGACAACAGGCCAGCTACAAGCCCTAAAGGTCTCGAGGGCAGGAGGGAGGAGAGAGAAAATAGCTAGTCCTAGTTGTAAGAAAAACATGCATATTAATTTAAAACAGGCGTAAAAAAAAATATTAATTTTAATTTTATTTTGGCTGCCTCAGGGCCGCTGTACCATATGCACAGACAAGTTATGCAGAATTCTTGCATGGAAATGTGCTTGCTGGCTCCTCCGTGTTTATCATCACAACCAGAAAAATCTGTCAAGCTCTTCCCTTCCTCCTGGGCTGTCCTGGAGCAGTGGCTCAACCCAGCCCACTCGGGGAGGAACGGCTCTGCAGGACAGCCCTGACTTCTGTGCTTCCCCACGAGCGGGACCGGGGGGCATTGACCGGGGTTCAGAGCCGTGTTTACCCCCCGGGTTGAACCGAGCCTCGCAGCTCGGGTTCCGCAGGCAGGGAAGGGTTTAGCTGAACCGCAGAGCATCCTCCCTCGCCCGCTGCGAGCCTGGTTCCCCGCCACCGCTCCCTGACAGGCTCTCCGGCATGGAGATGCCGTCCCGACTCGTAATGCTGCGAAACGCCACGGCCAAGCGCTCCTCCACCGGATTAGCCGCGTTCCCCTGGGATGGCAGCTTCCACCCGGGAATCCTAGAGAGGTTTCCAGGCTGCATGCTGTATCCCAGGGATAAAACCTTTGCAATGAAGCACAGCAATAAGATCAAAAGTCAGGACGTTGCTCAGTGCCAGGAGCCCTGGAGCTCAGGCAGGGACGAGCTCCCCTCTCCCCAGGAGGGATGGGCCCCCCCCAGCTTCCCCCTGGCACTGCCTGGGAGCAGCATCCGCACTCAGCTTGCCGGGAATTGCTCCAACCCACATTACTGCAAGGGCCATGGTACACAGTCACATCCTGGGTTACAGCAGGGTCTGAACGCAGATGAAGACCCCACACCCAGATATCCTGTTATTTTCACAAGTTCTGGTAAATATCTACAAAAATCAAGCCCTGAAGAGATTCAACCACAGTCACACCAGAAAACCAGGGACAAAGGAAAGCCCGCAGTGCCTATGTCCTTGGCTGGCACTTCATCCTCTGAACCACCCACCTCCTTCAAACCCACCATTTTGAGCCACATCCAGAAGCCAAAGGTCTCTTCCAGCCTTTTGAACTGACGCATCAGAACATATTATCCTAACCACATTTTTTTCTTGCATAATCTAGATTATTTATGGTCATGATCTCCTAATTGTCCCAGTTATCTGATAAGCGGATGCCGGGGGAGGGGGGGGGAAAGGGTGGGTCAAATAATTCTTGGCAGACCACAGCTGCGTCGAGCATCAGATGTTGCGTTTTGAAAGTGCTCCCGGCTGGAGGTGATAACGGCCTGAGTCTCCTTCCCTCAGTCCATGGGGAGGCTCGAGGGGACTGGAAACACCCTTGAATTCACTGTAATGAAAATTTCTCAGCCAGAGATTGCAAAGATGCACCCGGTACATGAATCAAGTTCTTCCATTATCCCCTCTATAGACTATTACCATGTAGAATTGAACAAGCATGGAAAAAATACAGCCTTAATCTTCTCCTAAGCTTCTTTTTAGTACTAACGTTACTGCTCATGCCAATGTCATCCTCAGATCATCACAGTGGCTCCAGCAACCTGCCCCGGTAGAAAAGCCAGGGCTATTTTGAGGAGCAATCTCACGTTTCCTGCTCCGCTGCGGTCCGGAGGGATCACAGGCAGGAAAAGTGCGGGGAGCATCTGCTGTCGGGTGCCCCGCATCCGGCTCGAGGGAGGCCAGGGTGGGTTTGGTCCTCGGGAGATGCATTGGGATGACACTGAGTCAAGAGCGTGCCCCACTGATCCCCTTCGTGAGCACAGCCGACCATCAGGCCAGAGGACACTTCGCTCGCACTGCTGCCCTACCCAAGGCAGACAATGCCCTCATTGTATTTAAATCTGATTCATTTCATCTAGAGGATAAAATTAGAAAATCAACCTAATTCCCAGGAGCCTTGTTAAATCAATACAACATATATCAAGCAGGCAAGGCACAATGCAAGGCTGAGATAAAATTAGAATGAGTCCCCCTGGGTGGGTTCATATCAGCTCTACATTTCAGAATTGGCAGGCACTTTTGCATAATTTATCAATTACAAACAATTTAATTCATCCAGAATAATGAGTTGCAGCGCAGCTTTTGATGAGTTAAATGACACGGAGGCTGACGGCTGCAGTGGACTTCAAGGAACACCCACTCACTTCTGCAAGGCAAGAAAATCAAGTTATCGCAGGGGCAGGGGAGGGCAGGGGGCCACCGGGTGCAGCTGCTCCCCTCCCCAGGGCACGGCATCCCCTCGGGGTGCCAGTATGCCTTGGGGACCCAGCCCTGCAAGGCACGGTCCCAAGCAGGGCCTCGAAAGATGTGGATGCTAAAGCAGAGACGACTCTGCTGTAGGTGAAGAGGCAAATGGGACACAAGGTAAGGAACACCAAAAATGAAATCCAAGGCTTCCCCACCAGCACTCTGGAGCCAAGAGTTACAAGCCCTCCCAGCACTATCTTGCTGTCCCAGAAAGGGAAACACAGAAAGGTTAAGGGTAGGTTATTTGAAAGAACAAAAGTGATAAAAATCAAAAGCATTTCTTCTGCTGAGAGGGAGCCTTTAGAAGGTTATGAAGCATTTCCTTCCTGCAGCCCTCTTTTGTTCCTCTGCCTATTGCCCCTGTGGGGCGGGGGGCCGAGGGCTCGCTCTGTCCCAGAGCCGTGCTCCGTTCTCACAGAAAACAATAGCAATTGCTCTGGGAGAGGGCAGGTTTAGCTGCATGCCAGGAATGACACCCTCCTTGGAAATGCCTTCTTCTCTGTATATTTCCCCCACGATCGAGCACCGGGATCCTGCTCGCTTGCTTTAATGCTGGCTCACACAGATATTAAAGCCAAGAAGTTAAGTGGTGCATAATTATGGCATTGTAGTTGCTAATTATAATCCCACAATGAAATCAGTGCTTTGCAATGAAGGCCGCAAAGACCTGATGGTTTGGAGCAGGCTCATTTCTAACCCCTCAGAATTTCTCGTTAAAGCGATGAGAACTTTCAAGGAGGATTCAGAGAAAGGGCGAGGCTAATAAAAACACCCCTCCAACCCCATCAACCTCCTCCCGGTCTGCATGCCCGGGATCTCGCTTCACAGAGCCTTTTATGAAATAAATGTTATAGAGCCGGGGCACGGCCCATCGAGCATCCCGGCACAGCCGAGCCCAGCACGACGCGCGTGGCTCCGGATGCAGATCAGCCCTCTGCAACTGTTCATGGCGAAGCAGACACGCAGCCCCTCTCCCCACCCTTTCAGCCTGGATCCATCCCTATCTGTTACTATCCCTCTCTGTAGCAGCCTAATAACACTGTCCACTTTACATCCTAGGTGCTTGATTTATTAGGTAATTTGTTTCTTCTCTGTGGTGCTGGCCTGCTTATCATCCGTGTAATGAGATGATGGAAGTGCAAGCTATAGACACCAGGCATTAAAAGCTAGGCAAATATGACCCATCTAAACTTGATGTCCAAAAATCAATTCATAGCAATTTTTGTGCTTTTGGCTTGCCTGAGAAAAGAAATATTAAAAAATACAAGAATTACAGTGATTTACTGGGGCCTGGCTGGGGTATGAATTTGGGATGGCGGAGGGCGCTGGGATGCTGCTGAGCCTGGCAGTGGGGTCGGTCCTCTGCCAGCCAGCAAAGAGTCCGAACGCAGAGGGAGCTCAGCCTGGTTTCTACCCCAACCTACTCAGCTGCTCCCCTGTTTAAATGACCCCGGGAACTGTGTGCACACGTGGCCCAGGACTCGTCTTAATTAAACCCAAATGCCTAATGGCTTCTCCATCGATGCTCCCTGCTTTGCGGTGGGAGCTGGGTGCCTGCATCCCCCAGGCATGGCTGGGGGAGAGGGGAGGGATGCGCAGTGTGCAGACAGGGCGCAGGGGGGTCTGCGGCTCCTTCCCGAGGACATGTCATGTCCCCTGTGCTCAGGGTCAAGCCATGGCAACCTCAGCCACCCCCCAAAGTGTTTGCAGCCGGTTACTCCGGCGTAAATGGGGCACTCATTAAAGCCCAGGCTAGAAACCACAGCGTGCTCTAATTCACACTGTAATTTATACTTATTAAGGTAATTAACCCGCTCAGGTAGCTGTGCTGGTGAGCAGCGTGAATCACTGGACCGGGGAGCAAAACCAGGGCCAGGTGTCTGCAATTGGCTGGGGCCAGGAGGGGTGCAGCCGAGGACCCCCCCAAGGCTGCTGCCACCAGCCCCCGTTTATAACCTCCGAGCCTGCCCCGGTGTCTCTGCTGCTGGACCCGGGCATCCAACCGGAGCGACAGCCGAGCGGGACGGGGCCGACATCCACCGCCTCTCCTTCGGCGATTGCAGCAGCCTTGGCCAGAGCAATAGAGATGCAAGTCAGATTGGGAAGCTGCAGCAAGGCCAGGGCGTCGAGCTGCACCCAGGATCTCCCACACTGATAACCATCGGCTGTCAGGGCGTGTATGACATTAGCAACTCAAAGGGGATTAGGAGGGATGTGCCGCTGGATCTGGGGATGTGCCCAGAGCTCACCCGCCACTCGCCCCGCCGCTGGCAGGACGGTTTTGTTTTTGGGAGGTTTGGATGTACTCTTGGCGATAAGGATCTGCCGCAGCCCTCGGTGAGGCAGCCGGCACACCCTCCCCGGGAACGGCCCCGCGCCTCCATTCTCAGCTCCCGCAGCCAAGGCACCGCCGGCCGCTGGAGCAGCCCGGGGGTCGCTCCGGCTGCCCATGCCTCCAGTCACGGAGTGGGATAATGCTGCCAGAGGAACCCCACGGGTGGCTGGTTTGGGTCTCGGGTCCACCCGGGGCCCCAGGCACCAGCACAAGGGCAGGATGAGCTGGCATGCATGGAAAAAAATATTAATGAAGCCAACCCGAAGAACCCAAAGTTAATGAGCAGGCTGGAAATCATAAGCCAAAACCTGTTTTGGCCGGCGGTTGCCGCCCCGACGTGCCAGACGAGCGGTGAGGCCGGGAGCTCCGGGGGAGGATGCTGCTGCCCCGAGGGCACTTTGGAGATGAAACGGGGTTTTGTAAATACGCGTCTCTACCCAGGCCTGGAAAAGGGCTGGTTGGGGCCGGGATGGCGCAGCCGCTGCTCCCCTGGGAGGCAGCACCCAGCTCCAGCCCAGCTCGCCCTGACTCACGCTGCTCCTCTCCCCCGGCGTGCACCCGCCGAAGGGCGCCCGAAACCCGCCCGCCGCGCTTTTCTGCCCGGCCTGACGCTGCTTTGCACACCTGAAAAACACCAGGGAAGCAAAAGGGAAAGTAAAATCTAATTTCAGCACTTTCTGCCTTTTTTTTTTTTCCTTGTTATTATTTCTATTAGCCTCTCTGCTTTGGCTGTGGGGCCTCTCGGAGAGAATGGAGTGTCGCGTGGGTGTTACTGGCTGCTGGCGCTTACCCGGCTTCAGAAAGAAACGCCAATTACTAATTTCATGGAGATAAGCCATTCCGAAGGAGGGGAGGGGAAAAAAACCCATCTTCCAGCTTTGAAATACGAAAGGCGCCTTCATTTATTTATTTATTTCCACGACAGCTCGCGGGGGCGCGGGGATTGCTCAGTTCAGTCCCCAGACAGAGGGGTGGGAACAGCACCCGGGGGGCATCGCCAAAAGGTGGAGTTAAGATGTATATGTCTGTGTGTTCACATGCACACGTGACCCTGCGCCGATGCAGGTCCTGCGCCGAGCTGAATGCGCTCCCCAGCCCTGCGAGCCCCGGGGCCGGCACGGGGCTGCCGAAGCTGGAGGGGCCGCGGCCGCAGCATCCCCTCGGCTCCCACCCATTCCCTCCCCACCAGCACAAGGCGATGCCCATCCAGGCTCCTGCCTGCCATCTGGCTCCCACAGCCCCGTAAACACCCAGGGCATGGGCCAGGGAGGGAAAATAATGGTGCACGGAATTAATCTGGGTGTAGTTTGCATTTTTATTGCTCTAGCCTCAGATTCCAGCCTACAGAAAGGTTTCAAAAAGGATTAGATGCCATAAAACCTTTAATAATCCTCCCACATCTTACGTTTAATTATTGTTTTTACACATGCGGAGCCAACATGCCTGTAGCGAGCAATCAAGTATCACATGCCACTCCTTCTGCATTTCTTCTCTCCCGTGTGTCTCCGGTGGTATTAAGCCAGCACCCAATTTTCCACAGCTCATCCCTGCGATACTGGGAGCCCTCCTCCTTCCCCAACCCACTCCTCCCCCAAAATAGGGCCCTATATAAGCACGTCCCGGCTGCCGTCGGGGCGAGTGTGTCACCCAGGGGGAGGCAGCCGGCGCGGGAGGGGACACAGATGCCACCACCATGCAGCCCCTGCCTGCCGTGGGAGCTGGGACTGGTGCCGGATGGGTGCCTGGCTCCCGGTAGGCTCCAGCACAGCATAGTGGGGGGGGAACGCACTCACCGTCCTCACCAGAGCCGCTGAAATCACACTTGGCTGGGAATTAAAAAAAAAATCCTCGTCTCCAATTATAAACCGCCTGTTTGGAAGGAACATTTTGTCGCTAATTTGGTGCCATCAAAATTGTTGCTGTTTCTTTGAGGGAAAAAAAAAATCAGACCTTTTAATCATTTTTTTCACCTCAACAGCTTTTCCTTAAGCCGAACAGCCGTGGAAAGGTTTCTTCTGTAAGAAAAGGTTAAGAGTAAAATGCAGCCTGATCCCTTTTCTGGTAGAAGCTTTGGTAGAAGCTCCATTTTTGATTATAAACCACTTAAAAGCACCCCCAGAGCACCCGCTGCCCTGCTGAGAGCGGGCAGCTCAGCTTTGCACCCCCAGGAGCGGCTGCAGGGCCGGTGCCGGTGCCTGAGCCACGGGGACACGACAACGGCGTGTGCCCGGCACTGCTCAGGGCCATGGGGAAACGCTCCTGCGAGGCCCCGGTGCTACACCCGGGACTGGACACGGGGACTGTGGCATCACATGTGGGTAAATAACTCCATCAATGCAGACTCAGCTCCATTAGGCTCCCAGTGCTGGTTTATTATTATTATTATGATTGTTATTGTTATTGTTGTTATTATTATTGTTATCGTAAGTGATGCCTCCCCCCATCGCCTGCAGCGTGGCTCCGTGGGGGCATGATTTTTGCCCGGTTATTTCTGGGTTGGGGGAACAAGCCGAGGCCAGAGCAGCTCTTCCATTCGTGTCCCTGCTGCCTCTCCCCCAGGACAAGTCAGGGTTTCCAGCAAAACCCTGTTTCTTTAGGAATTTTCCCCAGTTTGACCCTGGCCCAGTGGCGAGCTGGGATGGCTGCAGTGTGGGGTCCCCCGGTCTCCTCCCAGGGCCGGGAGGATGCTCAGGAGCAGATACCCAAAAGCATCCGCAAGCACAACCTGGGCAGGCGTCACAATTCCCTCCAAACCCATGTTCTTCGTGGCAGGGGATCAGCTCGTGTGTGATCCATCACACCACGCAGGGATGGGGCAAAGCACCGCCGGAGCAGCCCAGATGCTGGTCCCTCTGCTGCGATGGGAGCACGGGGCAGCGCTGGAGGCGCCGAGCCCTGGGCTGCAGGGAGCAGCCGAGGAACACAGTAAGCGCCGGCCGAAGCGGCACACGAGCCAGGGCTGTTCATGTCTGCGTGACGGCCGAGGGCAGTGGGAGGCAGACGAACCGTTAACCACATTCCTAAACACCCGCAGCTTGCCATGGGATGGATTAAATGAAAAATGTAAAGGAAAACTGGTGCCTGAGCTCAGACCCAGGAGGGGAGCCCGGCCCCTGGCCGCTGCAGAGGTGGGGACGAACCCGCCAGCCCCGTGGCCATTGCAGCTGGCTCGGGGACCACGGTGCCAGCGGGACATGGGCTCGCCCCGCGCTGTCCGCTCCCGAGCTGCTGCGACCCAATGGAGCAGTGCTGGAGTTTGGGGTTCGTCCAGCCAGCAGCACCCCCGGCGGCAGCACCGCTGCCACGGCACCGTGCAACACCGGGGCTCCCACCAACACCGCAGCATCGTGTCCCTGTCCCCAGCACTGCAGAAATTATGCTCCCCCCAATGTTGGTCTTGCTGTCACGGGCAGTGGCAGATGCAGTCCCAGCCACCAAGACCAAGAGACCCGAGCTCAGCTTTAGGTCCAGTGATAGCCCTGTGCTTCTGGGCTGGATCCCGCATTAACCCTCTTTAAACTCCCTTCCCCAGTCCCGGAGCAGGCAGAGGTCTGGTGCTGTCAGCCTCCAGACCAGAGCAGGCAGGAAGCCTCTCCCGGATGGAGGCAGAGCTCTGGGTGAGCTGCTCTGACCCCTTTACCCTCCGAAACATCAACAGTTTCAATTATTCTGCCTGTGACTCATTTCTGATGAAGACTTTTCTCAGCAGAAACTCAGTAGGTGGGACAGGCAGGCACTCAGAGCTGCTTTTTCTACCTCTCGAGACGAAGCTGTGCAGCATCAGCAGAGCCAGCAGAGCTATCTCGCGGCAGGTGACTTTGGTCTCATTTGGGGGGAAGGATGTTTCCACCCCGCCGACACCGGTGGCACGAGGAGTTGAGGGGCTGGGGAAGGAGGGGACAGAACAATCAGTCGTTTATTTTGGTCAGAGGCAGCGTCCCATTAAAATATTGCCCTCCAAGTTGTGCGCATATGGCAAAAACCAGAGCCCGGCTACCAGCCAGACAAAGGGAGCCTGTGCTCCTGAGATGTTTTATTCATGCGCAGCCTTGAAGCGCAAACAAGCCCAGCTATTCTGCTTCCCTGGACGACGCCATGTAGCCCTGCCTTTGTGCTCCATGGCTGTAGAGATGGGAATTGCAAAGAAAGGCTGGAGTGGGAACTGCGAAGAGGGGCTGGAGTCCTCCCCGCTGTGTGGGACTTGTTGCTCCGCTGAGAAGCGACTGCTCCCCCTCCCCAGGCTTATTCAGAGCAGGCTGGTTCAGCACCAGAAATTGCAATTGCTTTTCCAATTTCGCTAGTTTATTGCACTCATTCGCCTGGTTGCTTCGTCAGAGTCGCAGGCTCTGCTCAGGACCTGCGCTTGGTCCCTCCATCATCACTGCTGAGCTGAGCCTGGAGCATCTGTCCCCTGCGAGGACACGTGGACGGTCCCCTGCTCCCAACCCAGCTTCCAGCGGCAAGAAAAGGCCACTTGCAAACAAAGCAATAATAGAAGAGTCAGCCTTAGTCTCACCCTGATCATTTCTAATTGAATATTAATACCTTCTTGATCTTCCTTTAATGCTCCATTTAATCTGAATGTTTGTCTTATTTTTGTTCCGGGCAGAGGATTAGCCATCCTGAGCACATGTGGTGTCAGGCCACGGCTACTGCAAGCAGAGTTGGAAAGCTACTTCCACACAGAAATAATTGCAAATTCAACAATGGGAATCGTTAGAAATGAAGTTAATAGCCAGGCACCGGCGATCCCGGGCGCTCGGGGCAGGCAGGGGCTGCGCCCGTGCTGCGGGAGGGCGTCACCCCAGTCCTGCTCAGCAGGATGGAGCAGAGCTCCATGGTGGGGGACACGGGCATTTTGGGGTGGGGGACATGGGTGTTTTGGGGTTCGTGGAATAACTGTGCTAAAGCGCCTGCCCAGGGCAGGTAACTGCGCGGGTTCAGAGCAGAGATAGCATGTCTCTTCTGCCATTACGAGGACCGCAGATGGAGGTGGTACCAGATGTGATCGTGGCGGGAGCTCAGGGTGTTCTGGGCGGGCTGTCAGAGCTGGGGATGTCCCCACATGCCAGCCCAGCGTGAGGGCAGTGGGGCAGCACAGAAGGAGCAGACTCAGCAGCAGAGTGCATTTCCCACTGAGAAGCAAGGCGGGCAATGGTTAAGAGATGCCACAAATCTCCATCCCTATCTCCACCCGGCCCCGGGCTCCCAGAGCTGCACAGTGACTCACGGTGGGGAAGACCCCATTGGCCGCAGCAAAGCCAGAACAAAACCAGCGTCCAAGGGCTGGCCCAAACCCATGCTCCCCTCCACGCGTGACCTTATTTTCCTTCTCGAGCCCTCGTTGTTCAGAATTCACAACACGGGGCAAACAGGCATCAGATGAAAATAAGAGGGTGAAAAAACCATTAAGAAATACCTGCCATGTGAATGGGTGGCACTGTGCGCCTCTGCCCTCCCCTGCAAAGCAGGGATCAGCCGCCCCCCGTGTCCCACACAACGTGCTTCTCCCAGCACGGTCCCGGGCTCCCCAGCCCACGCCGTCCTACCCAGCTTCTCCAGGAACACACGCAGCTCCACAGCCACTGAGGGACCTTTGGCAACGTGTGAGTAATGGGCCGGTTGAATCCCTTCCAAAATCATGATAACCCCAAAGGATGTACCAGTTGAGGAAGACATTAGCATGGAAGGCGTGCAGCAAGCAGCGCTGCTGCCAGAAATACCAGAGGAATTAGCAAATTGGGTTGCAGCTCTCAAGTGAAACCATTTATTGAGGATGGACTGTTCCTTCTTGTAATCCTCTGTCATCAGCACTCGCTGCGAAAATTTAACTGTGTCAGACTAAGGCGGTGTGGTAAGCCCCAGGGCTAGTTCTGTGGGTAGAAAGACTCATTCGTTGCCCAACGCTATTTGCAAGTCAAGTGTATTTCTTTCTTGGTGTTGTAATTGCTGAGGACTGGGAATGCGGGGCCGTCTGGTGCTGAGGTGTGCCGAGCTCACGCCAATCCCACCCCGCTTGGCTTACCTCCTCCCGCCGGACACCCGATTGAGGGAGACGAAGCGAGATGTGCCAGGGCTGTGGCAGGGCTTGAGCGAACTTTGGGGGATGCACCTTTCTCCGTGTCGCAGTGATGGTGGCAGCCGCATGGACTTGCGCCATCCCCTCCATCATCCCCTCCATCGTGGTGGCCCAGGGAGCGCCTCTGCTGAGGGATGATGGACCCCACGTGCGCCTGGATGCCCTAAGGAGGGGGACACTGAAAATATCACGTAACTCACTGTCGTTTTACTGTCATTAGGGCTAACAGGACAGAAAGCTCAAGTGAATCTTCTCCGAGCCCCTGCTCCAAAGGGACCGGCAGGAACAGCCTGGCCAAGGAGAGGCGGCGCAGGGAAGTTTAACACTCCTAATATTTATTTGAGGGACATTATCATGGGCAATGCTTAGAGTATATAATGCACTTGGTGACCCAGAAAGCAGAGAGAGAAATTCCTAATGGCCTTTCCAATGCAGTTAACAGGAAAGCCATCCCCAGAAGGAAAAGGATAAATGAAAAATTGTGCTGCAGCTGCCCCCAGTGAGTTCCCTGTTATTCACTGGGGAAAAAAAAAAACAAACCTGGTGAAGAAAGAAGCTTAGAAAGAAGATGTAGCAACTCCCAGGTGAGAGAAGCTTTGGCCTCCAAAGCCAGGAGGAGCACGAGGAGTTCACCTGGGGTTATGTCAGACCTGGTGACACACAAAGATTTCCCTTCAGCGCTTGAGCTTGCGTGCCAACCTATCGCTTTGGCCACTGAACTGTATCACATCCCAGCCTCCTCTTCAGGATATTGCATGTCTCTTCCTCCAACCGCCTCTAGATGTGCAGCTCTTTGGAAATTAGTTGCCCTTCTCTTTGGGCTTTTGATGTACCCCAGGAGGAGGGTGCATGGTAAGCATTGCTTCACTGCTGTTTGTGCAACCTCGCTGCAGATCCCTTCTTATTCACGATGGTATCTCGCCACTTGATATGCATAATAGCTCAAAGGTACCGTTGACTACATTTTTCCATCTCTTTGATGTGCTAGCGATAACTTGTTTCTGTTTCGCATCCATTAAGCTAGGTGGAAATCATTACACTATGTTAAATGTGGGGTTTGTTCTTTAATCAGTGCTCTTCTGGTTCCAGGCTCAGTGTTGCAATCTGTCATATGTGGAAAATATCCTCTTAACCCAGGTTAACAATTCTGGAGGAAGTGAGCACAGCTTAGCAGAGTTTCTTCAAGGTCAGAGATCGAGGACCGCATCCTCCCAGGCGACTCCGGCATCCCAAGTGGGTCGCAGCAGCTCCCCGGCGGCTTGTGCCTGTGCTGCCAGTTGTGTGCGTTGCAGAACTACCTGCAGCATGGACAAACCTCCCTGCATGGCAGACACACGGGGGTATGCTAAAGCCACCCAGAGCAGAGCCTGTGCATCCACTTGGCAACATTCACTTGAAGTTTTAATGTCCTGTATGTGAAACTAGACTAAACAGGCCACTTCTTGGGTCAGGCTTGGACTTGTAGGGTGCATATTTTTGATGGCAGTTCTGCAGCCCCCAGCCACGGCCAGGCGGTTCCTGCCCTGTAAAAGCCTTTTGCTGCTCAAGAAGGGGATGCCTGACCCTGTCAGCCCTTCTCCTCCAGCACCTCTCACGCAGGTCATGGTGCCCCACCACCCCTCTGCATTAACCACCTGTACTGCCATGGCGCCAGCACTGGAACATCATCTGAAGGCAGGAGGGGGAGAGGGAGGGCATCCCCTGCCCTGCACTTTTCCAATCATCCCTCTGGACACAGCACCCGATGGGTCAGGTGCGTTGGACCAGCTCCACACTGGCGTGAGCAGGACCAGCTCATTAGGAAGCGGCTCCTCCCAGAGAGGCGAAGCAGCTGCTTCGGTCCAAATCCTGCAGCCTGTTCCCTCCGCGGCTGTGGGAGCTGGGGGCATCTGCCTGCTCCAGCTGGACACATCCACCCACGGGCTGGAGGGATGCACTGGTGCTCAGGTGGCTGCAGGAGGGCTGCTGGTGTCCTTCGGGTCTACCCAGACCTTATCGCTATGTGGCTTCTGGGCTGGTTGGACTTTCTGTTCATTGTCCTGCAGCAAAATGAGGCTTCAAAGGGTGAAATGGTCCTTGCCGCTGCAAGAGGAAACCCCAGGAGCAAGGGAGGGCCATGGTGAGAGGCTGCTTTGGAGCAGGGAACACCGTGCCATCGGGAGGCAGCGCAAAGCATCAGGGCGGCAGCCCATGTGTCGGGTGTGAAACAGCCAGTGAGTCCCACCAGATGAGGCCCTGGGGACAGCCCAGGGACAGGCTCACTCCCTGGGAGCCCTGGAGAAAACAGCAGAGCCCTGAGCACCCGTCTGCAGAGGAGCTGCCATCCGCAGAGCTGGCAGTGCCAGAGCTGGCCTCGAGCCGGCTCCATGCGCCACAGCCTGGGCACAAAGACCCTCTGCAATGTGCTGTCCCCAAACGGGGCCATCTGGGTCACGCGCTTGCTGCTGGTAAAGGTTAAGGATGCACCAAGAGGAGGAGGAGCGTGCTGTGGCATGCCGCCCTGCACCGCGTGGGGCAAGGACAGAGCTCCCAGGTGCAGGGATGTGGCAAAGGTGTCTTACACAAGCAAGGAGGTGCATGAAAGGAGGGGATGAAGAGCATGGGAGATGCTCCCCAAAAAGAAAATCCCAGTAGCTGGCAGGAGGGAGCCTGGCAAGCAGCGGGCTGTGCTCTGCGCAGAGCCCCTCGAAAGCCAGTGTGGTTTTCAAATGAAGGCTATATTTGTTTTGCAAAACCTCAAACCACCCCTCCCAAGAGTGTATGACAGAGACAAGTGAAAACGGGAAAATCTTCGCCCGTTAACCCCTTCGTGCTGGGGGCCGGCGTGGAAACAGGCTGCCCACACCGAGGACGGAGCCGGCAGAGCCCAGCTCGGCCACCCACGCCAAGAGGCAGCCGGCAGCGGCTGCTCTGCTCACGTTTGTCTTTCACACTCATTCGAGGGCTTTGGCAAGCGACGATTTGGTTTCGTTTCCTGCTTTCTTGCAGTCTCGGCATGTTTAGTTTGGCCTCCTGTGTTTTGCGACATGAAAGCCTCGGCTATAAATACACAGCCCCATGTCTCTGAAGGCTTTGCGGTGTTTTCCTGCCTGCGCTTTTTGTCCCTTTGGGAAGGTCGGGAGCTGGGAGGAGCACGCAGAGCTGGCTCTGGTGATGCTGGCGGAGCAGCTCCCTGCCTGGGACAGCCCTTGGTGCACTGCTCGCAGCGCGAGGCTGCCGGCCCCTCCAGAGCCCTGCTTGACTTACTGATGTTTATCACGGCCAATGAGGCTGTGCCAGTTCTTTGCACAAGAGAAAGGGGAGGTTTCTGCAGCGGTGAGCTGGTCACAAGCCTCGGGAGCAGAGCTCGGGGGCGCGGTGGTGCTGTACCCCTGGGTTAGCCCGCAGCGGTACCGCACCCCAAAAAGCTTTGCTGTGGCTCGTTCTTGGAGGTCCCAAATACTACCAGGACCTGCCAGCTGCAGACACGCAGCCAAGATCCTCCCCAGGGCTGGTGTGCCCGGCTTGCCCTGCCGATGCTTCTGCGCCGGCCCGGGGAGCATGCCGTGGAGCACCCACGCCAGGGCAAGCAAGCCTTGCAAAGGGTAAACAGGTACACAGTAGCAGCCCAATAATTACGCCCCTAATTCAGCAAAACATCACCTCTTGTAGGGCACCTAAGCATGTGCTTAAAGTTAATTACATGCTTAAAGATATTTCCTGAATAAGCATGGATTTAAGACTGTGTTTGGTATCTCCTGTACTTAACTGTGATTCAGCTAAACACCTACCCTACCTCTTCGTTTCTAACAACCCCAAGCCATCGTGAAGTGATTTCAGAGCTTAACTCCAGCACTAGGAACCAAAATCCATGCACTTCTCTCTGCAGGCTTGCTTTGTAGATATGAAAATAAATATCCTTTTGATTCTTATAGCTTTGTTTTCCTGATAGCACTTCCCTCCCTGCAAGCCAGCAACTTCCAGGCTGATTAGGAGCTGGCTCTGCAGAGACCTCATGAAATGGCTTCTCTGACAGAATCAGATACTTGTTGGGGGAAAAGAGAGAGACAGAAAACGCCTCGGTAGAAACTGCCCCGCTGCAAGACGGTGAAGCTGAACTGGCCTCTTTGCACGCAGTCAGTTTTTCCACTGCATTTGCATATCTCTGCTGTTTTCGCGCAGCCCGCACCCGGCTGCCTTTTCCTCCATGCAGTTTCTGCTCAACAGTCGCGTGTGAACCAGAGCCGCGGCTGCCTGCGGTTTTCTCCCCGCCGGAGGTGCACCGCTGCGGCCAGGGGCCGGCGGCTGCAGGAACTCCTTCTGCCACCCCAGCCGTGCCGGAGCCAGACCCGCCGGCAGGACCCTGCACCGGTGACTGGGGGGAGGCCAAACCCAGCCAGCAGCAAAAATAACTGCGGCTGCAGCTGGTAAATGATAAGAGGGGCTGGTTGGAACAAGCTGCCCCCGGGGTGGCTTCTGCTTTTAGCATCATTTCTTTAACAAATCAGAGCATGCATTTTCAAGAGAAAAGGATTTCTAAGCAAGCGGTTTGGGAGTTTTGCTGCTGAAAGTCCCCAGGGAAACATTTCTGGACCCAGAAAGCCCAGCAGAGCCGCCCAGCCGCTTGATGATTTGGGCAGGCAGGGCCCTTGTCAAGGAGAGCCCAGAGACCTGCCTATAATCTTGTCATTTTATTCAGCGTTCAAAAGTCTTTGAGGGCTTTCTCATTTGAGTTGCTGGTACAAATTACATGCTGTGGTGTGTGTGGCTCTGAAACACAGCTTCAAAATGGGATGCATCTTGCCAGAGAGGCTGGTTCTCCACTGGCAGCTCCCACACAGCCCCAGATGTGGCCCTGCCTGGCAGAAGGGTGCTGGATGCCAGGTCCCTCCCTGTGCAGCTCCGTGCATCAGCCACCCCGTCACCTCAGCTGGGGCTTCTCCCACCCTCTCACTGGCCACGGACTTTATCGGTGGGACCACCCATCCTGCATCTGATGGCGATTCCTCCCTTAGACCAGCCATTAACCCAGCATCCCTAATGGGAGCAGGTTGCCCAGGACCAGGTGCTGCTGGGCTTCGCGTGCCTCCAAGGATGGATGGAGGTCCACAGCCTCCCCGGGCAGCCTCTTCCAGCTCTTAACCACCCTCACCATCAGAAAATATTTCTCCATCCCTGTCCTCTGCAGCACCTTCCTGCATGCTCAGCAGGTGGGAGCAGAGCTAATCCTTCAGCGAGAGCCCCAGGTCTTCCCCAAGCTCCCTTCCCACCCGAGGGACAGCCACAGAGCCTGTCCTTCAGTGGGACAGCTCGGGGGGGACACACAGTCCCGCAGCCCTGAAGGGCACCGGCCCCTCGGCACTGTGTTTGGGATGCCGCTGCCCTCCCTGTGAGTGTGTGTGACAGGGACCTCCCCAGCGCTGACAGCCAGGAGCCTCTCAGAGCTGCAGATAAAGTTATCATTAGCATCTATTAACAATAACAAACAATATCAGCTTCGTTCATTGTTGTAGGCTGGGTTATTAGTGCTGGAAAAACAGCTCCCCTAACACCCTCGGAGCCAGCCGAGATTCATCTGTGTCTCATTAGCAAAGCCTTCCTTCTTTATTTGTTCAGTTAAAATTAACTCTCCTCCTGGAAAAAATAAGGAGCTAAGAACCACCCTCCCGGCCCAGCACAGCCCGTCCCGCTGCTGGCCCCAGCCCTGAGGGCTCCCGGCAGACACGAGGGACGGACCCCAAACCCAGGGCAGCCCCATATGCTCACCGCTGGATACGGCCTCTGCTCCCACGAGCTGCTCCGCTCTCCAGCAAAATGCCTGTCTCGTCGATGCTTTGCAAGGAGCTCTGCGAGAAGAGCTGCATCCTGAGAGGCAGAAATGCCCTGGAGCGGGGTTGGGGGGCTGCAGTCCCTCTGCTGCTCTTGACTTCCATTGCCTCCCACTGCAAGCTCCCCCAAATGTCACCAAGTCGCCTCCCGCTCCTCGCCTCCCTGCCCCCGTCCCCCTCCTGACATGGGCATTGCCTCCCCAGGCATTTCTGCTCTCTGCCCCTTGCATCCCACAGCGCCCCGTGCCCACGAAGGGATGCCCGAGAGCATCCCCAGGTAGCACCAGGATCTGCAGCATCCTGCCTGCACCTCCTGCCCGCACCCGCTGCCTGCAGCCTGCCTCTGGCAGCGAGCAAACCTCTGCGTGGCAGCGATCACAGCGGGAGTGATGCATGGCTGGGCTGGGTACCACGGCGGGTTTTCCAGCTGGGTCCCGGCCCCACCATGGGTGACCCTGCCATCCTCCTGGGAACATGTGCCCGGAGCCTGGCCCTGCGGAGACGGCACCGCTGCAGGCATGCGAAAGCATGGCTGGCCCGGAGAGGTACCGACAGTGGGGCAGGACGTGAGTAATGGGGGTAGGATGGGGCTTTCCCGGCCAGAGCGCGCAAAACCAGGGATTTTTGTGTTTGCATTGACATCTACTTAACCCCACAGATTGGTTAATGCTTTTGTAAAGTTACATCTGTTAATCGTCAGGCTTAGTGTTTTCATTCAGTTGCCAAAGCCACTTGGATATTTATAAAACACACCAAAAAGAACCCAAAACCCCAGGGCCCAAACATTTCAGGTTTGTCAATCACAAAGAATCAAAAATATATCGAGTCTGCAGTCACGGACCTGCACAGCACCCTGCACCACCAGGACCGAGGTGCATCCATGGGTGCAGGGGCTCAGGGCTCTGACAGAGCAGAAAACTCAAGCCTTGACCCAAACCTGCACCTGGCTGACATGAGGTGAGGTCTCCCTAAGTGCTGGAGATGCCACGGTGTGATTCAAGGTGTGAGCCGGGTCCTCATCCCCAGCGGAGCTGCACGGGGTGCCAGGGAGATGGGGTGGGAAGGACACAAATGGCAACCAGGGACGAGGCACCCGATCCGGGCTCCCTGCACTGGGGTCAGCAGCAGCGCCCAGCCCTTCCCCAAGCCCTGCGCTTGCCTCGCATGCTGGCACAGTAATAATGAACGAGGCTGCGCGGGTGGATGTGTCAGAGCAGGGCAGCATCCCTCGCTTAGCTGCAGGACTCGGGAGAAGCCAGGCAGTGCCGTCATGAGCGCCCGTGGTTTGGGTTTTGCAGCTTTTTGCAGCTGTCCCCTCTGCAGCACTGAGCATCGCCCACCGCCCAGACACCCGCTGTGCGCCGGGGTCTGGGCACGCATTCCTGTGCCACCCTCCCGCCCTCGTCCCCCAGCCCAGCAGGTAACATTACCAACCGGCACAGGGACTTTGTGGGTGCCAAGGGACCCATGGGCGCCGAGAGACCCGTGGGAGCCGAGGGACAGGGCAGCGGTGCAGCAGAGCTGGCAAGGAGGAACCCAAAGGCAGGGGCAGAAATGCACTGATGTGTTTCAAAAGCCACCGGAGAGGGAAACCTCCGCAGGTGCAGCGTGAGCACCACAGTCCTGGCACAAATGCCCCAGTGCTGGGCAATCTCCACTGGAAGTACTTTTTCTCTTTGAGCCCATCATCAGCATTCACAGTAAAAAACCATAACAGATAAACCCCAAAGCAGGGGGTGAAGGACGAGCCCAGAGCTCCCGAGCCCGGCACGCGCCCACCCTGCGGGCCAGATCCCTGCTTAGGCGGGATGGAGAGCCAGATTCAGCGGATGCCCACGGATGCTCTTCTGAAGGTTACAGGCCCACAAGGATTTTTTTGGTTTTTTTTTTAAGTTTGTTTCTAAAATGACTAAGTGGCTTTGTTCTTAGCTAGATCGTTGTCACAGGACGGGTGAGTGCTCCTGAGAGCCGGGCTCTGGTCTCCCGGTGAAGCCTGGGGACTGCTGCTTGACCCTGAGCAAGTTACGCGCCCAGTCTCTGGTCTGGCTCATACCTGTGCCGTGGAGACAGCACTAAGCTACTCCAGTGCTGTATTTAGAAAGCTAAAATAACACAAAAGCTCTGCAGGCCTGATGCGGGAGTACAACACCAGCATCACCAGGGCTGTCTGAGGCGGAGACTGGAGCGCGCTGGTCAGCAGTTGGGAGGCAACTTGCTGTTTTGCTGCAAGAACATGAAACTCTCCAACGCAACGAGGCTGTTAAACAAACCCACCTGAGGCCAGCAAGTTCGGCGCTGTTTAGCCTTCCAGTTGAGCGACAATCGCAATTGATCCTGCTGGGAGGTTAAAAAATAAAATAAAATCATCATTCTGGAACAGCGTGTTTCAGCTGGAGCAGCCTCGTGCCCATTAGCGGTAATTGAGCGACGCGGGGCTGTGCCATGGGAAGGCTGATTTCCCCACGCAGCGGCGGCATGATTAGGGACGGCTTCGGCTCTGCCCTCAGGGTGGAATGGCTCGGCCTAATTGAGAGAGAAATGCCGGCGTTCGGGCAGAGGGAGACTCTGCCGGCATCTCCGGCGAAGCCACGGGGAGCTGTGATGAGCAGAGACGCACGAGCGTGGCTGAAACTGCGGGGACTTTGGGAGGGGTCAGTACGGCGTGACACGGCACAGCATGGCACAGCACGGCATGGCATGGCATGGCACGGTGCAGGCACAGGGCTCACCAGGCACGGGAGCTCTGCGGCACCACTAAGGCTTTTACACACCGTAAGAGCCTCTTGAAAGCCTCATTTTGAAGAGAGGGTTGCAGACCTCTGAAGGAAGCTCAAATAAAATATTTTCCTTCTTGCACGTGTCAGGGAAGCAGAAGTACTGGGCTAAATGGGACGGGCTGTGCTGCTTTGCCGTATTATTTAGCTGCACTGGAAATGAAGGATGAAGGTGATAAAGGGTGTATTTTAGCAGGTAGCAGCCACTAACTGCTCAGTAATGCACCGAGGAAGAGCTCAGCTCCGCCATCCCATTTCCCATTCCAGTCACGTGCCCCCAAAATTGCAAATGGAGATTTGTTACATTTCATTTGCTCCCATCCCTGGGAAGCCATTTGCGATGAGTTCACGTCTCCCAGGAGGCTCCATTCCAATCAAAGTGAAAAGAGAGGAGAAAAAAAAAAGTCACGCTACGGCGGATGACAATGATATCTCAGTGCTGATCGCTGGGTGCTGACTGGTGCTACACGTTTTAATAACAGCCAGCCCATATGCAGCCGCAAGGCTGAGGCACCACTGCCAGGCTGGGGGATGCTGAGGTACCGCTCCCAGGCTGAGGGATGCTGAAGCACCATTGCCAGGCTGAGGGATGCTGAGGTACCGCTCCCAGGCCGATGGATGCTGAGGTACCGCTCCCAGGCTGATGGATGCTGAGGTACCGCTCCCAGGCCGACGGATGCTGAGGTACCGCTCCCAGGCCGATGGATGCTGAGGTACCGCTTCCAGGCTGAGGGATGCTGAAGCACCATTGCCAGGCTGGGGGATGCTGAGGTACCGCTCCCAGCCCGATGGATGCTGAGGCACCATTGCCAGGCTGGGGGATGCTGGTCGGCGCAGCTCAGCCAACGTCTCTCTCCTGAGCTGGCTCCAGCTGCTGGCTCCTCTGGGATGGGCACCCACCGCCTTGGGTGTCCAGCTTTCCTCTTTCTTCACAAGCAGCACCTTGAGTCCGGGCAAATAAAACCATGGCTTTGGTAAACTCAGAAAGGACAGGCTGAGTGGCTGGTTCAGCTTAAACACTTTTAGTTTTATATTGGCCTGCGTTTTACAAACCCATTAACTGAGTGTACACACTCACAGAAACCGAAAGCAGAGATGGCTGGGGCTTGCTCAGTTTTTCCTTTTTTTTTTTTTATTTTAGTTCCCTCTTTTTAAAAAAAAAATCTTGTTTTTACTTTAGAGCAGTTTTGTGGGCTGTGGTCTGGTGTTATTGATTAGGGCATGTTATTCTGGAGCAGGAAGCTGTCTGACATACTGCCTGCCGGCTGCTAAATTGAAATCTCCTAATCTTTCCAATCCTTTTAAGCACTGGCAAATGAAAAGGCAGCACATTGTGGAAAATCTCTGCACAAGGGGAAGCAAGGCAAGATCTGCCAGAGCGAGAGTACGAGCTGCCGTGGGTCAGAGGGGACCCGCTGCCTCCGCTCACTCTTTCTGCCTGGTCAGGGAGGCAGGAGAGGGGTTCGCTCCTGCCGCGATGCCCTCGCTCGGCGCAGGGGACATCCCTGGCGCATCGGCTGAAGGATTCAACCGAGGTGCATCGCGCCCTCGTTAGCATGACCTTGCCGAGGGCAGGGGCTGGCGGCCCTGCTCCGGCACACGCGGTGCTGCCAGAGCCCTCGTGCAGGATGGCTGGGGGCGGGGGGCTTGGGGGTCCCCCTGGGCTGCAGCACGGCTGGCGGTTGTCTCCTGGGCTGTTGCACAGGAAAGGGGACTTGATACTGGTTTGTGGCTGAATTTGAAGCTGGATAACTATGTGGTCAGGCGACCACAGGGTAACCCATGAACTGCTGAGGTCAGCTGGGCTTGGGACACGAGGCTTGTCCTCGTCCCCTCCCGCAGTGCACCTGTAACATAACAGGGGCTCAAATTGGGTTAGCAGAGACCCCTGCTCTTCAGCGGGCTTGTTCTCTCGTCCGTGATCAGCGTATACCACTAATTACATGCTGAAAGCCGGCTGCTGTTGTGTTCGGAGCTGTTAACG
Organism: Morus bassanus; assembly: GCA_031468815.1. Lineage (NCBI taxonomy): Eukaryota > Metazoa > Chordata > Aves > Suliformes > Sulidae > Morus > Morus bassanus. The sequence goes on along the minus strand of CM062581.1, from coordinate 1,368,250 downwards.
TCTACTGAGTCACGGCAGCAAGATAGAGCAAGGCCTGGATATGAGCACAATGTGCTTTTTAGTTAACCCCATCTCATAATAAGAGCAGAACAGGAGGGATCTTCCTGAAACCAGCAGACCTCCTGCTGTCCGGTGGCGCGTGCTGCTTGCACCCAATATTCTCAACCTGTACAAGGCCTTTCCTGTACGCCATCCATGGAAGGGCTGCTCAAACCAGGCTGAATTTCTGGCTGTCGGGCAGCATCTTCCCTTCCCCTCCCGCACACTTGGCTTCTCCTTCCTTCCCCTAAGCCCATGACCTGCCCTGCACCCCCAACCCCAAACATATGTCCTCTCCGAGGGATCCGTGTGCTGGGGCCACCCTGGGACCGCGGGGATGCCGGGATGCGGGGGAACAGGAGCTGCTGGGCACGACTTGGCCTGCTTGTATTTTTAGTGTGCGATGCTGGGAAAAGGAGAGCGTGCTCATTAACCTGCACAGCCAGGAATAACAATTGCCTTCCATCAGGACTTCATGAATAAGTCGCACCATCTGATTTAGTTATTTATATCCTTCCTGCTGGTAAATTAATTAATGTTTCATTTGCAGCACAGGCAGCCCATAAGACTGCTTATCCCTGCTCTGAAAGTGGGCACGTTACAATGTCATCTGCTTTAAAAGGCATTTTTCCTGGGAAGATGGCTGGTAAACACAGAGCACTCGCCCGCCGGTGGTGCTAGGTCACCTCTTGCCATGCCTTGCGCTGTACCGGCAGTGGAGCGGCAGGCCGCAGACAGCCAGGCTCTGTGGGGTATTTGTACAGTGCAAAGGGTTACTTTTATTCTTTCTACTGGATCTTAAGCAACATTCAGGGGGAAAATTGTGATCCTGTTGCTGTGATGGGTTTCTGGTCCATCCATCCATGGAGAGGATGGGGATCATGGGGGCAGCCAGCAGTGCTGCGGGGGCAGGAGTGCCCAGGGGCCACGGGAGCTCGGGGTGCAAAGGAGGATGCCTAAAGGACAATGAAATATTTCTATAAACACCTTCAAGGAAGTGGACCGAAGGGAAGAGCAATTATTATCTTATCATGGGGTAGCAAGCAAACAACAAGGCGTTGCAGGGAAGGAGGAGGGCAGCGGGGCAGTGTAGAGCTGCTGGGATGGGTGAGAGTCTCTGCTGGCTGCGGGGAGGGCTGGGGGCTGCGTGGGGGCGTGGGCAGAGCCGCCGACCCGCTCCCACTACAGCAGCTGGGGCTGGGCTGTGGGTGCAAGCCAGCCCCGAGGGAGCTGGGGGGGATAAAACCGCTCCCGGGATCGTGGGGGCTGACGGTGCCCCTGCCAAGGGGGACGCGGGGTGGGGGGCTCGGCCGAGGGCGGGCAGCGCCGGCAGCTCCCTTGGCATCTCATCCCGGTGCTGGCTCCAGGGTTTTGCGTGCCTGCTCTCGATGGCAGCAGCGGAAAACGCCGACGGCGGCGCGTGACTCCCTTGGGATGAAGATAAGAAGCTGGAAAAATAAACTGTGCTCCCAAGGTTGCAGAGGCACTCGGGGCTCTCCCCAGCACATGGGCCATTTCCCTTTCTGCTTTCAGAGCAATTGTCTGGGGCCTTTATAATGGATTAAGGCAAAATATTTTTGCTGGGGGAGGGCTGGCAGGCATGAGACCACGCTGAGCGGCAGAGGGCGAGCACCAGCATCCCCCCTGGCGTGGGTCACTCCAAAGCACCACAGAGATGCCCCATCGTCCCACGCTGCTTGGGTCCTTTCCAGCTGCCGTGTGTGTCCCCCCAGTGCCTGTGGGCAGCGAGAGAGCAGGCAGGGCTGCCAGCGGACGGCAGCGTGCCTCTGGTTTGATTATTTGCTTATGGCATCCTAATACGCCCAATTATTTTTCAATGCAGACAGTTGCGGTTCATTTGCTTCACCATCAGGCGGGGGTCTGTAGGAGATATTCTAATGCCGGCCATGTTTTAATCTCCTTGAACAGCATGTTCTACGTGTGCTAAGTACAGATGAGCTTGGACCCAGCTATGGGATCCCAGGAGATCCCCATCGTCCCATGAGAGAAGGTGCCCCAAAGCTGTCAGCTGTACCTTCCATGGCAGTGACCCACACCTTACAGATCCTCGTATAGGGGACCTCGAGTTCAATGTGCTTCCAAAGATGGAGCTGCAACATGATAATGTGGGCTGGTTTGGTTGGTTTTTTTTTCCAAAGAGTATCCTTGGTTTTTCCATGCCTTATCCATGGCATTCCCAACCCCAGAAGTGTTGTGGCAGGGAGCTGTGGGCTTGAACTGGGGCAGGTTTGATATGAAAAGCCCTCAGCAGAGTAACCCCTGTGCATGTGGAGCTGGTGGCACTGGTGGTTTTTAAGAGCAGGGACGCTGCTGTAACGCCACGGCAGCATTAACCCTGCCTGGCATGGGGAACTCCCCGGGGACCTCTCACAAACCTCTCCAGCCCCTCTTTGTCCTACATCCATGAAACCAGCAGCAAACCCAGAAATGAAGAATATGGGTGAGAACCAGAATGACAAACCCCAAGTCTTGATTTTGGGGTGGTTTTAGATTTAACCTCGTTATTTGGGATGCCAAGCCTCAGTCCTGAAGATCGCCCACCCAGAAGCTGGAGCTGTGCTCTCCACAGCAGCAGTGTCACCCCAGGGTGAGTTTTCCTTTGGCCCCTCATTTTTTGGATGCTTTAAAGAAGATGATCTGCGACATTTCCATCTCCTCAGTACATCCTCCTCTCTAAACATTGCAAAGATAATGAAGATATTCCTCTCTAGACCTCCCTTTCTCACCCCTAAACCAGGATGGACCCAGTCCTTCCCCTGCCAAACCTGGGAATGTCCAATTTCAAGCCCTGTTTTCATTTATTCTTTTTTTGGATGACATCGTTGGTGGGTTTGTCTGTGCAGCGGTGCGGATGCCGCAGCTCGCTCGGCTCTTAGCCCCCATAAACTGTAGCAATAAAGCATGTGCTAGAGAGATGTCACTGGCAGGATTGTTAATGCGTGTGCCTAATGAATATGAATGGTCTCTTCATAAATGTAGCTTTGTGTCATTAAATTCCTTCACACCTCACTGATCATGGAAAGGTTACTCAGAATTAAATGTAAATCACATATTTACTGGTACGAAACAGATCAGTGTGTCGTTTTTTAAAAAACATATAATTTAATAATGGTGCAATCTTCCCCTAGCAAGGCTTGGGTGATGGATTCATGGAGGTCTCTCACTCGGGGTTTCGGTGGAAGGTGATACAGATCTCACATGATGGGCAATTTACACCATTTTCTTTCCAAAACAGTAGACTTCAGTTCTTAATCATGTCAGTGGCCCAGAAATGAAAGGAGTTATTTCACCCATGTCACTCCATATAATTAAAAGATTAAGGAATGGCTTCTGTTGTGTTATAAATTAAGGGGCTGGGGTTGGCTGGGGCGGGGAGCACCAGGGTCGGGAGCACTGTGGCAAGGAACACCGGCCCCTGCCGCTGCCGGAGGGGCGAGCGACCCCCCCATCCCCCCAAATTACACCCATCAGCGTCCCCAAACACCGCTCAGGACAATCCCCGAAGACCACTGCACAGTCACACTGAGTAACGCAGAGACAAGGCATATCTCTTTTTTTTTTTGTTGCTGTAAAAGCGCAGGATTATGCCAACTGACGGTTGGACTTGATGATCCTAGAGGTCTTTTCCAACCTTAATGATTTTCCACACTGAGCCCACGCAGCGTTTGATGCCCCCAGCCCCCAGTGGGATGTTTTACATGGTACAGATAGACCCTGCCCACCCAGCCCCTGCGTACGGAGCGATGCTGGTCGGTGCAGACTGCTCAGCCCAGGGATCAGGAAAAGCAGGGCATTTTTAAGAAGCTCTAAAGAGCCATCCCAGCTGCCTGCCAGTAAAGCCCCCTAACAGACTGCTTTAAACAGCGCTAGCAGGTATTAGATTGTAAGGGAGAGCTGATTAGTGATTAAATAGCTTTTAAAAATAAAACCATTAAGACTAAGCCCATCAAAATTGGAGCTTCATCCAGGCAACTCTTATTAATTATCGTCCCACCTTGCCGTTTCCAAAGGCTGGGCTGTCGGCAACTCCGTAAATAAATACACGTATTTTATGAAATTCGCTCTGGCAGGGGGGTGTTCCCCCCCTGCCCCTCCTTTGAAGGTGGGGATCGTCCCAGCCGCTGCGTGAGGTCCCCGTCCCCTCCTGGCACGTGCATCCCTGCCACGGGGCTGCTGCCGGCAGCGCCGTCCCGCCGGCCGGGGATGCAGCCACGGTGCCGCCGGCAGCCGTGGGGCTTTGGTGGGAGGCTGGGGCAGCTTTCCCGAGCTGATAAACCAGGGGCTGAGCCCTGGCTAACACCGCCGAAGCAGCTGGCCGCTCTCTGCGGCGAAGGGAGGCACAGGCTTCAGCCGCAGCGCGTCGTTATTTCCCTCAAAGTATCAATAATTTCAGGGTTAAAGAAACAAAAGCCTTTTTTTGCTTGTTTGTATTTTTCCCCTCATCAATACTGGGGCCAGGCAGGCCACTTCCAGACAGTCCCTGGGGCCTACTCAGCTATTAAAGATAGAAATTATATCTTCATAACCCAGGATATTGCTGCTCGCTTATTTATGACTTGCTCCATTTCAAGAATATTTATTCTAGACAGGGAGCCTGATAATTTTCATCCAATCTACTTCTCATAGCTCAGGGCAAAAGAATGGAACAGCTCAATTGAAAGAGCACTTTCCCATTATTGCTAGGTAAGGGCAGAGCAAGCTGATCTCATTTCTGCCCTTGCCTCGCTAGCACCACTGGATTCGGCTCCTTTTTTTTCCTTTTTCTTTTCTATTTTTTTCTTTTTTAATTCATCGAGGAATGGCAGCCCACACAACCACTTAGAGGAAGTACTGCATAAATCCCAGTGCAGTAATTACCCATTTGGAAACATGACGCTTTATAGGAGAAAAGGCATCGTGCCAGGATGCTCAGCACGCTACGCCTACTCCAGCTGAAATCCTCCCAGGGCTTGTAGGCAACGGTTAGCATCTGCAGTCACAGGCTAATAAAACTAAGCCATTACAGCTGGGGCAGGAGAGCTGCAACCCACAAAGCAGAGAGCTTCTGAGGTGGGAAAAAGCCGTTTACGGCTTACGGAGCAGAGGGAGGAACCAAAGGACCTGCAGCCACATGGGAAACACGCAGGCGCTGCCTGTCCCGGCCGGGGTTGCATCCAGACCAGTGTGGGCTGGGGCTGCCTGAGGTCCCGGGGTGCTGCGGGATGCTGCAGAGACCCACGGCCATCCCCGAGCAATGCCCCAAAAGACGGAGCGATGCTCCGTAAGACGGCAGCACCCACCTCCCTCCGCCCCGCTCCGGCCAAGGAGCACCTTCCTGCACCTGCGCTCCTGCCTGCCGCACGCCTTAAATGTCAAAGCCAATGAAGTGTTGAGAAGGCTTTATTGCTTTTTGTGAAGCCGATTAGGAATATCTTCTACTAGGTAAAGAGTAATATTGCAATATGAAGGATGGGGGAAGTTGAAGGCAGCCCTGTGTGAATTCCCCACAGAAACCTCTGTTCTCGCAGCCAGAACAGTTATCAAAAAGACAATTTAAGCAGGATTGTGCTCTAACTAGCTGGAGGACAGGGGAGCCGGCCCTGTACAGTAATCTTTCAGCCTGTAGTAAATGAAATTGCAAAAAAATAAGCTTTCCTTCCTGATCTGCAGGGGGTGAAGATGCCAGAAGGAATGGGATTTTTTTTATAACCATTAGCTCAACCCAGCGCTCCCTGCCAACGGCGTGAGCTGCCACAGCTGACACGGGGCCCGGTGGCCGCCACGCGAAGATGAAGGCAGCTCAGCATCCTCCCTCCTGCTGTCTGCGGCTCGTCCATGGCAATTTCCAAGCACCACAGCACCCTGGGAGAGGATGGAGTAAACCCACAGTGTTTTGTCTCTGCGGCTGCTGCCAGCCCTACCCATCCAATAAACCCAACGGGGTGTAAAATGGAGACCCTTAGAAAGAAGGTTAATGCAGCCATGAGATACCAGGTTCAACGACCAAAGGGGTTTCTCGTGTGAGTGATGCCAGGTGAGACAGGCTCGGCTGTTAGGGTCTGGGGTGTTTCTGGGAACAGCAATTTCAGAAAGCCACCAGGCATGGTGGGCTGACAGTCACCTTTGAAAATATCCATTTCTGGGGGGAGAAAGACTTCTGCCTCGGTGGGGCCGTCCCTGCCTCGCCAGCGCAAAGCATCGCACGCCAGCGCTGCGGGACCTGTGGTCGTCTCTCGGAGGACTCGCCGGTCGTCTCAGGTGCCATCCTGGCTGCAGAACGATGCTGGAAAACCAAGGCAGGTTAATGACTCTGGCAGTCAGTGAGGACCTAAGGAAGCATGTGCCAGTCCTCGCTGTTACCGATGATTATTTACGGAGCACCCTGAATTCACCCTGTGTTTTGGAACAGCAGCGCAATGGTCAAATCCAGCCCCTGGTGAGGTCTGCGGGAAGCAGAAAGCCATTTCCACCGGCTTTGATGGGAGCTGGACCGAGTCCTATGGCTCTGATGACATCCCCATGAATTTACAGAAAATGTTGCCATTAAAAAAATGATAGCTTCCCAACTTGAAATTACTTACAGATGTATCAGGGGGAAAATTCCCTCTATTTATTCCTCGGTCAGGCAAAACTGAAAAAAACCATTCTCCAGCTGAAATCCCCATCCCGCTCGTGGGTCCCGCCACCCCCAGCCTGCAGCAGGGCAGCCACTTTGGTGCTCTGTTATTTACCACCGAAGAAAATAGCTGGGCTCAGATCAGAAAGCGTTGCCTGCAAATCTGGAGGTCTTGCAGGTCAGCTTGAAACCTGGGTGTGTGCACTGCCTTGCCAGCTGACAGCCCTGGTTCAATCCTGGCAATCTCTGAAGCATCAGGGCTGAGCGCGGCGGGGGGGAACAAGGTGACGTGGGTGCTGCTGTCCGTCTGTCCACCCCAGGGCCACAACCAGCCCAATTGTACAACCAGGAGAAGACTTTTAATAGCAATTATTCCATCAGAGCAATTAATTTGAGTCAGCCGGGGTGAGGTGTGTGACTCCTGGTGCCTCTGAAGCAGCCAGGCACACCCCGCTCCCCTGTCCCCAGCTCCCGGCCGGGGGGAGCCGGGCATCCCTCCAGGCATCCCCCTTTTTTGCAGGGAGAAGCCCCAGGGAATCACAGACTGGCCGTGGTGCTGGAGGGCGAGCATGATGGGGCTTCCCAGTTTCTACAGACCTCTGGCCAGCAAGCGACCGCCGCTGTTCCAGCCCTTGCTTTGCCGCCGGTGAAGGCGAGGGACGTGGTTTGCAGGTTTTGCCTGAATTTGCAGGTTCATGGCCCCTCTGCATCCTTTAAAATGAAGAGTTTGGCTTCAAAGGGCAATTTCTCTGGATCTGATGCAAGAAAATTCCCTCAGTCTGAGACAGCTCTGCAATTTGGGGTACAAACTGCTCCCTGGACCACTGTGCTCTGCAACGGTGTATGGCTCGTGCCTCTTTTTTTGCCTGCCCATTTAAACAGAGCGGAGACCCAGAGCCATCAATTACTCTTCCAGCAGCCCAGGGGAAGCTTCATTGCCCCAGCAGCAAGGCTGTGCCTTACCTGGTTTCCTCCCTGTTCACCCCGCTGCTTGCTGCCTACGCTGATGATTTACTTACAAGGATGATTATTACAGGCAGGCACGAATGTGCCGTTTATCCTCAATGTGCTGCTGTGGCTGCGCAGATCTGCTGCTCAGCTCAGCTCATCCCACTGGCTCAGACCCTTCGAGGTGCGGTGGAAATCCCCTGGCCCAGCTAAGCCTTGATGAAAAAGCCTCGTGCATCCCTAGAGATGTACACATGCAGCGGTCCCCCCGCCGCTCCCACTGCCTGGGTGTCAGCAGCTCCCAGTGAAGCCCCAGGCTCCGGCCGTGGGCAGGGGACCCCGCTCAGCCTCTCCCCTCTGACCTCTCCTTGCTTGAAAAAATAACACCCACTCCTCAAGGAGAGCAAAGGGGAATAAGTCTTTAAGCAGCCCTCTGCTGCACACACACGACGTGACCGTCTGCACTCCAGAAGGGTCCTTTCGGTTTTCCCAGAGGTTTTCTCCAGCTGGTGGAAGCTGTAAGAGATCAGGTTGGAAGCATCTCTTAAAAGCAATGGAGACTGCATTGGTTTGTGCTTCTTTAGGGAAAGCTGGAAAAGGGTATTTGTTTTCCCACCAGCCAGCAGAAACCTTCGTCTCTGCTTGCTCTCTGCTCCCGGAGCTTTCCCAGGACAGGCAAGCCCGCGCTGACGCTGCTGGGAAGTTTCCGAGCCTGGCCAGCAGACTCGCTCACACCTCTTCCAAAGGGAAAGCTCATTAAATTGTTGATCCAGGTATCCTTTATCCAGAATCTCACATTCTTATTAGAGGCGTTAATTAAAACAATAGCAGATCAAAGCGCTCCAAAGCATCTCATTTTAGACGTTGACTCCTCCTCTCCGCAGCCCGGCTTTTGTTCTCGTCCCTTTGAGGTCATCAGCGTCGTTATTGCACCAGCACCATCCTGGGGCAAGACAGGCACGAGGAGTGTCCGAGCATCCTTCCCCAGCTGAAGGAGCCTGGCACAAGGGCACGAGGGTGACCTGTTCCCGTACACGCTCTGGGAAAAGCATTTCCTTCCTCCGGGCAGGTGAATTTTTCCCCGAGCCTGCCTGGACCGAGCCGTCTCTCCCCCCAGTCGAGGTGCTCATGCAGAGCCGTGCTGTTACAACTCCTCTCCGCAGCTCAGAGCACGGCGAAGCACCTCGTCCTGCATGGCCAGTTTAACAGCTGCCCTGATAGACTCCATGTTCGTCCTTGACTGGCAATTAGCAAGTGCTTGGTGTGATGGGCATCTCCTCTGAACTCCTCTGCAGGCTCTTCCAGCTGCTGCTTATTAACGCTTGTGAGCGCAGCTAAAGCAGAGGGCAGCCTGACCCGGGGAAATCTGCAAGCTTTTATTAACGCTGCAGATAATTACATTTAATAAGGACACTAGCCTTTCCCACACCAGATAGCTGAACCATCAATCTTCCTTTTAATAATAAAACCCTCTCCAACTCATTTACATTCATTGTTCCTTTTGCAACACAACATTACACACGTTTTATCACCCCGGGATCTAACGCAGCCATCTCACGCGGCGTGTTGCAGGCGAAGTTCGCACGGCACAGTGGCCACGGTCCTCATGCCACGGGGCGGGGGGGGCTGGCATCCCCAGCCGAGCGCGCCCCTGTCCCCGTGCTCGGGGGGCTGGCAGCTGTTTTCCCAGGGAGCCACAACCTCCTGAGCACATAAGTCTTGCAAAACTTCAACTCTGTGGCTTCGTGGCCTCCAGAGCAATTACTCACCTGGCGTGAACTCGCACTGCAAGGATTGCACCTTCATAGGTGGGTCTTTAGACTAGGATGCAGAGGAATGCTTATGAGCATGTACTTTTAAGGCAGAACTGATATGATTTTTAGAAATAAAAGTAAATGTGTTTTGTGTGTGTGTGTTGGGAAGCACAGTGTCTCTCAGGAGAAAGGAAAAATAATGTATAAATGAATAACAGTGCAGCAAACATTCATCTTCAAAGCTGAAATTGGAGAGTAAAGCTGAGGGTATTATAAATCCTATTTTGCTGTTTATTCGCTCTTATTTGGATTTGCCAGCTCACACCAGGACAGATATTTCAGTGCAGTTTTCCCTCCCCGACACTCCTCGCTGCACCAGTGCTTCCCGCGCCAGCTGCCAAGGGCGGGCAGCAGCCCAGGCGTGGGACACGGTGGTAGCAGAGGGCACTGCTCTTGCTGGCCTTTAAATGTTTTCTCCTGGCCTGGAGTGCTGGAAAACACCCATCTTCTGGGTGCAGGGGGCCGCTGGGCAGGCACGGCGTGGGGGGAACTTCTCCCACCCTTCCCACAGAATGATAAAGAGGGACTTGCATCACACCGAGACCATGTAGGGCTTGCTGCAAAGCTTGGTGGACACTTCAGGTGATCGTTGCCGCCCCTGTGCAGCTCAAGCACAGGAGGATCTAGCGAGATGCTGATTAGTAGCAGAAAAGGGGAATAAAAGAGGGTTGAAAGCTTCACCTTTCCTCCCACCCTGTGATCCCATCTGGCCATCCCCGCGTGCCCAGACCATCCTCTCTCTGTCCCCGGGCAAGCAGCTGTGGCCAAGTAGCTGGTGCCAAAGCCAGCGTGGGAATGACATCATTCCTGACGGGATGGCACCACCAGGCAGAGCCGACGGGAGACCGTCACCTGGCGAGAGGAGCCCGGGATGCCTGGGACGCATCGTGATGCTACTCGGGACCGTCTGTGCTGGCCAAGCAGATCCCCCACCAAGCACCGCCCGGCCGTGCCCATCGTCTCCGTGCACCGGCGTGTGCCGCCGCGCCGATGCGCCCAGGCAGAGCAGGCAGCGCGAGGGCAGGAGCCGCAGGCAGCGCGAGGGCAGGAGCCGCAGGCAGCGGGGTGCAGCAGCGATCCCCACGGCAGGGCAGCCAGCACACCCTGCGTGATCTCCTCTGGGGAGGGGGCCCGCAGCCCCCCGCCGTGTTTAGTCTGGGTGCAGGGCTTATTATCAGCTCAGCCCCGTCCCTGGCAGCTCGGCATGCCGCTCCCCACGCACCTCCTCTAATCTTCTTTTATTTGACATCCCTGGGATGAAGCAACAGGCCATCCATCAAGTGCCAGTGTTTAGAGTGAGAGGGGATCTGCAGGGCCCTGGGTTTAGTTAGAAGCCTGAAGCCTGGGCTGGGGCTGGGCAGCTCCTACTCTTTGCACGCACAGAGGAGCAATAGTCCTGTGTTATCAGCTTCGCGTGCATTGGCATTTAAAAAATTCCCTGTACTGTAAGTTTGTTGCCTGTTACGCTGAAGGGAAGTAGTCAACCCCCTACTAAAATAGCTCAGCTTCATTTTAAACCAGGACACCCAGTCCTCACTCCCCCAGCCCACCCTGCAGCTCTCATGGATCCCACACGTCTCCCTGCCAGATACGTCCCTGCTCTGGGTGTCCCGCGTGGGAGAGCCAAGGACAAGGCTGCAGACCTCACACTCACGTCCCGGTGTCCGAGGTGTAAAAGCTCACACCTGCCTGGTGCTTTCCCCCTGTGCACATCAAAACAGTTTCCAGTTCGGCTGTGCAGCCCTGGCCCGGAGCCCCTTGGGCATGACAGGCGCCAAGCAAAGCCTTTAGCACTTTTTTTTTTCCCCAAAAAACACTTCTACCCTAATTTAAACCATCATCTTCCATCTAGGAATTTTTTTTTCAACAATTTTTCAACAATGCCTGAATCCTGGGAGCAGAAAGGTCTCTTGATTGAGAGTAATCCTTGGTGCATCTGGAAAAAAGGCAGGACCCCCCCATCCCGTGCTGCAACTCCTGCTCTGACAGACAGAAAAACATGCCAATGCCTCTGAGCGCCGCTCAGAAACCAGCAGGACCCGCCGGCGGCCAAAAAATACAGCAAAACAAGACAACAATGCTCATTTCCAGCCAGTGCAGGGGAGGCCGCAGACTTGGCAGCGTAAGGGAGAAGGTCAGAGCCGGCACCCGGAGTCCCCTCCCGCAGTCCCAGCCTGACGCTGGGCTGGAACCACGCACACCCCACGGAGCTGCTTTTGCTGACTCTGCTGCCCAGCTGCCCAGCTCCTACACCAAACGCTTCCAGTTTGCAATCCAAAGCCACGGATTTCTTCTGTTTTCATAGCAGCAAGGATGCCCCTTTTCTCCCCCCGGAGAACATCCCTCCCAAATCACTTGGTGTGGCTGCTCCTGAACGGGCTTCAACTTTGAACGCCTGCCCTGAGCACAGGATGAGTTTTAATGCCGCTCAAGCGGTGAAGAGGTGGCCCTCGGGGTGACTGCATCCCCTCTGTGCCCAGCTGGGCTGCTCGGCGTGGCGTGACCGGAGGTGGTGAGAAAGCGAGGGCGGTGTAAAAGCAAAGCGATGAAGAGGTGAGAGGTGGGGTGGCTGCAGAGCAGGCGGCATGTGCTGTGCCGGCCTGGCAGCGGGCTCATTGCATGAGCTTATTTATTTCACAAGGCTGAAGATCAGCCCAGAAAGACCATCGGAAGCCGGGCAGAGCGATGCTTGGCTGCTCCAGCTCTGCGGGGGCAAGGGCTGAGGCCACACAGGTGGCTGGTAACGCTGGTCCCTGCTCCAGGCATAGCGCAGGGCATGCATTGCATGCCTGCAGCGTTTGTGCCATGGGGAAAGGCGTGGATTTTCTGTTAGGAAGTGATTTTTGATCCTCATTAGCCAACTGAAGTATTAAAATTAATTCAAATTATGTTGAAATTATGGAGGAAATAAAATATTCTTTGCTTTCTTGGTTGCATTTCGTTGCACATCCTAGTGTCCAGCCTTCCCAGGCCACGCTGCGCCCTGCAATTCCCCTGGCAAGGGCTGATGCTCCCTGGGCCTTCGCAAAACCAGGTTTTCTGTGCAGGCATCTGCGCTGGGTTGGTAAAATTCCCCAAGCCCTGGCCACATACCACTGCTCTGCCATGGCTGGGCTGGGCAGACACCCCTGAGCGCCCACCCGCCAGCATCACCCTGGCCCTTTCACCAAAATCGTGGCACTAAAGGCCAAATTGCTGCGGGCACCTCTGCAGCTGCCGGCAGCCTGGCTGGGTGTGCAGGAGCTGAGGGTGGGTGCAGATGCGTGCAGGAGCGGAGCATGGGCGCAGTTGGAGCAGGAGATGAGCACTGGGTGCAGATGGGTACAGGAGCCCAGTGCTGGGTGCAGGAGCCAAGCAGGGGTGCAGGGGCCGAGATGGGTGCAGGAGCCAAGTGATGGGTGCAGGAGCCAAGCAGGGGTACAGGGGCCGAGCGCCGGGTGCAGATGGAGCAGGAGACGAGCACTGGGTGCAGATGGGTGCACTTGTCCCCTTGCAAATTTGCCCGCGCCCAAGCCCGCCCCGCTCCATCCACATCTGGCCGCAGGCTGCAGACCCCGGGAAGCAGTGGATCTTTCCACGCAGCACAGCAAATGTCATCGGAGGCGTAAGTATTTCCAGATTGAAAGCTGCAGCAGGCAGAATCAGCCTTCCCTTGTCATGTTTGCAGTCAGGTTTTACATATGGGTATCCACAGCTCTTTTTTTTTTTCTTCCTTCTAAGACGACTTCCAAAGCAAGTGATTTGCACCATATGTTTCTAACGCTCCTATCGAATACCGTCCTTTAATGAAAATAAGTGCAGAGGGAGAGGAGCCATCCGCCTGCTAGCTTGCAGGATGGGAAAAAAGCAGAAATCATCTTGCAATAGCTACTCTGTAAAAACCCTGCAGAAATCCATCTGCTGGAATTTATTTATTTCTTTTTATCTACTGTGAGGACTGATAAAATGGAACTTGGCAGAAGTCACCTTTGACATGGGTTATCTCTATAATATCTCGAGCTGATAATCCCTGCCTAAGCTTTGTGCTTTACACCACTCGGGGACTCGGCTGTGGAATAACTCTTCGCCAGCCCGTTTCATTTCCACACGCAGCACGTGGGCTATAGGATTTCTCCTTTATCACGCAGCCCTTTAGCCACCAGTCCATAAATATTTGTGTAAGAGCCTCTCTCCCCCCCCAGCCCCGCTGACGTTACTTTTTCTGCAGCGTAGCAGGCGACTTTTTTCAAACTTTTTAATTCCGTTCATTAATCATTTAGAGAAATGTGCAATTACTCGAGTCCAATTACAGAAAATGTGCAACTACTTGAGTCCCATTATAAGCCTGTACGAAATGCCAAGAACTTGATTAGAGTAAAACCACCGCCAGCCCCATATACTTTAAAAGAAAATATTGTGTGTTATCCTAGCGGGTGAAAAGAAATCACAATTTATTTACGCACAAATGTGTCTAACCCTCGCTGACAATATGGGAAAACTTTCCTATCAGCCGTAACATGATTTCAGTGTTCCCTTAAGGAAGAGATGTCTCTCCCTTAATTAAAACAATGCCTGAACTCACTGTAACCTCCTGATTTCATAGCGGGGATCTGCTCTGATTTTTCCAGAGGGTTTATAATTACCCCACAAGCTGATGTCTGGCCCGGCGCTGGGCTGCTTGTTTTCCATCAGTGCCTTGAACCGCTGGTCGGGGCAGGCGATGAGCAGGGAGGACTTTCCGCTTCCCAGGCCAAGCTTTCTGCCCTGAAGATGCAACCAGGACTGAGAAATGCCGTGCGGTTCTCTGACGGCTCCTACGGGACGTGGCCTCTCTAATCTTTGCAACCAATTGGCTTTATTCGGTAATCTGTAATTACATGAACTGTCTCCTATGCAAATCATAAATGTCTCAATCAATCAGCGGGAGCAGCCGTCGCCGGTAAAGCTGCACACACAGAGCGAGCTCACAGGAGGATTTCTGCCACATGTGGCTTCTAAACTCCTGTTATTTAGGTCAGCATCTTCTGTGTGCCGGCTGGGGGAGCGATAGGTATTACCGCTTATTAGGGATTAAGCCGAGATTTACGGGTCCTTCTTAGCGTGTAGCTGTGTGTACGTGGATGTTCGTACGAGCCCGACTACCGAAGTCTGAGATTTTCAAGGAGAATCTTGAGCTAAGGGGCTTAGGGAGGTGAATTAATTTACTGGGACTCCGTAGCTTGTCCGGAATAAAAATCTCTCATAAAAGTATAATTTTCTTCTTGTTATTCATGATTACAAAATAATAAGATTGTTTAAAAGTCCAATAGAATCAATGTCAATATTGGCAGGAGATGTAATTGCAAAGCACATGCCAGCCTTCCATGGCTTTTCTTAATTTTAATTAGGATAAAATTTACTAATCTTACAGGGTTTGCAGAAGTAGGTTTGCCAAGAGGCCATCAATTGATCTGGATGATATTGGCTTCCTTTTAAGAGCCCCTTGCTAACTGTTATGTAAAGCCCGGGCTTTTAGCTCCTTTCTCAGATCATCTCTGCAGTTTTTTTGGCATGTCAAAAGGCCAGATGTTTTTTATTTGAGAGCAAATTGACACGTTAAATTACATTGTGCAAACAGTAAAGCCAGCCATGAGTAAACAGGCGACGAGGATTCATTGAATTTTATGGGTCGCAATAATGTTTATGTAATTTAACAAATTTATGCTTCATGTCAGCTTTACCGCAAGAGTTATTCATTCCAAAAGGAAAAACAACTTACATTACAGCCCCCATATTATTCTGCCTCTGAGCCAATCAAAAGCAAAACAAGCTTCAACATGACAATTGCATAGGGGCATGCGTATGCCTGCACACGATAACATATATCACGTAAGTTAAACATAGTCTGCAGATATTGCTCGATTTGTGTTTTTTTAATTCTAATTTGATTACTTTTCTATCATCCAGCCAGAATGCAAACAATGGGAGAGACTTCTGCCGCGCCAAGTATTGCTCCAGTGTTAGCAATACAGATCCAGGCTCTGCGTGGTGCTTTCAGAAGGTCATGTTGATTTTTACCATAATGCATTTTCCAGGTCCCTGGGAACCTACAGCAGATTTAGCAGGAATCCTCTATGAATCAGGCTGTCTTCACTCTCCAGTGAAGTGTATACCTAGCCCGAATTTTGCTGGCAATGAACCATGCATTAATATTACAAACTCTTCTGGCTATTTAAATGCAAAATCACATCAGACTTCAGGGCAAGCAAGCGGAGTTGAGCAGGCTTGCTCTGCGCTGGCAGGGTTTATCACATCAGTCTCATTAATGCAGTTTAACACCTTGTGTGCTCTGGGACACGCAGGGCGGCTCAGCGAAAGGTCACACCGTGGCGGAGCAGCGGGCGACGTTCCTGCGGGAGAGAGCTGCCGCGCCGCCGGGGCCGGGACGGCATGCCAGGCTGCCAGCCCGGCGCGGGTTAAAGGAGGGAAGTTTTCTTTTTTTAGAGCAATGAGGCATGCTAAGCTAATAAGATCGCTAAACTGGCATCAATAACAAATGGCTTTCCACCAACACACAGCAATTATCAATAGCAGCGGCCGCTGGAGGGGCTGGATCCGGCCAGGCTCTCGCACAGACGGGAGAGCACGCGGCGATATTTACTGGCAGCTCCAAGAGAAACCCCAGAGAGCAAAGACAAGGCATCTTCCCACACTCAGCGGGTCCAGCCATGGCCTTGCCGGAGCCCTCCCGGCAGTGATGGCTACCAGAGGTGGTCTGCAGCCCCCCGCCTGCCCACCCGTGGCACGGCGAGCGGGGGGCTCTGCCTCCTCGGGTCTCCTCTCCGATGGGGCTCTCCCGGGGATGGGGAGCGCCTGGGGGAGCTGGGGCCAGCCAGGAGGTCCAGGGCCCCAAGCCAAGCTGATGGAGAGATCTCCAGCTCACCCTGCTTATAACAATGCAACGGGAGCGCGCCAGCGCTAGGAGCGGGCTCCATCAGACAAGCAGGGACAACTTTCTTAGAGGATTTTTCACCCTACAAAGTATTGACATGCTTTTGAATAGAAATGGTGAAAAGCCACCGGCTGGGTGAAAGCACTCCTGGGTGGACAAGCGCCATCTCTCCCGGCATCCTTCCACACGGGAAGGGCCTGGTTTGGTTCTCCGTGGCTCTGAGTGGCTGCGGGATGCTGCTGCAGGAAGATGCTGCGAGAGGTGTCGATGGGAGCCCCGAGCCCGGAGCAGTCGGGGTGCCCAGCGCCCGGGCAGGGGGGTGCAGCCAGTATCCCCCCAGCCACCACCCAGCTCGGTGGGGCTGGCTGGGAGGAAACCAGGGGGATGCTGGATGGTCACGGCACGCTCGTCCCCCATCCCCTGCCCTGCCAGACCTCACGGGTCAGTCCTACCTGAGAAAAAGCTGTAGGTCCCAGTGCTGCAGGGTGTTCACCTCACACGTGAAGGCAGCCCAAAGACCTCCAGCTGCTCCTCCATGCTTTGTTTCCCCCATAGCAAGGTGGTGCCTTCGGGCTGCCCCAAAACCCCAAGAGGGGTTGCTAAGGGGAGCTCAGATTTTGTCGGTTTAAGAAAAAGAAGCACCAAGCCCCAAATCAATGTTGCTCATGTTGCAAATTTCTGGTCTGCCTCCCTCCACTCAGGACACCAGGGATGGTCCCAGCAGCCACCAGCACTGCCTGCGGGACGGGTCCTCGTTGGCACAGGACTGGGCTGCAACTAATTTCTGTGTCTAAATGGCATTTAATAGAGTCTTGAAGGAGATCTGTACACAGGACGTGAAGAGGGAACTAAGGGTTATTGCTGTCAATATAATTAATTTCAAGCTAATTTGAGCATCTGATTAAGTTTAGCATTACCATAAAAACTAAACTGCCATTTAAAACCAGAGAGGGGTTTATTAAATAAGTGCTGGAATGCAACAGAAAGCAAAATGAAGGTAATAAAGTCACTTAAAGTAATAAAATTAAGTGAATGCTAGAGATATCCTTTGATGGATCTTTCCTTTACCCTTTCCCAGGATGGAGATCTTCCTTCTTCAGCTTTATTTTCTATACAGATTTCTGAATTTCTTATGGGCCTTTCTAAATCTTCATAGAAATAAAATACATGGGAAAAAATGGTCAATACAGTTATTTCTCTTTGGAAAAGGAGCAGAAAACATCAGGGAGGAGAGGTGGCTGTTAGCTGAGCACATCACCTTGCCGGTGCTGTGCACTTGCACAAGGTCACAGGCAGCTCGGCCAGCCGGGAATGCCGCCTGCGGCAGGAGCATGCTTGGGAAGGGAAAGCAGGATCCCCCCTCCACAGGATGCTGGTTTGGGGTACTTCCTTCATTGCCTTCCTGCATGTAATAAAACATTAGTCCAGTTAGACAATTGGTGGTGAAAACCCTAAGGGGTTCCTACTACTGTGTCAGAGCTGGCCAAGACAACTTACCCTCCTCCGCTAGGTTCATGTGTCGTCCAGAGAAAACACTTATTTACTCTGAAGGCCACAGAAGCCTTAAAATACAAAGCCTGAGATAACACTGATAGGATCGCACAGACATCCAAATTAATTTATACTGCTGTCCTAAGCAGAAGTGACTCATTGATAGCAGAGGAGCACCGTCCCTCGGTTACACAAGGACCTCGGCAGGGATGCCGTGGCGATGGGTCACGGCGGAGGATGAACTGATGCTCACTGTCCCCTCTCTGTCCCCTGCTCCCAGAGGGAGCTCCAAGGGGAGGGCAGTCAGCTGAGATTTCCAAATCTCCTCTACTTCTGGCAAAGGCAGACCCAAGGGAGTAGGGGGAAGTTGGGACTTTGGTGCGTGTTCTGAGCCAGAGCTCGAGGAGGAGGGTGCGAACAACCCTGGAAATGCAGGGAGGACCTGGGTGGCCTCGCGCCTCTCCAGAGCATGGCCTGGTGTCTGGAGACCAGGGCAAGGGGAGCTGGGATTTCCCTCTTCACCTGGAGAGGGACCTGAAGCTGTGACATTGCCCGAAACAGCAAATGGCAGCTCAATAGAGACGGCTTTTGGACACCCCACTTCAACGACATCAAACCTGCAAGAACATCGGTACCCAGGGCAAACAGTGAAACTGTGCAAATGGCGGGGCTGCGAGCATCCAGAAAAGGCCTCCCACGCAACGCAGCCCAGAGTTTGCAGCAAGACATCTTGTACGAGACCTCATGCAAAGCCCACTAAGTCCACCAAGACTTTTCCCATTGCTCGCCAGGGCCCCACTCCCGCTCAGGAGGTTGCCCACGGTAGCTGGTGACCAGACCCAGAGGAGACGCGCACTGACACTCATCGCAATTTTATGTAGTTTCAGCAAATACTAAATTCCATCCTGAGCCCCAACTTCCCCTCCCAAGATTTCCATTCGGCACCAGGGTTTGCTGGTAACTTCTATTGCAAGGCTGAGCACAATTTAGATTATAAAACATAACTGCAGGCTGTTTCCTTAATTGATTTCTTTTGTTTCATTCTATTCCTCAAAGATTTGTCAACATCAATTTTTATATGCTTAACACTTTGCAAATACTGGCCAACTTTTTAAAATTAATGAGTTGAGATGGAGATTGAATACCTTCCCTCCCCTACAACTGCAGCGGGGAACTAACACAGGATGATAGTAAAATATGTTATCAGCATTTAATTTGTAAAATTGGAGTTATTAAAAAGTGAATCTGCCAGCAGCCATTGGCAGCTGTATTAACGCTGCTGAACGTTATTCTTGCTATTATTCTAGGTGAGGTCTTCCTGTTTGCATTTTGCAAACCAAAAAGCACCACATTTCCCACAATAAAACCATTTCAGCTGAAGTCAGAAGATTCGTGGGTTTCCCAGGGTTCAAGTCAACAAATCAGCAACAAATCGCATTAATAGTAAATTCCTGGAAAGAAGTAATTTTTTAAATATGATGAACTCCTAAGGGCTGTGCCCTTTAACGATGTACAGAGTGTCAGCCCATGATAAAGCATCAGCAACTAAAACTAACAGAACCAGTGCCAAATCCTCCTAAGAGCCTCCTCCCAAAGAATACAGTGGTTTGATGTTAGGAGCGTATCATGTGTTTATAAGACTCACTCTGAAAATACATTTTTGAGATAGCTTATATTAAAGTGCGATTACAGGTTAAGTAACAAATTGGCTTACTGCCTAATATAGAGAAACACACTGTGACAATCAGATAATGCTGGAATTAAACAAAATGGCAATAGCTACTGTGAAAGGAGTTGGAGCCAGGAGCCCGCTGCTGCGAGCGATGCCTTCATCCCGGGGAAGGTGGATGGGGCTGGTGGGGCTCTGCCATCACCCAGCTGCTCAGACTCAAAACAATGAAGACCTTTGAAACCCTGCACCAAATAATACGGTATAACATCCAGAAAAAAAGGCTCCTCTCCGCCCGTCAAGCCCAAGCTCTTGTGCAGCGGAGAGATCCCGGCTGTCACCAAGGAAACCAGAGATTGCTGGAGCGATCTCCAGCCCCGGCTGCCTGCCGTTCCCTCCAGGGATGGGTGTTTTAGCAGTCAAGTGGCACTCCACCGGCCTCCGATGCCTGCTCCTTGAGACAGGGACACCACTCCATCCCCAGCGCACGTGGTGGGACACTTGCGAGAGGTTCCTCTGCACCAGCTTTCCACCTTCTCGCCGCAAGCCCTCCGCAACTTAATCCCAGCACCTCACCCTCTGACTTTGCACACACAGTGGTGGGTTTGCAGGAGCTATTACTGCTCAGGAAGGAGCTCCAAGGGCCATCGTGGGGTCTTCTGCACAGAGACTTCTGCCCAGCGATGCACACGCAGTGCTGGGGAGGGACAGATGAATGTCTCGGCGCCGCGGTGTGGACGTGGGGTTGCTCACGCCTTGAGCTCTGCATCTGCTCCGGTCCTTGCTGCGCCGAAGGGAGCTCGGAAAGGTGCAGGGAAAGGTGACAACTGTGCGCGGCAGCTTCCCTGCCTGGCTTGCACCGGAGTGCAGGCAGGGACGGCAAAGCCATGGGGGTGGCTGAGAGAGCCAACAGGATGGGGCAGGACTTCCCAGCCTGGAAAGGAGGTGAAAGGGGGCTTGTGAGGGAGGTCTGCAAGCTCTGGGTGACATGCAGATAGCAAACAGAGATGAGCAATCACCCGTGATAGCAAACGGGGACATCTCCGCCTCATCCTGAAAGATTTAACTGTGCTTCTTCGCCCTCAAGGTGAAAACTCATAATGGCTGGCGCAGCAGAGCCACCATCCTCCTTCGCAGCGCTTCTCCTCCTCTTCCTGGAGAAAGGGCAGCAAGGCCACCCACCCAAAACCAAGGCTCTTACGGGTCCTGCGGTGGCTTTAGCATCACTGAGGACCAACGGTGCCACCTAGTCCAGCTCCCGCACTGCACGAGGCAAGGAACTTACCCAGGATTCACCCTCGTGGCATGGAAAATCTCCCATTCCTTCACCGCAAGAGGTGGTTTGAAAAGCTACCGAGGCAAAAGGCTTGCGGAGCCTCCACGGGCTTGGCTCAGGAGATTTTTCACAGCATTTCAGTCCCCATCTCGATCAAACTCTCTGCAAAACCACTCCTGCGAAGGCGAGCAGGGGCTGGGGGCGAGGAGCAGCTGACGGGCTCTGCACCACCAAACCCATTAAAAATGTGCCGCTCTCGCCTGCGCCATAATTGCATTTATCCATCCCCATTTTGGAAACAACAGGGAAGTTAGCAAAAGCAGAATACTTAAGCACAGCTAGTTCTCAGCGATATAATTCTCTTTAATCTTTTAAGCATTTGACAGTATTTGCTTGAAAGAAGGAGCAACAAGTACATAATTATTGCACTAATTAAGCTGCCAAAACACAAGCATGCTGCAAGAGCACCTTTGAAACAGTGAGCTCTTGATTCATTAGCATCTGCTGTAAGCTTATTAATCACCTAACAGGCAATTAGCAAGCTGTTACTGTTTGAGACTAGTATGTAAATAAATTCTTGGGTTAATTTCTTCCTCTGATAATAAAGAAAACATTATGAAAATTAGCTAAGCGACAATGTAAATGATCTTGACTGTTAATTATATGATGGTGTTACATATGCGGCCGCCGTATACCAGATAAGGGATGCACCTCTCACTTTGCGTACTCTTTTAAAAATAAAATTGTTGACATAGGTAATAGGGAGGCTTTCTGCATTAGAGTCACAGATGTTTGCCTTTAGCTAACCAAAACGAACTGCCGAACGACTGACACTGCAAAATTAGCAAGTGGGTTTATTTGCAGCAATTGCCAGCCCTGCGACGCCTCGCGCAGAGCCCTGGCTGCAGCTCTCCGGCGGTGCTGGAGGGCTCGAGCCCTCCACCCTCCACCTGCAAGTCACAGATCCCCCAAAAATCATCAGTGTGGGCCCTGCTTCCTAAGCAGCCCTTCCCTGCTGGCGCTGAATGGATGGCCGCGTGCGGCGCAGGGCCGTGCGGCAGAAGCGTGGGCAGGCAGAGGTGCAGGCGGGCAGAGCGTGGGCGGGCAGGCACACCGTCGGTGCAGCGATGCCCGCCGTCGGGCGGCTGCACCGTACCGTGGCACCGCTCACAGCTTGACCTGGGGCTGGACATCCAGCACCCCACGTGGATGAAAATCAATAAAATTAACCAAAACAGCACCTTGCCTGCACAGCACTGACCACCACTGCAAACAAGAGGAGAGGCTTTTTTTCACCCTCTTTCCTTGCAGAAGGACGTTGTTTTGTGGCCCAGACAAGATGATTTGCCTGTGAAGCCATTGATTATCGCTGCAAACCCAGGCTGATGGCATCGACCTGTTATTCATTATTTACTCAGGCAATGAATTGTAAGGCTTCCCTTTCAAGTGGCACAACCCTTCACAGAGCGCTCTACCATCGGTCACCCACAGGAAAAATCAATCCTGTGGCAGGGGTCTGGCAAAATGGGGAAATTACTGAAGTGCTGATGGACCGTGCAAGCTGTGAGCAGAGGCACCGAAGCAGCCTCTGCCAGGGAGTCCTGCCCCGGGCAGAGAGCCGACGGCGACGCGGGCAGCACAGCAATGCGCCGTGCCAACGGCCCAGAGCCGTCCCCTCGCTCCGTGCCACCACAGACCAAACCCCCACGACCACACCACACCGTGGCGGCTGGGAAGGACATTTCCCCACTGTCACCTTCCATTGACAAAACCATGTTCTGTGAGGAGCTCAGCTTTACAGCTTTCACTCCCCCAAGAACCTCCCAGCTCCTTTAAGCATGCTCCAGCGAAGCAGAAAACTAATTACAGTGAACTGCACGCCTGTTCGAGTGAGGAATTACCAGCAGCAGAGGTTACTTAATAATCTTATTAATTTAAACTATTTTATCGCCATCTTTTGCCCCATAATTATGCGGACAAAATGCACACAGAATATTTCACAATTAAAAGCTTGAAACCAAAGTTGAGGATTAAGGGAGGCACTTCCGTGCAGCTCCAGCGTCTCTGGGAAGAGTGCCGCAGCCTGTGGGCAGCCCTGGTGCTCCTGCCTGCTCCCTGCCTGCCCGCCGGGTGCTCACTGCCAGGCTCACTGGGTGCCATGAGCCGCCCGTGAGCAACGCATCGGCACCGAAACACGCTCCTGCCTCTGCAGAGAGAGCGTGTGGCTGCTGCTGCCCTTCGACGGATAACACGGGCATCCCCGGGCCAGGCGGTGGCATCCTGGCAGGGCCACCGAGCCTCAGTGGTGGCATGTGCTGAGCCACCACCGCTGTCCCACCATCAGCTCTTTGCAGCGAACGCTTGCGGAAGGGACGATGCTACGTGGCCGCTCTGACCCAGCGCAGCGCGGCGGCTAAGGGCATGCCGGAAAGCGTGCAAACCTCTCGGGAAGGAGGAATTGAGAGCACCAAGCACGCGGGCAGCTCTGGTGTCAGAGCTCAGCGGCAGGCACCTGCTCAGGCAGCTCTCTGAGCCTCTCAACCAAGCTTCCGAGCTGCTCTGAGGCTGCTGCACCTATTACTTTTTAGCAAAGAAAACTATTTCTTACTTCCCATGGTTATTTTTTTCCTCTGGCTGTTTTGAAGGAAGGCAGGATACCCAAGTAGCAGAGCAAGCAGGCAGCATTTATATAGGGAATTGCTCTTCTGCCTTTTATTGACAGCTGTGAGGGAAATGAGCTTCCCCAGGATGGTCTGTTCCAAGAGAGCATCGGGACCTGCTGCATTTAAAGCGTGGCTGTGCATCTGCTATAACTGAGTCTATACCATATAGCCACATATAAAGAGCTCGTGAGGACATGGGCAGAGCCGCTGGGCAAGTCTCCTGGGACTGGTTTATATTGCAAAGCTGGGCTGTTGCACGGGACGTGGGCGCCCCGTCCCTCGCGCCAGCACTTCACCTCCTGCGGAGGCTGCGGTGCCCGGCCTTACCTCGCCGGGGGGTGCGTGCTGCAGGAGCTGCAGCTCTGCCGAAAATCCAGGCAAGGCAAGACCTGTGTCCTGCTGGCACAGCGGGGACGTGGTGCTCAGCCGGGCTTTGCCCCTTGCCCACCCAGAGGCACCCACCTCGCTCCTGGCCGTGGGTCTCACCCCACCCAGGGCAGCACCCACCTTCCCCTGCCAGGTTTGCTCCTGCAAGTGGCCCAGAGCATTTTCCTCCATCTGTTACCACTGGCCCCAAGTCTCCCCTTGGCCAGCCTGCTGGCTTTTCTTCCGCTGTTGGATCCTGGAGGAGAAAAAAAAAAATCCAAATGTATTGATTTCAGAGCTTGCTTTAACTTGAGAACAAAAGCCATAAGCAGTGTCGTTCCAAAATATCATTTTCCATTTCCAGAAGCAACTGCTGGAGCTTTACAACAACTGCACGAAACCAAGAAGACAAGGAGGGAATGGCTTGTAAATGGCTTTTTAGTACAAACTGTGTTTCAGTTTTATGGTGATGGCTGGAGATCCCTTTAGAGTGATGTGCTAAGAGGTTATTTTGGATCCAGCTTAGAGATTGCAGCAGTTTGGCCCATTAAAAAGTAAATTTTTCATGTCAGGAAACAATCTCTTGCAGATGGAGTGCTCATCTGTGAAAAAGGAAAAAAAAAAAAAAAACCCAAACCAAAACTAGGTCAGGAAGGCAGCGTGCGGCTCAGCGCGCTCGCAGTGCACGGCTCCTCGGGAGGCTGCTTGGATCGTATCTGGGTCCCTTCTCCATGTCCCGGGTACAGAGGGAAGCCGGTTCGGAGTCGCCTTTAGCCGTGTTTCTGAGCGGCCACCTCCACCCGACGGGGACTCGCAGCAGCCGCCGGACCCCGCTGGCAGCCGCCTCGGCCGCGGATCCCAGCCCGCCGCAAGTGCAAACCATTTGTGGTTATTCAGCCTGAATCACATCGAGGTCTTGGTCTCCCACCAGCAATTTAGCTGGCTGGATACTGCTGCTGTGTTATAGACCAGATGTTTGTGGAAGGGCCCAGGGACAGATGTGCCTTCAGCCTCGACTGAAACCAGAAAAAAGTTGCCGTTTCCCTCCATAAATCCCAGCTTTCTTCGGTTTGATTTGATCCCAGACAGCTCCTCTCCAGCCGTTTGTTGGTTTTGCTTGGTGTTTCCCTCTGTTCAAACACAGATAATGGCACCGGGTGCTCTGAGCACGGGCGAGCAGGAAGCCGCCGGCATCCCCGCACATCACCTGCACTGAAGAGATACAGCGTGTGGCAGCAAACGCTGTTTGCTTTGAATTCACCTTAGCTGAAACAACACATTTAAATAAAAAAGCCCTCATAAACCTGGCGTTGTGTTTTACAACCGTTGCTACTGAAATTTTAATTCCGGACAACACCAGCGAAGAGCCGTGGTAGTTGTAACCAAAAGCAAAACTCAACACCTGAAACCGTTCACTGAAATTGCGCTGATTACTTTGTATATTTTTAATGAAAGTTCTAGACTTTTTTTTCTCAAGAGCAAAAGCTTTCCTTTTGGAAGACCTCTCTCTCTTGCCAGATGAGCCATTGCAGACCCAGCACCTACCAGCTCTCCCTGTCACGTGCAAACGAAACCCTCTGTTGCAGTTTCGTTGCCTGCACACCCTTTAATACCATGGCCAAAGGCACCCAGAAAAATCAGAGGGCAGGGCAGAGCTGAGCGCGGTGCCGGGATGCCCGAGCCAGCCTGGCTGAGGGCCACGAGCTCCCGGCTTGCCCGGCTGCTGCTGCAAACCAGCATTTTTTTATCAGATTTGCATTTCTGGGGCAGAGGTGGGAGTCCTGGCTAGGAGATGCCAGAGCCACAGGTTAAATGCTAAACGCCCGGCTACCAACCAGGAGGGACTAACGGTGTCTGCATGCTCATCCCTGCTCATCCTCAAAGGCAGGCTGCGAACTGCTCCCGATCCTCCGACCGACCGGCGCAGCCAGCACGCTAGATTACGGCTCCCCAGCTTCAGCTTTTGGGAGGAAAAGCAGGAAACCACCTGCCACGATGTCCCACCGAACCTACGGTGAGGAGGAGGAGCACGAGGGTCGGTGCTCGGGTTTGTCAGCCCACGCTGGATGGGTTGCTCCAGCGCAGCATCCTTTTTGTCCATAGATGGTCTCCGGGCAGGGGTGCAATGAGCCGAGCTGCCGCTCCCCGGGGCCACGAGCACCCCTGTGCTAACGAAACGTCCCCGTCTCCCCAGGGACCCCCTCGTCGCTGCAGCCAGGAGAGACCGGGAAGCTCCGGGGAGCGGGAGAAACGCTGCTGGGGAGGCAGCAGCCTGGAGGTCAAGGGAAGAGAAGAGTTTAATGGACGTGTTTGCCAGCATTTCCAGAAACACCAGAGCATCGGTAACTGTGAGGAAGTTGTTATGCAGCAGCAGGAATAGCGTGGAAGTGTCGGCCACGGCTGTGTGCTGATGTGGCCTGCTCAGCGTCCCGGGGGATGTCCCGCGGGAGTGAAGGGCAGGCTGCGGGTGCTGGAGTTTCCTCCGGGAGCTCTGCAGGTCCCGGGCAGAGGGAGAGCCGTGCTGCAGGCGGCCGCTGGCGAGCCGCGTCTCCTGCTGCTCGGGAAAGAAATGTGTTTTTCAGCAGGAAGGTTTTTTTGGGGGGGTTTTTTTGGTTTTTTTGGGTTTGTTTTTTTTTTTTTGAGTTTTTGAAATAAAATCCCTTTGGTAGCAAAAGGAGGCCAAAGGCACCGAACAGCCTGGGTGTGATCGTGTTCCTAATGAAGCCTGGAGCAAAGCTCAGCTGAACAGCTGAGCACTTCCGTGGTCAGGCCCGCAGCCGTCCTGCCTTATAAATCAGTCGCACAAGGGAACAATCCCCATCCAACACAATTTCAAGTTCCTCATGTGCAGAACATGGATTTCAGAAGCTTTGGAGTTCAGCAAATATAAACCCTGGGCTGAGATGAAGCATTTTGGAAGCCCACACCAACGCCGACCGCCTCCTCAGCATTTTATACGTGAATTTTTTTTGCTATCCACTGTGGCCTTAATTTCAAGCAAGTTTACGTGGGCTGGCCCCACCGTAGCCTGTCAAAGGACTAACGCGACCCCTCTGCTCCCCATGGGCTTGGGTGCCAGTAGGGGCACCGGGGCCATGGGTGCTGGGGCGGCTCCTGGGAGAGGGAAGAGCCCGCAAGAGGGCACGGGGAGCTCGAGCTCCTGCAGCCCCATCCTGCTCCTCTGTGGCCCCCCCAAAGCTAAAATAACACTTTGTAGATCTCGCTGCATTGCACAAATCATTCCAGAAATGAACAGCAACTTTCCAACAGAGGCATCACACCGAAAGTTGGGGTTTAATCTTCTGAGGGGTTGTCCTTACCTATTATTACTATTATCTCTCACCAGTGTAACTAACTGTGAAGTCAAATTTGCAGGGTGATGTTTTCATTAACCCGAACTGAATTTGAGGACATTTTCTTCTGCAGAAAAGGAAAAGTTTTGGTTTATGACATTTGGAACGGGGTTGCTCCCTTGCGACGCAGCCCTTCGCTTCCCGCCCTGCTCTGATGGAGATCGCTGATGCACAGCTCCGTAACGACGCTTCCTACATCCAGAGCGCTCTGCCAGGAAAACGGCGAGGCACTACATCTCTTGTCATTTTTTTTCTCCCGGAGGTGGTTTTGTCTTGGAAATCTCCTTAAGAAAAGTAGATTTTATACACTCTGAGGTCTCCAAAGAACCTACCACAACCAGTGCAAGAGGGTATCAGAATTACACAATTCACCCCAAATTAAATAGCTGCGTCTCGATGGCCCTGTTAGTGCAGAGCCTCACTGATAGCATTGCGAAGGGTTTAGCCATGGGGCTATTGATCCATTAAATATTTTGCTGCTGAGTCACGGGAGGGCAGCCAAGCCAAACTGTTTGCCCAGTTTGAGGAAGAGATTAGTTTGGAACAAATCAACAGGTGAGGAAAATTCCTTCGCTGGCAGCAATAAAACTTCCATCCACTCAGCGTTTGGAGTCTGTGTGTCTCTAACGTCATTCCTGCTGGTGACACCGTCTGACGGAGGGACCGCGATGTGCAGACGGTGCAAAAGGGAGAGCGCCTGTATCGATCGCGGGAAGACAGCCTTGTTGTTATTAAAGCTGACCTTGGCCGGAGCCTCTTCCACAGATACAAAGGTCGTACCGAAGCAAACAGCTCCCTAATGACTGGAGATACTTCCAGGGCAACCGGGGCGGGATGCAAATACCCCGAGGGACCGAACGCTGGTGGCACAGCGGCTGTGGGGCGGTGCGGGGGTCCCGCGGGGCAGCAGAAGGCAGCCGAGCCCCGCATCCTCCAGCGCTTCCATCCAGCCCCTGCAGCAGGCGGGGATGAAGGCTGGGGAGCAGGTCTGAGGTGGAGGAGGAGGAGGAGGAAGGGATGGCTGGAGGCATTAACCGGATGAGGGGATGCAGGGAGAAGGGGAGGAGGGATGCTGCAGGGCACACTGGGGATAACCTTGAGCTGCGGTGGGGGGCGCGGGGCCGGACCCCACGGCGGGGCTCCGGGGGGGGCTCGGCCGGTGCGGGCAGCCCCGTCCCGCCGCTCTCCGAGGAGGGACTCTCCTACCACCGTGTGGCTGTGGCCGGCCGTGCACCCGCCCCGGCAAAGCCCACCCGAGACCGGCCCGCGGGGGACAGCGCGCCCCGCGCCCCTGCGCGGGGGGAACCAAACCCCCGCGGAGGGCAAAGGCCTCCAGAAAGGCCACCAGGGAAAAGGTTTTCCCACCCGAAATCCTCACCCCGCCCGCCACGGAGGAAGGCTGCCGTTCGCCTCCGAAGGGGCTGCCGTGGGTGGGAATTTTTCCCGCTGGATAAACCACAGATTCCTGGTGCATCCCGAACCGGCAGCTCCTTCTCCAGACGTCTCCACTCTCGCCGTTACAAACCGCTGCTCCGCTCACGCGCGGCTGCTCCGTGGGACGCAGCCGCTCGAGGTGACGAGGGGATGGCAGCCTGTGCCGTGTCACCTCCCTCGTCTTCCTTCTTTCTGCGAAGGCAGGAGGTACCAGGCAGATGGAAACCCTGCCCCAGGCTTCCTGCAGACCCTTATCCCGCAGGGCCCTGGGGAAAGGGGCCAGACCGCCGGACAGCTCGTGCCATTTGGTCAAGCCTCCTCTCAAGATAAGCACGACGCGGGTCACGGCCACGGCCGGTCCCCGCCAAGGTTCCCCACCCAGGCACATGATGACAGATGCATTTTTTCTCTGCACTGGCCTGATGCTGATGGAGCCAGCGTCACCCCTCTGCAGCAGCATCCTTCACGCCACCCGGAGAAGGGCCAATCCAGCTCCCGCTCTGCTGGGATGGATGGGGATAGCTCGCCATTTTTCTCCCAGCCTTAAACTCAGCCAGAGGACTGCCCAAAATTTTACAGTGCATCTGATCTGGGTCAACAGCATGATCCAGCAGAGTCCAGAACAAGCCTTTGGACATTTTTTTTCTGCTGGATGGACTGGCTTTCTTCCAGCTCTGGGAAAAATTCAGCAATTTCAGGTTAGCGAGATGTTACACATATACGAGCTCACCTTGTTGGTTTTAGAAACCCATCAGTCTTTGGCGAGATAACGAGGACCAGTCTCTGACATCTCTTGCAAGATCTAGTGATATTCCAAGCTGCTCTAAGCTCCAGTTTTGATTTCTCAGGCAGGCAGCTGACGACTTCAAAGGCACCAGTCCTCATCTCTTAAAAAACATCCCCGACTGCCTGAAAGCATCTGCCCTTGAGTGGGGGTGCTGCCCACCCGCCCGGGCTCGGCAGGTTGTTCCCATCACAGCTGAGCATCCCCCCGGGACAGAGCTGGGGTTTTCAAGGGCTTGCCTGTGGGATGAGAGGCCAAGTCAAGGTTTTAACCACCTTCCCTGGGCTGTTAGACTTCCAGGTCTCTTAACAGCAGAGAGGGAGGGTTTGCTTTGATTTCCCCGTCCCTGTGGATTTGTGCGCAGGAGATGCAGGCACAAACATTTCGGGGATGAAACTCTCTCTGACTGCTGCAGAAATAAACATTTCGCCCCAAAACAGAGTGTTTCAACAGGACAACCGGAGCTATTCCGAAGCCTTCCCTAGGGCTGGGAAGCGGAGCACGAGGTCCCGCATTGTCAGGGCTCCCCAGGCAGAGCCAGCAGCAGGTCTCTCCGTGCCGCTCCTGATCTCCACCTATGCTTTAGCACAACGCAGAGAAGGAAGAAATACTCTGTCACAGTGACTCCTTGGGGATCTTACCCCGGACGCCCCAAACGGAGCCCAGTTTGCTGATTGAAGCACGGCATGGAGATGGAGTGCAGGAACACAGATGATGGTACATAACTGGCAAGGGACCGAACGTTTTCAGCAAATTACCTCTGTTATGAGCCTGGCCATAAAAATCACCTCGCAAGTGAATTTAGCTTTTCTCCTCTCCATGCCCAATCAATTAGCACATGAGTAATACCAGGCCCATTAGGGCAAACTGATGCCGGGGGAGTTATGTCATCTGCTATAGAAATGATTGCTTAATATACCAGTTGGCTCAAAGGAACTCTTACCCATTGCACAACCCCCTAAAATCGATAGCAACAGTCAAACTGTATTGTTTCAAACAAGAATACTGCTGGGTAGCTAAGTAAGCTCAATATCAGTGTTTGTGATCTCAGACACTTACTGGGCTATAAATAATACAGAGGAACAACAACAATGGAGGACATTTCTAACCAGGAGAAAGGGGTTGGTTCAAGCCATTACAGGAGGGCAACAAGTGCCATGCCACGGGTGCAGGAGAGGAAGAGCTCAGGGCAAGGCTTCCCAAATTACGCTGCATCCTCTGCAGCTACATCTCAGCAAAACGAGCCGAGCTGCCGTCCTCGGCTCTGCTCCTGCCGGCAGAGCACACAGCAATGCTCGCACCACGTAGAGGTGCAGGATGCGGCACCGTACAGTTAGCAGACACCGGTGCACACACGTGTCTGTGCATGCAACTGCAGACACGTGCTGCAAGGAGTAGGCAGAGCAACCTCTGCAGACCTCCATCGTCTCTGGGAGCCCTTGGAAAGTAACCTCTGTTGCACCGAGATCCTACCTGACTTCACTCTGCTGTTGCACCCCTTATGCTGCAAGAGAAAGACACCATTTCCATTGCTTTAAAACATACTTGATAAAGTACAAAGCAGCAAATGGCAATTACTAAGCCTGAACTCAAGGATCTTGACATGGTGTCACTCTTGGTATGTCTATAGCCTGGCTCTAGCAAAACGCCCCAACTCCTGTTTCCATTACCTCTTCCCGATTCCAGTACGGATCTTCACCCTCTCGTTGGATGCAGGGGCAAGGGAGGAAGGCCCAGAGCAAAGGCTGGGAGCTGGCAGAGGTCAGACCTAAAGCCAGTGCCCGCCTGGCCAGCCGCTTGCACTGGCCATCCGCCACCAACTGTCCCAGGGCGGCAGGAGACAGCGACTGCACCAAAGAGATGTTTCACTATGTGTAGAGAAATATCTAAAAGTAGAAGAGAAAAAAGCTCCTCTGCCTTGCCCTGGGGATGGGGCTTCATGTTATAAGTGCAGGACAAAGCACTCTTGATATTAGGTCTGCCAGAGGATTTGAATAGGATTGGCCTGGGCTAACAAACTGTGATCAAAGCTAATCTCTGATTAGCTATACTGAGGAGATTTAATTTAGTTTAAAGCCTTACCTGAAATGCAGAACTGGGTATTATTGCATATCTGACTGAGACTGCTGTTGTAAAGCTGAAGTATTTATAGTGGAATTAAAACCTCTCTGAAAGCAATCATCCAAGGAAGCAGCAAAATTGATTGCAGCGTTACTGGTTCCCAACATTCAAAAATCATGAGTCAGTGCCCAAAATGTCACAAGATTTTAAAATGTAATATATTTTGTCTTATTTTTATTTAGTTTGAGAGACTAGTGTTCATATTTTCGAGCCATGAAGGTTGAAACCTGACTCTCTTCTAAGGAGGCAGAGATTTTCACCTAACTCAGTTCCAGGAGCTGGAGGTTTAACAAAAGCCACTAATTATTTTGCTGCTCCCATGAGAGGGGCCGAGGCGGCGGTGGCCAGCCGCAGCCCTTGAACCCCACAGGAAAACCCAGGAGGAGGCTGATGCCCTGCAAAGCCACAGAGTCTTATGAACAAGCCCTGGTTTGATGCCCACGATGCCTTTCCAGGTGGTTCCAGGGATCTCTCTGGAGAACCACGACCCAGGAGAGCGTTTTCCCACAACTGGGAAAGCCTGCCCTGGCACCAAGGGCTGGTGCAGAGCTCAGGGCAGCCCCCTGCTCTGGAGCAGGCACGGATCCGGCTCCTGCTACCAGCATCTCATCCCATGGAGCCCTTCCCTGGGAGTTGGCCCAGCCCTGAGCTCCCCTCTCACTCCCATCCCTCCCTCCGTGCCAGGGCAGGGATGCTGGAGGGATGCACGTGGCAGTATGGCAAGCGGGTCAGGATCTGGCCGCCTTCCCATGCTCAGGCTGGGCTTCAGCCAGGGCTGGGACTGCTTCCCCCAGCCAGACTTCTCTTGTTGCTCCAGCTCCCTGCAGACAGTCAGCTCCTCCTGCGTCTGCCCGCTCAGGCTCCTCAGCTCCTGACAACGACAAACCTCTTCCATTCCTCCTTC
Organism: Morus bassanus; assembly: GCA_031468815.1. NCBI lineage: Eukaryota > Metazoa > Chordata > Aves > Suliformes > Sulidae > Morus > Morus bassanus. The sequence continues at coordinate 1,335,862 of CM062581.1, read as the reverse complement.
TCACTTCCAGGCCGTGACGTGTCTGTAGGGCATGAAGAAATGATGCTGACACAGTGGCGAAGAATCCCAGATGGGAGCGTGCCATCCAATCTGACTGCTGAAGCCCTAGGCTTGACCTTGGCAGGGAGGTGCGGAGCGCTGACGGCTTCCCGTGCCAGCACCCCTCTGAGACGTGGTTTCCCAAAGATGACAAGGATGGGCGACCAGGACGATCTCCATATCCACTCCCGGACTCCTTTTGCTGTGTGCATCCTCTGATGGAGAGCGCTGTGCCCGGCAGGAGCCCGTTAGGACACCGAGCCATTACACGCAGTGATGCTACTTGCCCTCGGAGCAGCTCCACGCACACCTCCACGCTGCCAGCTGCGCTGCAGGACACGGTCCTGCTAACCTGTGCCAGCACAGAACCCGTGTACAGCCGTGTCAGCGCGTACGCCGCTCAGCGGCATCAACAGCTGCAGATTTGCCTTGGCTTGTAAACGCGCTTCTCCCTGACAGGGCTGACGGTGCGATCGCTCTGCCCCGTGCTGCAAGCTCCTGCCTCGCCAGCTGCAATTCAAAGAGATTCCCGCCGGGCAAAATGGTATCATAACCAAGCAGGAGTCAAACCAGTTTGGCATGTGCCCGATTGCCAGCAGCGGTGCCAGAACAGCTTTCCCATAGCCAACAGCCTTTGGGATCAGCTAATCATGGTGCCCATGCACCACGCTGAATTTGTGGGCAGAGCCGGGGGTCCACGGGGCTTCCTGCAGCCCGGAGCCCGCAGCGGCCACAGCAGCTCCTTCACGCCACCCAGCGCAGCACGTGGGGCAGGATCCCCATGCTAGCAATAGCAGAAATATCATTTGAAGTAGGCCAGTAGCCCCTGCCCTGCTTCCTCGCTGCTCTGTGCCACGTATTTCAGACATGGAGTGATTTTCAGGGTCAGAGAGCTGCACCGGCCGGCCGGGCTGCAAGGGGCTCCCGGCGTGCTGGAAAGCAGGGAGGGGTCACTGCTGGAAAAGCAGACCTCTGCAAGCATCGTTCCTTGGGAAATCAGAGTAAAGGGAAAAAATAACTGTAAGCTAACTAATTCCTATTAGAAACGGGATGCTCTCACTCTCCTCATCTCCTGCGAGCGTTCTTGATTAGCTAATAAATGATTAATCGTGCCAAGAAAAGCCGACTCCTTCATCTCCTGCTTTCATCCACCAGCTGCCTCCAGGGGATTTCAAATGTCACGGGCAGATGAAACGGCCTCCCCAGGACCCCACGAGTGCCTCACCACCCGAATCGCCCAGGAGGAGAAGCTGCACCCCAGCCCTGGTCCAGGAGCGTGCCGCCCATCCCTCCCTCTGCACCTTCATCCTCTACCTTAATGCCTGCGAGTGCATCCTCTGCCTCCTCTAAATGCTCTGTAATTTACCTGAGAGGAAACCACATGCATTGATGCCACAGAAACCAGCAGGCACATCTCTGGAATCCATCGCTCCTGACAAGTACTCTATTTTAATGCTCCTAACAGCAATTTTTATTCTAACAGTATGTGAAGGCACTTAGATTTCTATGCAGTTTTTACTTTTTAATCTCATATACTTCTTGCTGGTGTCAAAGTGTCACCATTTAATAGTCTTACTGGAAAAAAGAGTGTTTCAGATCTTGTTCTATAGTCCACATTGTGAATACATTAGAGAACCACTGAATGATTTAAGAGGAATTTTTATACCTCTGAACATGGAGGGAAGGCTAACGTGGGAGTGCCCAAGCCTCATCGCTAGCTGCTAAAAAGCTGGGCAGTATTTTCTGCTCCCGGCTCCCCTAAGGCAGCGGGGGTTTGGGTGGGGAAAAGCACTGCTGGTGCCTCCTCCTCCCCCAGAAACACCCAGAGGTGCTGCCTCCGTGGGGCACTCCAATTTAACTCTACCAAGCAATTCCTCCCCTGATGAGTATTTCATTTCACGGGCACTTAACACCAGAAAAGCTGATAGCCGGTGCCGGAGGTTACGGAGCAGCAAGGAAAGCAAGCTCCGTCTGTGAAGCGAGGCCAGTTGCTGTCGGAGTTTCTCCAGATAATAGGCAGAGCAATTCCCCATGGATAATGGGACATCCCTGGCAGTGGCGACCTGAGTCTCACGCGTCTGGGGCTGGTGGTGGTTGCACCGCTGCCGGAGCAGGGTCCGGCGATACCACTTTTTATCCCCGCACCATTTCACCCTGCAGCCTTCCTGCCCCGTCAACCTTCTTCACCTCCCAGGTCCTGGGGGCGGACGTCTCGAGGTGCTTTAAAAGAGCCTCCCAAGGCACCTCTGATAATGAGAACAGGAGACGGCAACATGGTTTCTGTGAGATCAAAGCACTCCCTCCCCAGCTGTACATGCCCTCAGCAATATAATCATCCTGACAACCCCATCAATATGTATTCCAGCTCCACCAATTCCACCCAATTAGTTCACTAATCTCTCCCCGCCCAGGCACCGTGCAATGGCTGGGCAAAAACGCAGACCGCAGCCTCCACCGCTCCGGCAGAGCCGGCGGCAGCCCCCGCACCGGGACCCGGCTCCCGCTGCCACAGAGACAGGGCTGGGGCTGCAGGGAAGCCAGGCATTTTTTAATTTATTAGTAGTAGTAGTATTTTGGGTATCTGTAAAGATCATTTGCAGCCTGTTTATTCACCTCGGCAGCATTCTGTGTGAAACTTGCTGCGGGCTGGCGTGCTTGGTAGGATGCTGACTTTGGGGGTTTGGGGATTTTCATATTAATTCAGGCCTTACCCAGGGTCTTGCATCCTCTCCCTCCCGATGCATCGATAAGATTTGCACGTTGCCCACAACATCTTGGATTGTTGATGGATGCCCACCAACGGCTGCTCTGGACCGGCGCAACGCCCAGCCGGGGCGTCCCAGTGAACAATTCCTGGTTTTCCACGGTCTCCACCAGGGATGCGGGAGCTGAAGCCCAAAGGCAGGGCAGAGCCTGGCGAGTGGGGAGCCCCCGAGCCCCTGATACCCGCCCAAAGGCTGAGCGGGGCTGCCAGTGCATCGCCCAGCACTTTCCTGCCACCAAGGACCGTGCTTGGGGGAAACACAGCCCAGATCCCACGTCCCCTCACTGGCACCCCGGGACGACTCTGCAGCAGCGGTGGGCGATGGCTTCCTCATCCGCCTCTCACCCAGAGCCCTGGGGGACCGTGCACTGCTCTCGCTCCTTGCCCAAGGCACCAGCAGCTCCCAGTGCTTTTGCAGGGCTCCGTCCTCCTCCTGGTGCCGAGCGAAGGTTGTCACCCTGGGGTCTGGAACACTAATTGTGAAAAGAAAAGGGAGCCAGAATAAAGCCTATTACTTTAGCCAGGGGATTTACAAGGCATCGTTTGCTACAGGTTAGCTTTGGCTGCCGTAATGATCCAGCTCCTGAGATTACCTGTCAAGCCTCTGTGAATTTTAAATAAAAGGTAAAAGGGTTTAACTCGAACACGACACCTCTGTGCATACAGAAATAGCTCGGTTCCTGCTTTTCTACAGAGGCAGGTATGCTCCAGACCCCGGATCGACACTGAGCAAAGCTACAAATCAAGGGCCAGACATGATTGCAAACATATTCTTCGCTCTTTCCTTTCTTCTGCTACAAAGGAGATTGGAGGCACACATGGGCTTTGCTTACATCTCATTTCAAACAAAATATACACGCATAAATAACGCTGGCTGACAGCTTGCAGGCTTTCTGATCGCGCTGCGGAGGAAGACGCCTGATTAGCAGCACTTCTGCAGCGACAGCCCTACCGGTGCTGCACGGGCGGGTGATCGGCCCCCGGCCGGGCACAGGGTGGCAGGGGCGAGGGGCAGCCCGTGCAGGGGGACGGTGCTCCCCGGACCCCCGAGGGCTGTCCTGCCATCGCCCCGTCCCCAGAGCAGCCCCTGCCCACCCTGCAGGTGCAAGGCTCGGCCGCCCTTGCAAAAGGAGGGTGAAGAGCAGCGCTGGTGCTCGGACGGTCCGGCTTTGGGAAGGGGGGTTGCACGTTTCAATGCTTCTTCCATCTCAAATCCCACTGGAAAGTGCTGGGTCTGTGTTTTTAACATGCAACAAGAAGAAATCTGCACCAGTAGAAATATGCACCCAAGGATGAGTGCAAGAAATCTAGTTTAAAAAAAGGCAAAATGTCTTCCAGATTGAAGGAGGACTGCATGGTTTGTTGCCTGTACCCTTTTCCACTGCTGAAACTTGGCAATCTCATTGAAAACCAGTGGCATTATAAAAAAAAAAAAAAACCACAAAAAAAAACAAAAACAACAAAAAAAACCCAGGCAGAATATGCTAGTCAAGCGGTAACACCACTAAAGCAGACTGACAAGTATTTTACAGTGTTATTACATAAAAAAATTGTGATAAAAAAGTCTCAGATCCCAAAGCGGTTTGCTCTGCACAGGTGAAGCAAACGCAAATCGCAAAGCTGCCGTGGAGCGCACAGCCAGCCTTGCCTTTCAAATGTAGTTTGTCTTTGGGTATAATTTCATCCTTTTCTGAAAGCTGTTGGAACCCCCCCATCAAAGCAGCGATCTCCAACAGGGACGCGAGGAACAAAACATGCACGTTGTGGTGGCTTTAATTATTTTTAGAATTGATCTCTTCTTAACTAGAATGATTTTATTTTATTTTTTTAATAGTCCTTAGAGCACATTGAGGTGCTGCCCATCTAAAGGGGCCCAGGAACCACCAACGCACCGAGGCCGCGGCGGCAGGCGAGACCCGGGAGCACGGGAACCCCCCGCGAGTGGAGCTGCTGCCCTGTTGGGAGGGTTTTTCATACGGGAATTACCCAAAGGCTCCGAATTCAGCCAGACGCGGCCGCTTCCCAGCGAAGCCAGCATGGCGCATCCCTTCCAGGGGACAGCTTTCAGGCCTGGAGAGGCTGTCTGGAGCAATCACAAACCACTGCCGGTGGTGTGCAGAGGCAAAGCGAAGGGTTTTTTTTTCCCTCTAAACACACTCCAGGAAACTGATGTATTATTTCAGCTGGAGTTTTCCCAAAACTCAAATAATTTCAGGCCAAGGCGAGTGCTTAGCCTGCACCGTCCGGCTTTGGCGGAGCAATAACAAACGGAAAGCAGGGTCCGGCGGTGAATCGCGCCGTCAGCCCCGCATGGCTCTCACCGACCGAGAGCCTTTGGGAGCCCCGGTCCTCGGGGTATCGGGTCCTGGGGGGGGGTTGGCCACAAGAGCGACTGAGCGGCAATGCTGGGCGTCTGCACTGCGAGCTCCAGCAAAGCAGGTTATCGAGCGCGATGGAGACGGGGGAAGGAGCTGCCAGCCCCGTGTTCCTCTCCGGAGCGATGCTCACCCCAGGGTGGAGAAGCGCATTTGCATTTCCCTGTATTAATGCAGACATCCAACTGGAAGATGTAGATGTCTTTTTAATGCACCTACGTTTGAAGCCTGAATACATAATCTCTCTATTACATATATACTTTACACATATATCGTCACACAGAAATAGTGATTTATGCAGCTGTATTATATATGCAGATGCTTGGGATCCTGTTGCACAGTGGGCAACAATTTCGGTTTTCCATAGCTATTTATTTGCGTAGCAGCGACTGCAGATGATTAATAGAGAGCGCTGCGGTCAGGGCGAGCCCACTGCTGAAATACAGCCCTGCTTCCAGAAGCCGCCACTGCATTAATTATTAACTCTGTACAGGAGATTTGCCACTCTCCCAGCACCAGACACTAAAATAGTTTCCTACATAAAAGAGCATTAAGTGAAAGCTTGGGTAAAGCCGATCGCTCGGCAAAGTGACGTCCCGCTTTCAAGACCTATTGCTCTGCAGGAAAATTTACAATCCTTTAATTCCATTTACAAGGCGGCAACACAAAAGGGAGCTGGAGACGGAGGCTGGAAGCCGAGAGGCCGAAGGGGAAGAATAAAATAAACAGGAGTCCAAGGGAGCCAGGATAAGGTCCCCCCTCTGAAATTCAGCCGCTCATTAAATTCCAGCCGGGATTAGAGGCAGGAAAGCGCCGGGTAAAGATTTCGCTATTGTACAATGGGAGGTATATTAAGTTATATAGGTTCCATCTTGTCCCTATTCATGACTAACTGTGTTGTATATATCCGAGCAGCTAAGCGTAATTTGCTTATAAATAATTGACTTCTTGGCGATTAAAATCTCTTGAGGATCTCTCGGTTTATTCACAACAAGCCGCCTCGGCCTGCCGTGCAAATTAGGCCTTTCAAACCTGTCTCATCTCCAACAGAAATGTTATGAAGAGTGATTTTTTTATCCCCTGTAATAACCTTCAACTAACCTTTAAACTGAAGTGAATAATTTAAATCTTATTTTCATATCAATGGGGGAGTCAAGCCAAGCAATTATCTTTTATCTGTATACTCTGTCGTCAGAGCAAGGCATAATAAAGTTTTCCCAAGTGGGCAGAGCGGAGCAGCAAGAGGAGGAGAGAGCGGGAGCACGGTGGGATCTGAAGACATTAATGCAACGATGAATTATTCAGTAATGAGTACAAGATCTGCCATAAAAGATCCGCCGGTGCCCGGTGCATGCCACAAATTGCCGGATGGACGGTGCAATTAGTGCCGGCGCGGGTGCAGCCCTGCCCGGTGGGTGGCCGGCACCTCCCTGCCCGGGGGAGGCTGGACCCCGCTCCTCCACGGGGATGGTGGAGAAAAAAAAAAGAGGGGAAAAGGGGGAAAAAAAAATCCTCCCCTCCAGCAAAGCCATCGGGGCTGAAATTCCCCACCATGCTCATTAAAATTCTGCCGCGCGCGTTTCTTCCCGAGTCCCGCCGGACCATCCATGATCTTTTTTTTATTAATTCATAAAATATCGTGCCCGTGATTGAGGCCGCTGATTACAGGAGCAGACAAACACTAGAGCTGGTGAAATATTGCACGTTTCCTACCCAGCCTCCGCGAGTGAAAACACGGCTGTCGCATGAAATATTAATCCCTTCCCTTGGCCAGGGGGCAGAGAGGAGCGGGATGGATGGCCGGCGTCGGCAGAGCGGGGCTGGCGAGCCGTCTGAGAGTGGGGAGAAGCCAGGGAAAAAAGAAAACCATTATTAAACTACTGCATTGAGTGTCCTTGCTTAAGTGCTTGAAGACATATTCCTCTTTTCAGGCTTAAACGTGGCTTTAACCTGCAGGTGCAGCCGCAGCTGCAATTACCCATTTCTGTCCCCAGAGCTTAAGGTCTCCGAATTCCCCTGATGTTGTCTCTAAAAAAGCTGCTGGCGCCCATCTCCAGCCGCACCTCTGCTTCCCAGGGGAACTGACTTCATGTCACAAAATCCCGTGGCAGAAACATGGATGGTCCAGGACGGGAACCCTCCTACCCAGCCCCTGGGCAAGCCGCCTCCAGCATCCAGCACATCATCCCCAGCACTGGGCAAACGTTTGCATTACAGCAGGGAGGCAGGCTGTGGGGGTTTTCTTCTTTGGTTTTGCCACCCACCGCTGCCGGAGGGCTGGGAAATGACGGGCAACTCGGGAAAACCCCAGCGGGTGGGAGCCCGGGCGCTTGCTGCACAGAACGAGGACGCAGGGCAATAAAAAGCGATATAAGCGCGTGCTGGATTAGATGTCAGGGCAGCTCTGGCACTAAGCATTAAATATCTTCATGTAATCTTTCCACTTAAACCAATGATTAAATAGATTTAGCAGATGATTAAACAAATAAAGATTAATGAAACAAGCAAAGTAATCAAATCTTTATGGGGGAATAAATGCATGATTCAAAACAATATTAGGATAAATTGTCTAAAACTAATAGTGGATGTGTTGCTTTTGTCTAAACAGCATTTGTTATGTTCTCACTTAGTTGCAATCAAAATATTTGCTCAAACTAGGATGGATCTGAAAATCTGAAACACTATCGAGGATTTAAAAAAAACCCCCACAACGAACGTTTTGCAGGCTGTCCTCCTGGGCTGAGGCAGCAGCCCCTGCCCACCCCATGGGTGCCCGAGGGGCTGCGGGACCCGACCCCGACCCCGGGGAGAGCTGGGCTGAGGAGCGGCGAGGGACGGCCCCGGGGGACGGCGAGGGATGGGACAGCCGGAGCACGGCCAAAGGGACCCTGGCGCAGGCTCAGCCCAACAGCAGCTCGTGCCAGTCCCCCTCTAATTAGTTTTATGGGAACTCAAGGCTTTGCTTTCATATATAAGCAGCAGCGGCGGAATTTAGAACTGTAAGTCTTTTTCTTTCATCAATTTTGCATACAGAAAGATTGTGTTTGCTCTGGATACTTTTGTTTTTAAAGCCTCTTAAATTTTTGAAATTAAAATAACGGGTTGGGGGCGCGGGGAAGATTTTTCCAGACAAACTGTCAGAAGGCCGCAGCCGCCAAACAAACATAAACAGAGCTCCACCACCCGAGCAGTTAATTAAGAGGGGAAGGAAATGAGGTGCTTAACGCAGGGATAATCGTGCGTGTTCCTCGGGCTGCGGCGCACGCGTACCCGCAGGCGTGCACACGTACACACCGCGCACACATGGCTGCAGCGCCAGCAGGTTCTCCCCGGCGGTGGTCCTGGCTGGGACACTGCCAGGATGCCGTGCTGCGGGCGTGGGGCATCCCCGCGGGCACGTCCGCGTGGCCCGGTGTTTGCCTCCTCATTCGGGTGATGCTCTTCGACAAAACAACCCGATTCAGCATCATGGGAGGGAGTTGAATGGTTTCGCTTACGCTCCTAAACCTTGCCTACACTGGGGAAAAATAGGGTGGCTGCTTAACACTAACGCAAGTCCCCGTTACCAAAAATAACGTGATGATGTGCTGGGGAGGGGCGTGGGGTGTTCATCACGTCCTGGTGCGAGATCAGATCCCCCGCTCCGGGCCAGACCCGCAGTTATGTGCAGAACCAGCTTCACGTCGCGTCCCGTCGGCCTCGTGAGACGGAGGTGTGCATCCTTGCTTCTGGGGTCCCCCCAGCCTGCCCTCCCAACCGCCCTGCCCTGAGTGCGATGGCAAAGGGCTGAAGTGGGAGAAAGCCCCTAAAGCCGCCCAGCCCAGCCTCCTGCGGGGATGCTCGGCTCCAGCACCAGCGCCGGCCACCCTCGCTCCGGCGCGGCTGCTCCGCGTGGCGGGGAGCGACCCGATGGCCCTTCCCCAAGGACGAGGCCATGCACAGCCCCTGCTAGGGCCATGCCTTCCAGCTGCAGTGCTGCTACCGCTCATCTGCCGCCTCCGAGCTGCTTCTCTCCTTTGCATAAACTCTTGGTTCTTTGCCACGTGGTGCATGTCTGTGGACTGGGAAAACAACCTCCTTCGGTGCTGATTTCCCAGGTTTCTGCTCTGGGCTGAGCCTATGCCTCCGCCACGACCCCCCCAAACACCCCGACGCACAGGGACAGCAGCTGGGGAGCCAGGAGCAGAGCAGCAGCAGCAGCGAAGCAGCCTCTGATCCAACCCGGGCTGGCCCGTGCAACGCGCCCGGCTCATGCAGGTGATTCGTGCCGCTGCTGTTAGTGCCAGCGCCTCGCTGGGAAGGCATTGTCTGCTGCAAAAAGCCTGGGACGATCACAGCCGTCGCACACACTCCTGGGACAGCGCTGGAAATGCTGCTGCAATGGTGGAGTTTATTATTGCTGTTAACTTGGAAAATAAACATCTCGCGCTACTCGCAACGTTTCCCTTCTCACGCCTGACATTACCGGTGACAGCAAAACCACCCGCCACGCATTCAGCCCCCGGCATGAGGGCGCAGGGCACAGCAGTGGGACCCCTCCTCTCTTCAGGGTGCTTTAGCACCCGAAGGAATGCAGCTGAGCAGAGCCAAGAAGGGACCTGACTCTTCCAGACTCTGGGTGAGCCGGCCATCCACCACATGTAGGAATCGTGCTGTCAGGCCAACGGCTCCCAGGGGCTTTCGTCTGCCCGTGCAGCTCCCGAACGAGCCCATGGGTGCTAGCCGAGCTCCACATCAGCCGGTGCCGTGTGCCTGCCCCTGCCTACCGCCATCGCTGGCTTCCTCCTAAAACACAGCAAGTATCACCATCGCGCACTGCAGGAAGGGCCACTAAAGAGCCCAGGTATCTCTTTTTTCCTGTCTTCAGCTGAAAACAAAGCCAAGAGGAGCCAAACAGAGCGGAGAGCTCTTGTTTCACAACCACACGCTGCTTTGGTGTCATGCCATAGCCCGCCGTGAGGTTTCTGCAGCTGAGCCGTGAGCTCCTTCAGTGGCCAGCCAGCAAGGGAGACGCCAGAAAACCCCCAAGCGTGGATGGTGACCGTGATGTTCAGCTTCTACAGGTGGAACAAACCTCCTTGTCAGTCAGCTGCAAATCTACACTTGAACTACAAACCCCCCGCAGGGCCCTCTCGCAGAAGACACCGGGGCAGGCGGCTGGACTTCAAGCCGGTGGCTGTGGCCTCGGATGCTACGACAGCCTTGTCCCCTGCAACGCTGCCCACGGGGCACGGCGAGTCCGCCACCAGCCAGGCACGCACCGGCCGCTGCGGCAGCGTAGCCAGCGCCTCGCAGCGCCTCTCGCTCCCGGTGCCGGGGACTGTCCTTCGATCACCGCGAGCAAGCTCCGGAGCTGCCCGTCCCACAGCTCCTGCTGGAAAGGGCCCCCGGCTGCCCGGGGTTGGCGGCGGCGGGGATGCGGTGCCCGTGCGGGGCAGAGGAGCCCACAGCGCAGGGCAGGAGCCCGATCCAGCCCTTGGTGCCCACCCGGCCCCACGGCACGGCCGGCAGCGCTGCTTCTGTCCCTGCCAGCTGGGATGGAGAAACCCCAGGGTACCCTGCTGCTGCAGCAGCTCCCACGGGACATGCCTGCCCCGAGCCCTCGCCACCCCCTTCGGCAGGGCGAGGGCAGGACTGGGCGCTGGACGGCATCGTTACAGCGGGGGAAATAACGAGGTTGGCATTTGCTGCTCCCTGCAGCCCCCGGCCGAGGCCCCATCCCCATCCCTCGTGGGCCGGGGAGCCCGTGCAGCCCCTGGTGCGCCCAGCTTCGGTTCAGACCCCGTGTTGACCTTTCTGTTTAGCCGGTGCCACTGCTCTGCTTCAGCAGCAAGTGGAGATTTACGTTCGGCAGCTGCAGCAAGAGAATCCAGCGAGTCCATGACATGAATTACAAGTCTCCCTCCCCCAAGGAAAGGCTGGAGCCAGCTCAGCATCCCTCCTCTCTCCCCCCGCCTTTTTTTTTTTGGAGACTCATTACTATATTGTGGATATTCTCCACTAAAGGGCATCTCTTTGAATGCATTTGCTTTTTTATTAATGTGTGCTAAGACAAGTCAAGCCTGATTATCATGAAGACAATTGCTGAATTCCCTCCTGGAGAAATCTCATCTAGACTGTGTAGGCGTTTTAATTTCAGAGACCCATTAATTGGCACAATTGCTTAAGCAGCTGCTTTCCGTGTCATTTTAGGACCACTTTATGAAAAACAGAGCTAAAAAAAAAAAAGATAAAAAGTATATGACAGGCCAGAGCTTTCTACACGGTAACATAATTAATGCAAGGAGCTTCCTTTGAGCGGCAAAGCAACAAAAAGCCATCCTGCTACCAAAATACAGGCTCCTGCTCCGGCTGCGTGCGGGGACTGCTCTGCTCCAGCACGCCTGCGCTGAGCACCCACGGCCCTTTGGAAATCGGGCTGGGCAAGGCGCTCAGCACCTTGCTGGTACCGCCACAAACACCTCGTTATCCCAGCACTTTCTGGAACATAAAAGAATAAGCAAAAAGGGGAAGGAAAAGGCATCCAGCAGGAACCCGCCCAACGCACCTCCCGCGGTGGGCTGCAAAACCGAGGTGCTCCGAGCAGCCGCTCGCCGACACTGCGGATGCCAGGGGAGGCAGAGGGGGCTCGGGGGGTCCCTCCCTGCCGTGGTGGCTTTGCCCGCGCCTCGGGGGGGTGATGGGGAGGGGTTGGGTGGTGGGGGAGAGCACCCTCAGCGCGCAGGTTGGGGAAAAGAGGGGTCCAGAGGGCTCTGATGGCCCAGAGCCGACTCCGTGAGCAAACTCGGGACCTCGGAACGATGCTCACATCAGCCCTCCCCAGCAAATCCATCTGGCCTCGGCCCCAGGGTCTCTCCCAGCAGCCCCACGGGTGCCCCGAGGGGCCGGGGTGGCGCGGGGGGGGGCGGTCTCGAGCTGGGGGAGAGCTCGAGCACAGCGGCGAGCACCCGTGGGGATCTCGGCCTCCCTCAAGGACCCTGTCCCTGGGTGCTATCCTGCATGCACCCCACGCGCTGCGGGAGACGCACGGCTGCACAACTGCCGGCGTCGCAGCCAGCACACACACGCTTTCCACGGCAGAGCTGAGTTCCCAGAATTAGGTTAATTATTGAATTAATAAAGAACAAATCCTTCACTCCGGGAGAAGTGGCCAGATAGTTCTGTGCTCATCTTTGCTACAGGCAAAAATATACATTCCCATTTATTAATAAATAAAGCCATATCAATGCCCTAAATTATCAGCAGAATATATTTGCTAACCCAAAGCAATAATAGGAACAATTACTTATTAATAAAGCAATAGCTAAATCTAATTACATCCCCATCAGATCCTGCAAGTAATAAAACCACAGTTGCCTTCCAGAGCCGAGGGACCTCCTGACCTCAAATCAAAGTTTAAACCATCCATCAGCTTCCAATACATTCACAGCACATCCAGCAATTACCATCACCTCCGCTCCGCTCCCCGGCAGGGGCAGGGGTCACCCCATGCACTGCATGGCTGTAAGCTAGAACAGAGCCTTAGAAATCTCATTATCCTGTTAACCATACATTTATCTGACAAGATAAAAGAGACTAGGTGACCAAGCTATCATTAAAGATTAATAGAAAGTATAAAAAATTCAGCTGCAACCAGCATTACTGTTTAGTGCCTGTGATAGGCCTGACAGGATTATTAATCAGGCAGCCAAAAAGATTTAGGTCTTTGCTCTTGGTTTTTCATTTTAAGTCTTTAGTCCCCCCCCCCCGCCACAGAAAGCCCAGGTCAGGGAGGACGACGGCTAATTGGTTCTGCGGGGTGTGGACGGTAACGACTCAGACCAATTATAAAATCACCGGGCGTCGAGGTGACAACAACGCGAGGAACCTGCTGCAGCCGGGATGCTCGAGCGAGGGCTGGGGCTGTTTATCACGGCGGCTCCTCTCCCCGCACCGGGCTATTAATAAATTGTACAGATCAATGCCAGGATTAATTTTAATAGAGGGCTACAAGGATCACACGAGTCCCAGGGTGATTTTCCCCTCATTCTTAATTCCATTTAAGTTTAACATGAAAGATTCCCAGGTAACACCTACACAGGGAGAAACGAGATTTCCCTGTTTTTAAGTCTTAAGTATTCTTTTTATTCTGCTTTGCTTTTTCCCTTTTGATCATAAATCAATGTCCTTCCTCCGCTTTCCCGGGAAGCCAGGCTCACAGGCAGGCTGCACGGCGCTGCCCTCCATTTCTCCACCTGCGAGGAAGAAAAACCAATAAATTAGGAAAGGTGCTTTCTAAAATGCTGTGTGGAGAGGGGGAGCCCAGGTGGCTCGGGGCGTCCTGGGCACTCCCGTGGCCCCGCTGCCGGTGGCTCTGCGGGCTCTCCTCATCCCTCTCCCGCAGGGACCTGCAGCCTGCTTTGCTTTCCTTCCAAATGTACGTTTTAAAATAAGAAATATTAGGGAAAACTTTATCAGCCCTTGTAGGTGCATCTCAGGAAACCATTCACATCCTTTTAAAAACAACTTTTATTTTCTCACAAGAAAATATTCCAGCGTGAGCTCGGGATGGCTCGGGCCAGCACAAGAGTGTCCATCCTTTTCCACAAAATCGGAACAAACCAGAGAAATACACTGCAAATGTCAGCCTCCCATGAGAATCATTTGCCTTAAAAAAAAACCCCAAGAAAAATAATTTTTCCTTTAAAAAAGCGCAAACCAGCCCGCGGAGGCCCTGGCTGGGGTGCTGGGCAGTCTCCTCTGTGCATGGCTTCTCATCTCGGCTTCCCTAAGCAAAGCGCCGGCCGGCCCCACGCCTCTGCCCCCCAACATCGACTGCGCTCCCGCAGTGTTCTGAGCCCCAGGAAAGGATCCAAGCAAGAGGCAAATGCAGCAGGTAAACACGGAGGTGTCTGAGACACAGCCCAGAGCCCGGCTGGGAAAGCTATCTGCATAACCAGGGTGTTTTACATCCCCACTACCACATGTAATCCTTTACAAGGAGCATTATCTGCTGCAAAATCACATCTAAAAGCATTTCTCCCCCACGAATTACCATGCTTTCAATCGATTCAGTCCATTGTTTGAGATCCTGCAGTTGGGCAATTAATCATCAAACATAATTGAAATTATGCAAAGAGCACACTGGTCCCGTAGAGATGCTCAGGGAGGTTTGCTGACAATGAACGGGGGTGACTGGGATGTACCAGAGGGACCTTCCACCCGCACGGTGCAACAGCGGCTCCTTCAGCTGAGGACCCCCTCCCAAGCACCCGAGCAAGCTCCCACTTTTCCAGTGATGCAGAAGCTGCAAATCTTCTTCTAAGCCTTTAAAACACTGGGAAAGGAGTGAGGCTTCAGCTCCTGGCAAACCAGCTTTGCCGGCCTGCAAAGCTGCTGGTTATGCTCCCCAGCGAATGGTATTTTAGCAAAAACCCCCCGTGCTCTCGCATCCTCCAGAAAAAGTGAAGGAAATCCCTGTCCAGGGGAAAGCTGGGTGCACCACACAAAGCTCGCCCACCAGCTCCATCCTATCTCCCAGGGTACGCGCCCATCGGAGGCCATCCCAGGTCAGCGATCCGGTGGAGGACAGCACGGAGAAGAGAAGCCAGGACCCGTACCAGGAGGTTTACCCCGTATCTTACACCCGTTCTTGCTATCAGAGGAAGCGCTGTGGCTAAACACACTTTTGACCTGACCCATACTGCTGGGCACTCTGTTCAGAACTGCACACAGGGACAAAAATAATCCAGGGGAAAGCCAAGCAGTGCGTCCTGCAACGCTGCAACAACGTGAACAGCCGCGTGTCTCGGTTTGCATGGTTTAAAATAAATTTAATAGATGCTTCAACACTTCGCTGCTGCTATTCTGGGGGTGGCGTTTGGAGTCGATGCTCCGTCTGCTAATTGACAGATCAGGCTTGTGATCCAAGAAACACGAGAGTTGTCATCTCGTGAAGCTGTGGCTTTCTCTTGCTTATCTGTGGCGGGACAACTGTCACTGTGCCATTGCATGCGTCTGCAGCATCCCCTCTGAGCACCCCTGCCCTCTGTGCTTGCCCCACTCCCAGCTCCCCACGATGGGTGCTGGGGGGCTCCTCACCGGAGCACGCTGGGGACAGGGCGGGGAGATTTTCGGGAGTTTTCTGACAGAACGGCTCCTGCAAACTTCATGCCGCTTCCTGCCTGCAAGAACAGGCCATGCAGGCAAATGGGGAAGAGGGCTTTGATTTGCATAAGTTTTGCAATCAAAAGCCGAAGATGGTGGCGTCACCCTTTGAGCCAGGATGCTAAAAAGCCTCTGAGAAACCTGGTTTTGCATCCATCCAGGAACTGCTGTGTAGTTGCTGCTGAAACCAAAATAAATCAATTCCAGTTCTGCAGGACGAGTACGGGAAGCACAAGCTGGTTAATCCCCATCTGCAGGAAGGTAGAACTTGGCCTCAGAGCATCTTTGAAGGTCGTAAGAGTGAGATAAAAGAGAAATGCTAAAGCTTTGCAAAAGTGAGCGGAAGGGGGATGGCGGGGAAGGCGGCCTCGCGGCCGAGCCAGCGCTCTGGCAGTGGCGTTGTACAGCAGAGCTCGCATCTCCTGTGCCTCTGACAAGCCCGGAATGAAAGGGAAACCTCCAGCATGGTGCTCGTTCCCCGTGCTTCAGCGAGCAAAGACCAAGAGTTTCTCCTGACTCTGAGGCCACGCACTGATGCAATCAGGTTTGCTCAACAGTTTTGGGTAAAAAATGTTGAGTCTTTGAAATACCGTTTCAGATTTGTAACAGAGCGTACAGCCAGGCAAGACTCACACGAGTCTAAAGGGTTCGGCAGAGGGACTTCATCTCACAGAAGAAGAAAAACAAATCCAGATTGATAGATAGTTCAATTCATCTCAGAGGGGTCCAAACCACAAGGAAACAGATCTAAATTTCAAACATTCCCAGGGTTTTGTGGTATCCCTACCCAGAGGGCTGGACGGACCCATTATACAGATGAAAACCAGGTGGAAAAAGCTGTCATGAGGTGGGCTTGGGCTACAGTCTCACAGCTTGTGGGTTTTCAGATGGAGGGTTTCGTTTTGAGGACATCTAATTCTAAGTAAATACACCTGACTCTTGCTTAAAATATTCCACCGCATCCCATGGAGCCAGCTTTGCCGTTTATCCCGATCTGGATAGGAGTACGATGTTGTGGCTGCCATTAACACATCAACATTTACCATATGATCTTCCCCAGCCTCACCATGGTGTTTTGTAGATGCTGCCGCTCTCCTCGGAGGCTCGATGCATCTGGCAGAAGCTCTTCGTATGGCAGAGACGGGAAACATTTGGAAGGAAAATCCATCCCTTTTCTGGGGAGGAAATGTCCAAAGCAGATAGAAGATAAGCTTGAATTAATTATTTACCTACGTTAGCTCATGGAAAGCTTCCCTGGGAGCCCAGCGAGACCAGTGGGCTCCCATCTTTTTTCTGTTTAATAGGCTAAGATGGAAGAAAGGATGGGGGGGGGGAGGGGGAAGAGCTTAATGACAGTGTCTGTTGATCATCAATGCGAGAAAAATGAATTGCTTCCCTGAACCTGAAAAATATCAAACTGCATAAATAAATCTATTTAAATTATTAATAAACAAATTTACATTTGGAGCCTGAGCATGAGAATTAATTTCATTTCTTATGCTAAATTGGCCAGTGCAGCTGATGATTCAAGAATTAAAAGACACAGAAATGAAGAGAAAATGAAGATAAGGTGGTTTTGTAAGGAAAAAGATGTGAAGTGGAAATTCTCGGCCCTAAACAAAGCCAGCTTCCAGCAGCTGTAACATAACAGCAACAGGAAAAAGGGTCTTTGAGTTGGAAGGTGTTTCAGGAATGATGGTCCCTCTCCAGCTCCAATGCCAGTGCATGGCCGGCACATCTGCCAGTATCTCCGATGGCGGCAGCTCCTTGGAGGACGCCTAGGACAGGATGTTTAGTGACAGCTAATGCATGCTCGCAATTATTAAAAATCAAATCTAAGCAAAACCTCAGATTGAAACGTCCTTCCCAGAAAATGCCAGCCGCCCCCTCCACCCCGGGGCTGCTGGTCGCTGCCCCCTCCCCACGCCGAAGGGCCCCGGCCACATCCCCCGCGCCTG
Organism: Morus bassanus; assembly: GCA_031468815.1. Taxonomy (NCBI): domain Eukaryota; kingdom Metazoa; phylum Chordata; class Aves; order Suliformes; family Sulidae; genus Morus; species Morus bassanus. The sequence continues at coordinate 1,318,580 of CM062581.1, read as the reverse complement.
CCCATCAAAGGCACTCGTGTGTAACACCAGCGCATCAGCTGCCTGCTCCCAGGGAAATTAATTAGAAAGTGCTAATTTTAGGTAAAACATTGAACTACGGTGGAGGCAGGGCTGAGATCCTCACTACTTTTTGCCCTTTATGAGTACTTACAGCAGAAGCGATGTCCTGAAGCAGGCGCTGCCTCGGTGGCTGCCACAGATGGGAAACTTTGGGCAGAAATACTGGGGGTTTTGTGCACTTCCCCATTGTCCCAGTGCCCGTCGGACCGATGGGGCTTAGATAGCGGTGGTTTTGCAGTGCCAAGGCCAGGGCTTTGCCGCGGCAGCTCCTGGCATGCCAGGGCATGGGAACCGCATCAGCCCCTTCCTCCGTACCGCAGCCCCTGTGCAGCCAAAGGCCCTAAAAATGAGCCCCCCGCTCCTGCCATCTTCTCTTTTCCAGACTAAACACCCTCATTTCTTTCCATCTTCCCTCATCATGTTCCCCAGACTCTGCTCACTCTCCCTCCCTCCTGGACCAGCTCCAAGCCGTTTGCATCCCCCCCGGGGAGTAGGACCTGGAGCCGGAGCGGTACCCGCGCGGGGGCCTGCGCCCCCAGCCCCTCTGCCACACACCGTCCCCCGTGCCGGCAGGGGACTCGGGGACACGGGGACACGGGCAGCGTGCCCGTGGCCGCAGGCTCTGCTCCTTTCCAGCAGCACGACTGCAAACACACAACCCAGATAGCGCAGCCCTTTTTTTTTGTTGTTTATCCCATTCTGCTGGGAACTGGCATTTGTGATAGATTGCATATAAAAACCTACTTATAAAACAATCTTTTCCTTAGCTGCCCTTTCACTGGAGCCTGTCTGCAGTCTCTTCGCCGGGATGCATTGTTATTTCATGTGATGAGACATTCCAGAAAACGAAATAAAATAAAAATAGACATTTGGAGGGGCTTTTGTTTTGCTTTTTCACAGCTCCCCCCGGTTTGACTCCTGTGAACACACTTGTCGAGTTGATTTGCTCACGCTGCCTCCTAAGCACGTCCTTGCACCGGAGACACTGCTCTTTTAAATTCGGCTTCTCAGAATTAGAAGAAAAATTTGGCAAAGCAACAATAGGGAAAAAAAAATATGAATAATCTCAGAACAGAAGTTGCATTATGTGATGTGGTTGCCATGTGGTTAAGTCTGAGAGAGGATCATGCGAGCGCATTGTGGGAAAAATGATAACAGGCGAAACAATCCAGAGAAACGCTGAGGGTTTTGTAATAAGAGGTTATAATGCAAACCCGGCGATACCGTGCCGCGGCCCGATGCCAAGTGATCTGTGAGAATCCACAATAGCCGGGTGGGTGAGTCGGGATGGGGATGAAGGGGGTTGTTGTCCGCCCTGCGTCGGGCAGATGGAATTCAGGTAGCTTCGGCCACGCGGCTTCATGGTGCGGGGATTTAGGGTGCCCAACTGCTGGCAGTGCATTCGCTTTGGGTACTAGTCCAAAACCACCACACAAAGTCGTGGCTTAAAGTACAAGACAGACCCACAGCAAAACCGTGAGCTGCTGGAGGCGTCAATGGCTCCGGCACCTCCGCGGCAGCAGCCGGCAGAGCCCCGCCGGCCGCCGGCGGCACCGACGAAACACGCTTGTTCATGCTGACTTCGTCCTTTCCCTGAAAAGCCTGAACGCACCCCAGAATCTCACTTTACATCATCAAACAGGTTTCCCTTCCACAGGTCACCTGCTGGAGCCACGGCTGCTTCAGACGTTTCAAGCACACACCGAAACAGCAGAGATCAGCGAAAGCCACTGACATCCATCCCGTGCCCCAGCCACGCTCCCACCGCGCCGGCCCCAGCCCCTCCCCGGGGTTTGCTCTGTACAAGAAGATTCACCACCTCCACCGCCGTCAGAAAGCCGTTGGCCATCACGGATTCATGCCCGAGCTACAGGAGTTGTCTCCAAAGCATCACTTCTGGGGGACTGGCTGTAGAGAAAAGCCAGATTTCAAATAAATTTGGATTCAGATAGTTTGGGGGAAGTACTTATGAACCATAAAAACCCCATATTTTGTTCCCCAAGCCATATAAGCTGCGCTGGGGAGCCGTTATCAGGGCAAAACCCACTCGTCCTCCTCTCACTTGCGTTGTCTTTGTATGAATGTGTGAGTGGGAGGAAAGTCAGCACAGTCAGCTGAGCTACGGGAAATTCAGAGAGCGTGGGGAAATACATGCATTAAAAAAAAATAGGGTAAATTCTGTGAAATTATATCAGCAATGTGAATTTTGCTCTTTTATTGCAACAGGATTACACGGCTCTGATCCAGGACGGTGTAACACTGGTCGGTGCAGCACACCGCAGAATGGGACCTTCAGGGTGACAAATCACCAGCGCTGCAATTCGTGCGGGTCTCACCCAGCTGCAGTCCTGCCCGCAGCAGTATACGAGCAGAAGCGAAGCGTGGGGGCGAGGGGAGAAGGCAGACAGTGCTGTGACTTCCCCGGCTGCTTTCTCCCCAAGGCAGGGGAGGTTTTTGGGTTCCCACTCCCAGCTAACGCAGGCAGCCCCAGCCCCAGCTGAGCCCCTGCGGGGCAGCGGCCGGGAGCAGCTCCGGGGTGCTGTGGGCAGGAGGGTGCTGCCCTCCCCTCCGCTGTGCCAGCCGGGGGCTGAGCAGCACCCTCCTAAATCTGGAAGGGAAGGTCTCTGCAGTAAATTAAACATGCCGTGAAGAATTGGCAAAGCAGCCCGCGCGCTGGCGCCTTGCTTTGTCTCGGAGTAATTTAGCAGGCTTTAATGAGAATTCATTCACATTATATTGTGAATAGCTGCTTTTATGGGAGACAAGAGGTGATGAACTAGTCGGAGCGGAGACGGCTGGCACAGATGCCACCATGCATCACTGCTCCCCGCTCCCCCTCGTGCCAGGGCTGCCGCAGAAGCACCTAAGGAAGACTGGTGATGAGCAGAGATGGGGCAGAGGGGAGGGAAAGAGCGGGCTCAGCTTCTACGGGCACAAACCCAACCTCTCAACCCCCTCGGGGTCGGAGGAAAGGTGACGGGGTTGTTGGGGTGTATCCGCAGGGCCAGCCATCCCGCCGGTGACGCCGGCACTGCCCGGATGCTCTGGGGGTGCGGTGGCACCGTGCCCGCTGCTCTCTGCCGGGGAGGACAGAGCCCCGGGACAGCTTTGCTTCCAGAGTGACTGAGTTCCTACAATTAGAGACTGATGTGAGGCGTCGGGATTCAAAACCCTAATTTGGCCTGATTAAAGCTTAATGATTCCAGCTTAATGATTAAAGAAATGCCCCAATTTCCTCGTTCCAAACAGCCCTTGCTGCCAAGACTCAGGTGGAGCGGACACGCATGGGGCTGCAGCTTGTAGAGACAACATGGAAAAAAATCAGGATTTCAATGGCTTGGGCACAGAGGGAAGGATTCGTGCAAACAGATGAGCTGGTTAGCTAACGAAAGGGAGAAATTAAAGTGTTTTAATGAGGATTTCAGGATGAATAACAACCTGCTGGACTCTCGAGCAGAAGAGAATTGCCGTGTGCAATAATTTGAAGGGCAGCAGAGACCAAGCTGGGGAGGGTGGGCTGCAGCCCCCGCTCTCCCCATCGCCTCCAGCCTCCAGCCAGCGTCGCCAGCTGAGCGTCGCGGGGCTCGGGGCAGGTGTGTAAGGGCCCACAGAACGCAGGGAAATGCTCCGGCTCTTCCCAAAAAGCACTTCAGCATCGCGGCGAGGCAGCCTCCCTGGAGAAGCGCAGGCAGAAAATGAAACTACCCATCTGCGCTCGAGCTCTGGACCCCATTAAATCAGCGATCGGCGAGGGGAGAGGGGGCGGCCTCAATTCACACAAGGTGCTCTCTTCATGAAAGCATCTTTTGATTATGTTATTGCAGCTATCAAAATATTGCAGAGTTCAGAGCATTCCTCAGGGATCCCCGAGCTCTTCAAAGACCAGAGGACCACGGCTGGGGAAAAAGAAGCCTTTAATTATGTCGGCTTCCATGCTTGTTTCTGCAGTGGAGTTCCTTATAAAAAATTGGTTTTAATGAGAAGAAACACATATGGCTTCATTGTTCAAACACGGAAAAATAAAGCTGATTTTTTTTTTCTTTTTTTTTTTTTTTAATAGATGTGCAAGTTTCTTTTAGGCCCTATGGTATCATCCGGGACTGCATACCGAGGGGCTCTGGAGCACAGAAACTGCACGCTGTGTAAATCAAAGCCCGGCTGCAGAGCTGCCCTCCCATCTCCATTCTGGGCAGAAGCTTTTCCTCTAAATCCCAGCTCAGCCCCGGCCGACGCTCTCGCCATTCCCCACCGCTTTTACATACTTCAGTAGTGTTTTCCTCCTTCCCAACTACTTCAAACTATGCAAACCCCCACGGCAGGATGATAAGATTTCAGTGGGGTAACCTGCCACAGACCCAGACATTTTGTTCAGATGTTCATCTGAGCTGAAATGTAAAGGCTCATTTTTATCCCCAAACGCAAATAGCAAATAGCAGAGCCGCGCATTACTCAACAGAAAGCATGGGACAACCCTACATTTTAAAGAACATATTGAGTGTATTTTTCTAATAAATTGTCCTATCTAGCAAATTTGATTAATGGGCTAGCGTGTGGTGCAGCCTGCGGAATAAAGTATCTCTATCAGCTCTGCAACGCTTTTGGAAGCCTTGAGTACTAATAAAGAGTGTTTTGTTCAAGAACTCACAGGGAACAATTACAAATAATTGCCAAGAAGGGTGTGTGCCTCATTTAAGTGACTACATATTAAAAATGATGAAGCAGAGTTAAAAAAAAATCATAATTATTAACCACAGTAAGACTGACTAGCTTTGACACAGCGATTTCTGCCCTTCCCCACCTCCCTCCCTGCTCCCAGTGTTTCGCAGTAGGAGCAGGCTGGATTCTCGTGGGGCTCCTGAGGAGCGAGGAAGTTTCTGTAACTGCCCAAGGCTGTGTGATAAATCACAGCCAGCGCCTGGGATATACATCTGGATGTCCTGATGTATGTCCCGATGTCCATGCCATACCCAGCCCCCAGCCCATGCTCCTGTTGAACAGCAAATCTGTGAAGCCCCGCTGCTGCTCGGCAAAAGGCAGGAGCAGGCAACTCAAGCCCTCGCTGCAATTGCACTAACGAGGAAGTCGGGTCATTAATGCTGCAGCCTTAACGTTATGCTTCAAATCTGTGCAGTACATGAAGAGCAATGCTGCAGGGGAAGAGGAGCAGGTTGTCCTCCTTGTTTTCTAACCCACCGACTTGCTGCTTGGACATGCGTTCCGGAGCAAGGGCTGCTCGGCACCTTCTGGGAGGGCGCAGCGGGATTTCGGGCTGTGCAGCCCCAGAGCAGAAGCAACTGTTGCTGTGGGGTAATGAGCGCTGGGAGCAGCCAGAGGCATGTGGCATAAGGACAAGTAGCTACAGAGTTATATACACCAGATCTCACCGTGTCAAACCTTTGCCTGATGTTTAATGGAAATGACAGCAGCCGCCTGTGCATTAAAGGAGTAACTTTGATTTAAGGTGCATCCTTGCAGCTCATGCCACGCGCCATGTCGAGTGTTAATCAATCATACTGGAGAGGTTGGAGATGCACCCCATTACCTCTCCGTGTGGGGTGGGAGGGCTGAGCCTCCCCGTGCTGGCAGTACCGCCGCAGAAGCTGCATCCTGATCCTCAACCCCCTCCATGAGGCTTTGCCTGCGAGATCCCTCACGGATCCCGCTGGGATCGGCTTTTCCAACCCATAAGACAGGAACAAGCAGAAAACTTATTCATGATGGAAAAAACAAAACCACAAACCGAAACAAATTAAGAAAAGTCGCTCGCTGTAAATACAAGATTTTCCGGGAATGTTTCCCCATCCTTCCTCCCGTGAAGCTACAAGGTAGAGAGGGATTTTTTTTCACCCTTTTCCTGAGAATCAGGATCGCCATGCGGACTTTGAGCTTCACGGGGGATCACGTTCACTACCAAAATGCTTCACCCGTGCAAATATTCACACTTTAAAAAAAAAAAAAATTGTTTCCCAGACAGCATTAAAATCTACCTGAACCCTCTCTGAGTTTTAGACTTTCCCTATTCCACATCATCAAAAAAAAAAAAAACCAACGCCAAAACCCTAGTGCTTTCCAGGCTAAATGAGATCACACAGTTTTTCAGCTGGAGCTGCGAACGGAGCAAAAATGGGCAGTGGTTTGTGTATTTCTTTCGCAGCACTTGATATTAATATATACCCTTTGGTAACCTGCAAGCACCCGTCTTGGTCCTTTCAAACAGTGAGTATGATATCAAGTCAAGTAAAAGAAAAACCTCCTTTAAAATGAGTTCTCATGGTAGAAGGACTTACAAAGAGCAACTTTTTGAAAGGTTATAGCTGCAGCATTGGCATTTTAGCTGCCCATTTCTTTACACTCCTTGCTTTACAGGACAACAGGGAAAAAAAATCTTAAACGTACAGCAGTTGCCTTCCCCAGTCAGCAGGGCACTGGCATTATAATGCACAAATTAAAGCTCTGGCAATAACGAACAGCAGAGATTGGAGACGTAGCCACTGATGCCAAAAAAAAAAAAAAAGGCACATTTAAAACCACCATAAAGACATAATATTGCTGTGTTTTCACATGAAAATAATAAGCCAGGAAAGCAGCATCTCTGGCACAGAGAGCAAAGTGGGGTTCAAAATGGGCAGAGCCAAGCGCGTGGTTGATAAATTTTAGTTAGAGAAGAGCTCAGACTTAGCACGTATGCCATCGTGCTCCAGGTCTGGAGCCGAGCCCTCGCTGCCGGGACGGAGAGCACCTCTGTGTGCGCCCCAGCACTGCAACCCCGGGATCACCCCGGGCTGGGGACAGCCGGGGACACAGGGGTTTGTCCCATCCTCCAAGCCAGAGAGCACTTCTCTTGCTAAACCCCAGAGCTGTGACAACTCGTGGGTCAGGAGGTGTTTCCCGTTGGTATCCATCACCGCCTCCGGAGCATGCTTTCCCCAGGAGCAGGTCAGAGCCGACACATGCAGTGATTCAGGGGCTGGTGAACCCAAAATAAAAGGCCAGTTACAAATCCAGCTCATCTACCAGCCAAGGCCAGGGCAGACCACGGGTCGCAGAGACTTAATGCCAACAGCGTTGCTGCAGCTCCAATGCCTGGTGAAGGCAGCACTGAGCTCGCAGCCCACGCACGCTCCCCAGCTGGGGCCGAAGATGCACTTCCATGGCAGCCTGCACGGATGAGGGAGCAGCCCGCATGGATGCAGGAGCAATCCACATGAATGCAGGAGCAATCCACATGGATGCAGGAGCAGCCCGCATGGATGCAGGAGCAGCCCGCATGGATGCAGGAGCAATCCACATGGATGCAGGAGCAATCCACATGAATGCAGGAGCAGCCCGCATGGATGCAGGAGCAATCCACATGGATGCAGGAGCAATCCACATGAATGCAGGAGCAGCCCGCATGGATGCGGGAGCAGCCCACATGGATGCGGGAGCAGCCCACACATGCTTGCCGCAGGGCCCTTTCTTTTTAGGAAAGAGCCACTTCAAAGCTGCCAGAGCTTTGGGTTACGTACTGCAAAATGCTTACCAACTCCCGCGCAAAAAGAAAAAGCCCAAATTAATGGTGTAGCCACGGCCAGCGTGGCACCGGGGCCCTGCCACACTCCATCTGCCCAGGAGATGCTCCCGGCAGGCGCGCGGAGCCGCGCAGGGATGCAGCAGCGGGTCCTGCACGGCCAGGAGGAGGATTTACCCGAGTGTGCTGTAGCCCCCTGGGACCGAAAACAAACTCCAGCAAGAGGCACGCGGTGCCATGTCCTGTTACTGCCTCTGCAATCCGCACGTGGTGTTTCAGCTACAAACATCTCGTTTTGATGTCATCGGGCAGGAAAATTGCGAACTTCGGTTTAAAGAACAATTTATTTCTTGCAATTTCTTCTCCTGGTAGAAGCGGCTCAGTTTTCCAAGACTTGATTTTTTCCAAAATAAAATAACAAGTTAACCGTTGAAATGAAGTAACCTGCTGCTGCATTTGTTTCCCTATTGCGGCGTTTCAGAACTTAGATTAAAAATGGAAAGGGGCACCTTTAAAACTTTAATACCATTTAAATGTTCCAGTCTCACTACTGCACCAGATCGTTCAGTAAAGTAGCTAATTAAAAAATGGCTGCTGTGATGACAGACTAGATTAATAGTTTTTGAAGAGCAGCCAGTGCACCAACTGCTCCTGTAGCCATGATGAAAGCTAATAATGTAGAAAATTCTGCCAATTCTTTTAATTCATGAATATTTAAGCCTGTGAAAAATCTGTCAGATTATAGCACTTTTCTGGTGATTTTCTGCTTAAGTACATTTATGGGCAAATGCCAGTTGCTCAAGAAACTTCAGTGGAATGTGGAGACTTTTTATTCTTTGCATCACCAGAGCCCTTTTCTTTCTCCTTCGGCTGTTTAACCCCTGCCAAGGCTGCAGGAGCTGGGGGAGCCGGCTGCTCCAGACAGAGGGGCATCGGCTGGGCACGGCCCTGGCCGCCCCCCGGGTGATGCCGTGCCCCGGCTGCCCCCCTCGCCCAGCTCCCCGCGGGAGATGCACCATCCCAGGAGCGAGGGCACGGGATGAAGCTTTTGGGTTATGCACCAGGATGGGGAGAAACCCACAGATGATTCTCATTGAGGGATGTCTTTGCTGCAAGAGGAATAAAAATATATTTCTTTTTATAGGAGCACAAGTTCCCTGGTGTCTCCTGGCCGGGTTCTCCCTGAAGAGCGGGGGCCAGGGGAGCTGCGGGTTTTTGTGCTCTCCCCATTAGCCCCGTGTAATTAGACAAAACAGGGGCTGGCAGCGGGAGCGGCGAGCGCGGCCACGGCAGGTCCCGGCGAAGGGGTCGGTGCTGGCACCGGCCGCGGGCTCGTCTCCCAGCTGGCTCCAGTGAGCCCCAAAACAAGAGACCGTCTGAAGCCACGAGTGGTTTATTGGCAGCAGATTCCCTGGCAGTTCCTCGGCGCTCTCCTTACTGGTGGGCTGCGTTCTGCTGCGGTGCCAGGTGACTCATTTTACAGCTATTTAAAAAGTAAAAATAAATACGCCTGGTGGAAATGTAACCAGCTTCTCTGCTCCGTGAAGTGCTGGAGGCTGGCGCTTCCCTCGAGCACGTGGCACGGTGAGCATGGGGTTATCCTCGAGACCGCCGCAGAAGGGATGCTCTTTTCCATCAAACTTCCAGCATTTTTCCCACAAAATCTGCCCGCTTCTCGGTGCTGAACCGCCGCCCTCGTTCTGCCAGCTGGAACTGGAGCAGAATAAAGTAAAGCAGCCAGCAAGAGCAATGGGCCCTTCTCCTCTTCTCCCAACAGAAAAGTTCATCTGGGACACGATGGGACGTGAGCAGAGCCGTGAGCATCGCAGCACGCCAGCGGGATGCGGCCATGGTTTGGTCCTCCGCTTTCCAGCCCGGATGCTCCCACGGGAGGGGTGGCAGGGCACAGCAGCTCTCCCTGCCCACAGGCAGCATCAAGGGGGGCGGCAAAAAGGGGTGGGGGGAAAAAAAAAAAGAGAGATTCTCAGCTATGCTTATGCGCCGGATGACCTCGTTTCAGGATATTTCAGAATGTGAAACACAGAGCGACTTTGAAACAAAAATAAGAAAACTCCACCAAAATTTGGAACACGTTACCTAAAGCTGAAAATACAGTTTATCATCCCAACCTGGCTGGCAAAAGGAAAGCCCACGGCGGTGCGGCACGCCGGGAGGGCTCGTGCTTCCAAACCTCGACTCCGTGTCTCCTCTGTGCTGCCAGATTACATGAGCCCGTTAAAACGTTCCATAAACATCACTGTGTAATTAAGTGCTTACAGGATTTGCAGGCTCTTTGTTTCACGGTGGGGAATGGCTCCTTTAAAGCTCTCAGAGTTTAGCGGGTCAGCCTAGCCCAGAGATGCCCACCTCCAGGAATAAATGGCCAACCTGGGCTGGGCAAGTCTGCCGGCGCTTGGGCACCTCTCGCCCCGGGAGGCGAAGCTGCTCCGGGCTCCCTGTCCTGCAGCAGCCGATAACGCTGCGCTCGCTGCAGCACTCACGGGGTGCTCGGCCCGGGTGCCACGCTGAAAATGAGCTTTATGGGCTCAGGGGGGACTTTCGACCTTCACCAAGGGCCAGGGTTTCTACTCAGCTGCCACGGGCATGCAGACATCCGCAGCAGGAAGGAAGCGAACCCGGAGCACGGCGGAAAAGCTGAGACCCCCCTTCCTCTCCTCAACACAGACCTTCAGCCACTTACAATGTCACTTCAGCTGAGTAATAAGCAATTACGATTTAATTACTCCAATGCTCTTCGGCAGAATTTTCTGAATAATAATAGTCACTTTTATGGCACCTCATTTATCCTTCCTCCTCTTCATCTGGATTTATCCTGCACCGCCGCGAGTCTCGGCACCACCAGACCCGCCGGAGCCAGCCACCTTGCCTCCTGCTCCCACCGCTCCTCCACGCCTTTGCTCTTCCCACCACGACGCTATTTGCCGCGGCACGGTGGCGACGGCGACGGCGGGTTTGCAGCCACACGCGCGCCCATCCTGGAAACTCGCGGCTCAGAGAGAACGCGACAAGTGCCGCTAATTCATAAATATTTAACACCCAAATCTGCTGCCTCCTGATAGCTTTTTCCAGAGTTTCTATTCTAATACATATTCCACCCCCTTCCCCTCCCCACCGGCCCTCCTCGGGTTTTTTTCCCTTCCTCTTTGCCGGGCACTAATCCAAGTGCTGAGATGACTGTTTCACTTCCCTGCTGTCATCAGTTGTTTTTATCTTATCTGGACTGTGGATGCCAGTCAGCAACCCGCTGCGGTCTTTCCAGTTGAGTCCTGACCTCCGCAATCAGCCTCAAGATGTCCTGTAACAAGCAGATATGGTTACTCAACTTGCCCATCAGCACTTCTGGAGGGGGAGAAAAAAAAAGAAAAATTAGAAAAAAAAAAAGAGAAAATCCCTCCAGAAGACAGAGCTGACAGCTCGGGGTGGGGAGCTGCCGGGAGCAGGGTGGCTCAGCGCCGGGCAGGCTGGGCTGGGAATTTCATGCCAAACGGGGTTAGTGGTGGTGGTGCTGCTGCACAAGCCCAGAGGCAAGTGGGAGTTCCCACGGGTGGGGATGCTGGTCCTGCTCCGGGACCCCTCGTCAGCAGGGCAGGGCACGGCACGGCCTCCGAACCGGGGTGAGGGGCAGTGCAGGGCACAGTTTAGAGTCTCGGGGAGGGACTGGGAGTGGCAGGAGGATGCTCTGCCAGTGCTGCAGGCTGGCTGGGGGGGTCCCTGCTGCTCCCCACCCTGCTCCGGCTGCCGCTGGCATCTCTGCTCTGCGGTGGTCACGCTTGCCCAGGTCACCCTGGCCAGACCTCAGCCTGCCGCCCCCAGCCCGCCTGGGCCTGGGGGTTATCTCCTCCACCATGGCCCACTGTCAATCAGATCCCCCTTTTTTCCTCCCAAACTGCTGCTTCATCCCTCCTTTGCTGTGCTTGGCATGCAGGGGCACCCCTGTACTGCTCTGGCTGCCAGGGAAGGGGAGGAAAATTCATCTAGGAGAACAGAAGGACACGGCTGATTCCCAACCCGCAAGGTGCCAGCACCACCTGGATCAAGGGGGCCAGGACTGGCAGACCCCAGTGGGCGCCGCAGGCAGCACAGGGTGCTCAGCCTGAGCTCCGGCCGGGTGCTCGGGAGGAACTGGAGAGCATCTCACACTCTGCTGCTCTCAACCGGCAAAGGAGCGACGTACAAAGAGGCACATGCAGCAACAAGCACCACCAAGAGTACACTTCCCTGCTCTCGAACCCCTTGCCTTCTCACCACACTAAGAATGTGCATTTTGTACATCATTTGTTGGACATTTCAAACACTCAGAAAAGGGTTGGGCTTTTGTCTTCCGGAGTGGGAACTTAGATCTGGGGACTAAAAGATTTGTTTTCGGGAGCTGTCCTGTCTGGACTCATGGCCAAATTCAATGCCTGTCCTTCTCCCCGGCCCAGACCCCGGGACCAAGGCCACTCTTCAGAAGACGAGCCCCTTGGAGCGAGCCAACCCTTCCCCCGTACCTCACTGGCACTCGGGAGCGCAGCAGCAATGAGCTCATCACTCCGACCTCGAAAAAAGCTCCTGCAGGCAGCACGTCTCCAACTATTTTGGGACATGTTCTCCTTCATGTCAGACGGCTGCAAGTTGGGTGCCTTGCGGGGCCAGACCTGAACCTGGCGTTGCAAAGGGGACACGCACAGCGCCGCAGACCAGGGGACGCTCGCTGGTCGTACGCTGAAAGCAACAGCAGCAACGGTGGTTCAGAGCAGGGGTTCTTCTCTCCCACCTCCCACAGCAGCAGAGCGAGCACGAGAAGCGAAGGGAGCGCTGGACGATGCTCCCTGCCCAGCCTCCGCTGCTCCCGAGCCAGCGGCTGCATCCGGACCATCGTCCTTCACGACAGCCTCGTCCCCTTCCCCACTCTGGCCTCCAGCATCTCGTAGCGCCGATTTCCACAGTTAATTTATCAGTTTAATAACAGCATCACCAAGAAGGGCGAAGCAAGGCTAGCACTGAGCCAGCTCAACTTTATATACATATCACCCAGAGTAAAAATGTCATGTAAGATTTACTCAACATGCGTTTTATCAAAGTGCTCAAGCGCTGAAGTAAAAGGGCTTTTAGTTACAGCAGATTGAAGGGGGTGGCATGTGAGGAAGGAGGAGAGAACGGATGGATTTGAGCTCTGCCAGAAGCTCTTGTTGCTTTTGCATCAGTATCTTTATTTTCTAAAAGAGGATTTAAGACCTTGTTGTGTACAAACAACCGAGACTAGAGTAACTCGAACGGTGAGGAAATGTAAAAGGTTATACTGAAAAATGCTATTAGTCTGCATGAAATAAGATTCGTCCTGGAAACATGACACTGAACATTTAAGGGAGGGGGAGGAATAGCTGTAAAATGGCTATAGAAAAGGGGTTGCAAATTAAATATAATAAAAAGAATCCTTTTGAATGAGATCTTAATTTAACCTCAACATCACGACCATACATTTCAGGAAATTAATCCCTCGGCCTCCAATAAATCCAAGGTATAGCACAACCACTTATGGTTCAGCAATGAGCCATTAGTATGGGCTACAGATCCTGCAAAACCACCAGACCCATTATTTAGGAATGTGCTGAATTACCCAGGTCTCACGCAGCTCATCAGCGCTCAGGGCTGCCGGGCTGCCCGTTGCACGGGCCACGTCGGAGACCTGCCCCCCAGCCCCAGCGGTCTGCCGGCTTTCTTCTCTGCCCATCCCACCCCTCCCAGGACTCGGTTCCTGAGCAAACATCGTGCTCCTTCTCTGCAGGAATAACCTGCGAGCAGTCTCGGGGAGTGGGGTCAGCCTCGGTCGGCGCCGGACCCCAGAGGAAAGCCCCGCGGGGCGGTGGATGCCGTCCCACCAGCGCCGTGTGGGTCTCCCAGCCTCTGCTAAACCAGCATTCGTTCAGGGCTGGGTCTGTGCTGCTTTCAAAACAAAATAATTGAGGACAGAAGTGCAAGTACAAACTTCCTCCGGAGCCTTTCCGAGCCCTCTCTGCTCCACCGTGCGCGTTGCCAGCTTGGCACCAGGTTCTTCTGCATATGCCCCAAAATGAGAAAAGTAACTTCTAATGAGTCAAGACTGTAACCTTGCTCTGAGAGCGAACATATGCCACCGCAGCTCCCTTGGCAAAGGCACTTGGAGCCGGTTGCTGGCGCTTCAGTAAGAGCTCTTTCCATCCAGGCTGCAGACACTTTGGGGCTCTTGATAAGGAATACGTAGACCAGGTGAAGAGCGCTGAAGCTTTGCAAGCTTCAAAGGACCTGCTGGCAGAGCCTGCTGCATCCCTGCTTTATGTCAGAAGCAGCCGGCCGTGCGAGCAGCCAGATTCCTCCTAGGGAAACATCCCTGCAAACCATTAGGGATATTGTGGAGCAAGTGGCGATTTGGGTGGTAAAAGGCACCGTTACAAACGCCAGCCACCCTGCGCATTTAGACGGGGTGATATAATCAAGAGAGCACGGGGGCGCAGAGAGCTGCAAAGCTCCCAGCATGGCGCTGAATCTCGAGAGCCTGCGCCCTCTCCCCAGCTTTCCTTTCCAGACAGGAGAAAGCCGCAGAAGCGGGAACGTGTCCGTTCTGGTGGGCAGCCCTGTGCAGAGCGGGCCTGGAGTTGTTCGAGCTGGAAAATGCCTTTTTGATGGGGGAAAAAAGAAGTTCCCTATCTGAAAGCTTTTTTGTCAACCGTGTAAGTTCAGGGCAAAAACCCAACAAGAAGTCCCAAGGCATCCCAGGAAGCGTATCACAGAAAAAAAAAGGCAAAAGTGCAATTTTTGATAGGGAATCACAAACAGATGGGCAGGATCTTCCACCGCCACCTCTCTGCACCCCAGCAAACCCCTTTCACAAGGTGCAGCCCATCTCTGGGCTGGCTGACCCACCACAGGGCCAACGGGAGCCAGGTGACCACCACACCGACCACCTTCAAGCAGAAAGTTTCCTACATTTACGGTGGGATCTCCTACTCGCGGCCACACGAGGGGTTTCCCACCTGCAAAAGTTGCCTGTAGTTGGGGAAGGCGTGAGGTGGGAACGAGGGGTGCTCTGCTTTCTCATCAACCACCGAAGTTCTCATTTATTGCACAGCCCCGTTCCAAATCGCTTGCGTGGTTCTCGCTGAAGCGGATGCTGTGGTTTTCTTGTCTGAAATAAATTGCGCAACATACTCAGCCCAGCGTTGAGAAGCATTAGCTAAAGCAAAGCAGCTCTAATAGTGCCGGTCCTGTACGTCCCGCTGGGAGATTTTCAATTGATGGAGTTACAAGAGATGAAATATTCAGTAGGATTAAGAATTTGGAGGAGGTGGAAATCAAAGTGAAAAAGAAAACAAGTAAAAACAGCTTAATCTAGCCTTCTAGCACTAATTGTCATTGGGATTCAGGCTAAAACAAACACAACAAAACGAGCTGCCAATTTGAAAGGGGAAGGAAGAGGGTGAACACGATTCCCATCGCATCGAAAGAAACCTTTTTATCTCTGCACCGCTGCAGACAGCCCAGGCAGGGGCCAGGAGGCAGCAGGCAGGCAGGGACCACCCCGTCCCTCCTGCCCTCGCCGTGGTCCATGGGGAGAGCCTGCCCCAGCCGTGTGAGCAGGATCCGACCCTCCCGCCCGGGCAGCGATGCCCTTAGCGAAGGTGCCACCATAAATGCCCCCCTCCGGCAGGGCAGGACCCCTCGGGCGGACGCCGGACTCTGCAGAGCCTTCTCATCGCTCGCAGCCCTTGCGCAGGAGGAGCGGAGCCCAACGCGTTGCCCTCGCGCTGCTGGGGCCGAGTCGCAGGAGAGCAGATTATCTTACAGCCGAAGCTGAGTTATCCAACACTGCAATTTAAGTTGACAATTACATGGTAACCGACTTGCACACAAAGAGAGGCTCTGGAAGTATTCCCAGAATACAGAAGTCTGACAGTATCCACCCAATTTGTTGCAACAACAAAGAATACTGGAATATGTCCTTTCATTTGGCAGAGGAGTATTTTATTTTTTTTAGGCTAGGTGGAGAAATTTAGCCTGCTATTTAAGGAGCATGTTGTGCCTTGAGAGTGACAAGCCAAGAGTTTCACTAGAAAGCCAAACTCAAACACAAATTGCATCCTGCCACCCAAATTGCACCAAGGAAAAAATTAGCGGGGCCGCATCTGTCGTTAGGGCCTGCATTTTGAGACTTGGGAAGATATAACTGGGGCTTTTTAGAGCTCCCTTATACATTCCCCTTCTCTGCACCAGCTCCAGGAAAAACAACATCTCAGCAAGCATCTCCCTTTTTTTGAACGCTCTCTTCACGGCAAAGCCGGATCATTTGCAGGTGCCTGTGCCGCTGGAACAGACCCAATGGGGCAGCCGAGGGAACCAGCCCGTTTTACCCTCTCAAGGGGCTTGGCACCCCCCCAGAGCCCCCAACAGATGGGTTTCCAGGTTCCAACTCGGGAATCAGGAGAGCCACGACGTGGCCATTTGCTCTGCAGGCGTCAAGAAACCACGATGTGCAGCTCCTGTGAGGAGACGGAGAGCCAGGGCTGATGGCACAGCAGTGACTGCGGGAATGCAGAAGAAAACGCTCATTAACTTTCTCATATTTTCCTGGTACTTTTATGTCAGGATCTTCTATTAAAAAGAAGAAGAAAAAACAAAACTAAACCCAAAATTCTAACAAGGGAGATTTTGTGTGCTAGAAGATATCATTGGCAGGCTATAAAATAAAGCGTTTCAGGAAGTCAACCCTGAAAAGTAAAACCAGCGGCCTTTGAACGCTGCATCACGGACCCGGGGGAGAGAGGTTTTGGGTGCTCCCGGGCTCAGCTCTCCAGGACGGGAGCGATTCCCAGGGTCTCCGTGTTTTCCCCAGCCCCGTGACAGCGGCTGAGGGACAGGACCGGGGCTGCAGGCAGCATGTGCTGGCTGGGGAAGGAGCACTTGAGCACCCGGCTTTGCTCTGATATAAGACAAACAAGGAGGAATAAACACTTTATACCCGCAGCACGGACCTCCCTGAGGAGGCGTCTCTGTGTTACCCAACCCTGGTGCTGGCTGCGTGGAGCAAAGCAGGGGTGCCGACAGCCCCGGGGCTCAGCTCGGGCACTCCCACGTCACCAAGCCCCTTGGCCTCTTTCAGAGGTCTCTGTCAAAAGGTCAGTGGCACAGGCGTTTCTTGGGATTTTTTTTTTTTTTTTTTTTCTTGTGGCCTTGCTTCTGGTGGAAATTAGTCAGCTTTCCAGAGCAGAAACCTCAAGCCATAGCCACATTTCTGAACCGGCTCATGACTGCCACCATTCCACAAACCACTTCCTTCCAGGTTACTGGCAGCCAGTCCCAGCATGTGATTAAAGGGCAGGAGCACGGCTGGCGGCGAGGAGCTGTGCATCCCCAACCCCGTGCTTTGCCACCAGCTCAGGCAAAGGGGTTTTTTGCAAGATGTGGGCGCAGGCGGGCTGCACGGAGCAGGATGTGAGACAGGAGGTGGCGCAGAGAGGTGTGAGATTATGACTCCACAGGGCACTGCGGGCAGACACGGAGAAGCCCCAGCCCAAACCCACAGGACTCGGCTCACCAGGAGGTTGGTCACATCGGCCCCGGTCCAGCACCGGGGGGAACCGCAGATCCCACTTCTGCTCCATTAGCAGCCCGGGCAGAACCAGCTCACGCCTGCCTGCTCAGGCAGCACAGTCCCCCATCCAGGAGGCATCTTTCTTGGGGGAAACGGGCTTTTATGGCCCTGCAGTTCTGCCTGGGCAAGTTTGGAGGAGCTTATGGACAGCTGAGCCACCACAGGTGTCTGCCAGCAGCCCTGCCACCTTCCCCTCCATCTCACAGTACTGGAGATGCTGACCTCCAGCGCGGGGACAGGCAGCAGCCTTGGGGCAGGCAGAGCCCGGCGTGCAGCACACGCAGTGGCACCGACCGCCTGCACCGCGCCGGCACACTGTGGAGCGGTTTCAGCAGCAAGCTCTGAGCCAGAACCGCTGAAATGAACCCAGCACCGCCCGTGATCCTCGCTTTTCCCTGCAGAAACAAACCTCGGCTCGCACAAACAGGATTTGGGGTGCAGGAGGTGTGGGTGAGTCCAAGGGATGGCACGGCACCGGCAGAGGAGCTGCGAGTTGTGGGTGCCCCAGACACAGCCAGCGAGACACCTGCACTCAAAGCTAGTGTTTCACACGAACTCACTGTGGCCGGGAAAGTGCAGCACCTTGCTGTATCTGTCAGCTGGCGGTTTAGCAAACTGCCACCCCACTGCTGCTCTTGTCAACTCTCTTCCCCTTCCCCTTCCTCCCCACTCCATGCCTGCCCCGCTCCCCGTCTGCAAAACCTTCCCACCTGGCAGAGGCAAAGCACAAATCCCAACCACTCCGCCCCAGGCGCTTTGCAAAAGCTGGGGTTGGAAAATTTAGAGCAGAGAAAGGAAAAAGGGGAAGAACTTGAGGGATGCTCAGAGGAAACAGAGAGCACAGGGGCAGAAACCCCAGGGGTTTGTCCAGCTCACTGCTGTAGAAATGGCATCAGGCTGAGGATGTAACTGCCCACAATGAGCACGTCCTCGGAGCCAAGGTGAAAGTCGTGGCAGCCAGGAGGAGGGACACAGCACTGCAATGCTGGCAAAATGCTTCTCTGAGTTTCACAGGTCCCGGGGGAGGCAGACATGGGCCCGGCACTCCTGGGCTGATGCAACGGTGCACCAAAAGCCTGCGCAGAAGGATGGGAGTGAAACGAGAAAATTTCACCCTGTTAAACAACAGCCTTTCCCCTTCTGCCCCACGTCGCCCTGGCACTGAAAAGACACAGGCTCCTGCCCGGGGGCCAGCGCTGCACGGGACGCACGGGGCCACAGGGCAGGATTTAGCCACATCACCAACGAGAGGCAGGACTGAGGACCCAGTGGGACACAAGGATGTTTCAGCACCCAGATGAGTTTCTCAAATTACTCAACAGAAACCAGTTTTACTCCGGCGAGCGGCCGCAGACCAGATCGCCTCCCACTCCATGGTCCTGGGGGAGCAGAGCACCCAGTCCCCATCCCCATGTCCCCGTCCCCCCGAGCTCGTTGTCCAGGGCTGGCAGCAGAGGAGAGAAGCAGGACCTGCTGCTCCTGCAGGAGAGGCATCGACATGGACCACTGGCACCCCACCTGCAGCCAGGGAGCCGGCAGCAGCGAGAGCATCGCTGCCCCGCTGGGGCTGCTGCCAGCTGCCCGACCACAGAGATTTGTTTTCTTTAGAGAGGATCTCAGCTTGAGGTGGGGGGGGGAAGCTCCCCCCAAAAAAACAGAAAAGAAAAAGAAACCACGGCCACATCCTGCCTTAAACTGTCACTCGTGATGTGTTATTTGCTGACGAGGATGCATGAGGAGCGGCGCTGAGGGTGGGAGCTCTCCTCCACTTGCCAAGTAACACTTCAGCTATGAGTCAATCGACTGAAGCCACAAATCCATTTGCTTATGAGCACGAAACCACAGCAACCCATGCTGCTTCTCAGGACCACGTGTGCCACCACCTGCGTGACATTTCATCCCACTGCAGAGGTGCTCCCTGCCCGGAGGGACATGCTGCAATAACCCCTGGGAGCTGACCCCGATGCTCCCCAGGGCTGGGACCCCGTGCCCTGTCTGGGGCCAGTTGTGAGCGGGGCTCAGCCCTCCCGGCACTGGGCTGCAGGGATGGGGCCGTTGCATTGCTGCAAAAAAGCCAGGAGGGGAAAGCAGTGCCAGGTGCTGTCCCCCTGTCCCGGGTTAGTTGCCCCACGGCATCCCCATTTTGCAGGCTGGGCTCCCCAGTCCATCACTGCGCAGCACTGTGGAGCGACATCTCTGTGGAGCATCGGCTGTGCCCCGGCCCTGGCAGCGGCTCAGGGATCACACCTGCACCACGGAGCAGGGCCAGCCCGCGGCCCCACAGCCCCCACCCGTGCCCGCCGGCAGGGAGGTGCTGCCACCCTCACGGGGCAGAGTTGGACCCTTTACCCGTCGGTGTGGGGCTGGGTGGGTTGGAGGCCGGGACCAGGTAAGTCTCCTGGTATGCAGCGTTTTGAAAGCCCAGTGCTTTTCCCCTGTGGGTTAACAAACGCTCAACGTGGGTGGCTTGTGACTCACAAGCTCCGTTGCAGAGCGCTACAGGTGCTGCTATCGTGGGGAGAGCCAGCAATTAAGCACTGGAAGGCGGAAAGAAACTCCCGAGCAATTAGAGGCTGCAACCATGGGCCAGCCGGGATCCCACAGGAGGTGCTGAGCACCCTGGGGAGGGCACTGGGCTCCCCCCTCACTTGATCTGTGAAACGCTCGTGTGATGGCTAGCGGCCACGGCATCGTGCACCCACCCCGGGCCACCCATGGGACGATGCCGTGAGGCACAAGCGGTGCAGAAGGCTCCAGGGGCACCGCAAAACTACTCCCCCAGGGTTGTTCATGGGGGAACGCAACCAATTCATCACCACGTACAAACCACACCTGCTGCAAACAGCTCTCCACCGCAGGCGGGTTTGGTGGCTTTGCCCCTGAGCTCTCGCTCCCGGAAGATCTCCCTGCAGGCAGATGGAGCAGGGCAGCCCTGGAGAGGGTCTGGGTGGCTTCGGGCATCACAGACATCACAGGGCCCAAGCACCGGCACAGCAAAGCATCCCCTAATGAACACGTGGTAGTTGTGGGAAAGGCTCAGAGGCCACACGTGCACCACACACCCTCCCTCCGGGCTGCGTGAGAAGGGAAAATAACCCCCAGGTGCTGCTCAGTGACACGGTGCCAAGCGCCCCTGCAAACCCCCGGGCACGCGCCCGCTCCCTGCCGTCAGCTGGGATGGCACAGCCTGCCCGAAACTGGGACCTGGCTTCACACGACGCAGCATCTCCTCCCTGCGAGCCGGGGTTACGCTCTGCAGCACAATTAGGAGAAAAACAATTACGCAGTAGAAAAATATGCAGGAGAAACAGCAAAGCGTGTTTCTGGGGGGAGATGTAAAGGAAAATTGTACTCTCAGGATCTTTGACAGGTTTTGAATGTTTTACTGTGGCGCTACATCACCAGGAGAAAACCCACGCTGCCAGGCAAAGCCACATCCCTGTGATCAGAGATACTGCCTCTCCCCACCTCCCACTATAAAACCAGAGCTGCCAAGCATGCTCACCCCTGCCCCATCCCCTGCTCACCCCCTGCCCCCTCTCCTGGGACAAAACGAGGCTCAACAATCGCAGGTTCCTAGTGGGAAGAGAGGATTTAGAGAATCGCAGCAGGAACAAACAGCTGGAGAATTCCCAGCGCCTGCCGATGTTACGGACAAAATTCACGGGTCTGAAGCTCTTTACCCGGCCAGGGCCAGTCCCCTGCCCGCTCCGGGTCGCTACACCCCTGCCCACTTGACCAAAGGCAAAGGAAGGACTTGGCTCAGCCATGTTAATTCCTCATCAGGGCCGTTTCCCTAACAAGTGCTTGTGAGTGCCAGAGGTGCCTGATGAGAGCTAACGAGGCTCGGCAGGACCCAGCACTGAGCAGCGTCCAGGGACAGCACGGGGACCTCCCCGTGCCCCAGCATCCCCCAAAGCCAGGCTGCAAGCAGCACTGCCCAGGCTCCGGAGCCAAGCGGCCTGAGACGCACGGTCAGCCAGGACTGAGGTGCCAAACGAGACGCAAATAGCAGGAACAGCCGAGCTAGCAGGGGCCAGCGTGCTCACTAACCACCCGCACCTTAAATTAAGGTGGGTAGTCCCAGGGGTTGGCTCCTGCCCTGTTGCAACTCAGGGGTGCAACGCAGGAGCCCACCCCACAGCCCAGCTGGATGCTCGCAGCCCAGCCGGACACACACAGCCTGGCCGGACGCTCACACCCAGCCCTTCCACCCAAAACCTCCACGCAGCAGCAGCAATAGCCAAGATCTCTCAGTGTAGACCAACAGCAAACAAACCCATTTCAAACAGGCCACCAACACCTCCAGGGCAGGAATACTCACCACCCATTTTTTCTTTATTAAAGCAGCACTGCATGGAGTTTCTGGGAACAGCCACGCGCACGTTATCCCTGCTAAGGATTTTGCTCTTGGCTGCAGGTAATAACCTGTGCCCTGAGTTGGCTCAGCAGGAGCAGCACCCGCTTCAAAACCGAGGCTGCGCTGGCATTCATCAACAGCAGCACTGCCCGGAGGAGGAACCGGGGAGCCTCTCCCCTCCCTTCCACCTCCCCTCCTCTGTGTTAACCTTTTTGGCTCCTTTATTAAAGCAACTGAACAGTTTAGACTTTTTTTCTTCCCCCTTCTCCTGTGTGGTTCTCGCTGTAATCTGCCTTGAATATTTGATGTGGAATCCCTTGTGAGAGCGAGAAGTGTTTTTATGGGCGCTTGGAGGAAAACTCTTGCAAAGAAGAAGTGGTAATGAGTACCCCTGAGTACCCTCTCGGTTTCACAATTGCCTATGTTTAAAAATGAGCAGAAATCGGGCAAGTGGTTCTCATCTGGGAGTGGAGCAGCCTCTCGCTCCCAGCAATGCTCTGCCTTCCAGTAGCTCAGTACAGTCGAGCAACGCTTGTTTATTCCAATTGAAGCTGACACCAGCAGCAGTCCAGACCAACCAGATGAGCTCATGTGTGTCCTGTTTTATTTCCAACTCAGATTAACAGCATCTCTTTAATTTCTAATGGCCCATTCTGGGATTTGCAGGCAGTGTTCAAACAACATGACGGGCTGCGTCTCTGCATGCCCCTCCGCTCACGTATCCCCTCTGTGACCAACGTGATTTTGCACAATGCAAGAGCTCTCATCCCAATTACATGGGATGAACTCGCAGGAAGCTTTTCATCACATGCGCACACGGTTTTTTTTCATATCCAGGTCTCTGAATTTAACACAGCAGACACGATCCCTCTCCTTTTCAAAGGCATAATATTCCCTTTCATTTCCAGACCCCTGTACATCATAACCCAGAGCAAACTCCGCGCAGAGCTGCACAGCGATGCTGCGGCTCGGTGTCAGAATAAATTGCTTTGAGAAGTCCTGGAGGTATTTCTGCTCATCTCAAAAGGAGTTTGCCCCCAAAGCACGCACCTGCGGGGCACCCAGCCAGGCTGGCAGCGGGACGGGGAGCTGCTCCGCACGCAGCGAGCCGAGAGCGGGGCTTCGGCAGGGCGGCCGGGGAGAAGGCTTGGGGCAGGAGAAGCGCTGCGGGTGCTTGTGCATCCCTGTGCCTGCAGCACCCCGCTGCACCCCGGCAGGACCGGCTGCCATGCAGCAGGCTTCGTGATCACAGGATCAGACAGAAAACAGGCTCTCAGATCCTTCAAGAGCAGCAGGGTCCCGCTTCACCGGGAAGCCTGATGAAAATGGCTGAGCAGCAGATGCTTTTCGAGGCCATGGCTCATTCGCAGGGACAATTGCAAACCAGCCACAAAGTGGGAGGAGAGGCAAATCTGTGGGACAAATGAGGTCTCGCTGGTGTCTTGCCAAAGCCTTCTCCGTGCCCATGCTGCCTGCAGGAAGAGCTGGAGCCAGGGCTCGGTGCTCGCAGGCCTGCACACATGGCTGGCTGGCCAAGCTCTGCAAGGAGCAGGGGTCCGTTTCGGAAGTAGACGGTTTGATTATTTTAGCAAGGCTTAACAAGTTGAATAGTGCAGCTTGGGCAGGGCTGGAGGGGTCTCCCGCAGCTGCTCGGGCTTTGTGTCTGAATACCCCAGGCAACTTCTCCTTCCTGTGCCTCTGGGGGGGCCATACACAACCCCTCACCCATGCAAGACCAACAGCCTCAACCCAACGGTGGGATTATCTGCCTGTTCCCGGACAAACCACGGCCACCGCTGTGCAAAGGCTGTCTGCAGGCGACTGGCTGGCGGGAGGAAGCACCCGCAGAGCCACGGGGGCTCGGGCAGTGCCCGCCGCTTCCCAGCCCCTCCGCGAGGGCTGCCACAGCACTGCAGCTCCTGCAGACACACCGCGGGGCGCAGGGTCACGATTCGGCCCAGGAGACTGCAGAACCTCGTAGCCTTTTGTGCAAGAGCTCCTGAGCCGCATCCCATGTCCAGCGCGGAGGCAGCGCCCCCTCTGCCAGCAGCCCCCCGCTTGCTCCCTGAACCTGACCAACCCGGGCAGCTGGAAGGAGCAACACCGAGGATCACCCGGGCTCTCAGACGAAACAGCACGTTGTAGCAACATGGGAAAGAGAATTGACTTCCCCCCTGAGCTTGCTCCCATCCCCACACCACTGTGCTGCAGCAGGATCAGAGAACATTATTAAAATAGTGTCATGTTACCTATCAATAATAAATGACCAGAATAAATTCACTGCTCTCTGCTTAATAACCCTACCGGATTTCCATTTAAATATCTGGAAAGAAATGGACCCTTGTTCAATGAGCCTTTCAGATGAATGCAAGTGCCGCATTTGCGGAGACAGCCCAGGAGAACCTAGCCCAACTTTTAATGGGAAAGTGCTTTTCTCCAACCGCAGGACCAAGCTGCAGCAGAGGGCAGAAAAGAACCTTGGGACAGATGAAATAAATTCAATATCAGTGATGTGCTCCTGTTTAGATGCAGCCCGAGTGTCTCCACCCTCAACTCCCCATCAGGTATTTGCAGCTGATAACTGCTATCGCTGCTGAGCCCTGGCTCCCTTGGCCAGCAGCACTATCAGGGTTTCATGCCCAGGGACAGCACCTGGGGCTATGGCCAACAGAGATGCAGCAGAACAGTGAAGCTGCTGCTGAGATGCTCCCAGCTCACAAGAGGCTGTAGCAGAGTCCTCAAACCCCCCAGGCCAAAGGATGAAATTAAGCCACCAAACCCCATTTGACCTGCCCAGTGCAAGGAGCAGCGATGCTGGGAGTGCATGGTCCATCCTGCTGCACACCAGCCCCCAGGCAACCTCGCTGATTCCGAAACCACACTGTCCTTGGGGATGCTCTGCTCTTTCCCAGGCATGTTTTAGCTCAAATGGCTCTTGGCCTTTGTATTAAGGATGCTACAGGCCCAAGGTGGCTGTGTTTTGCAGGTGATGGCTCCTTGGAGGGTGATGGAGCGTGGTACCCCGCATGAGAGGTACGCCTCAGCTGCAGGAGCTGGCCGTACAGCCTAAGAAACCCCACTTTTCCACCACTGCAAAGTGGGAGAAAGCAAGTGGGCCAGCACCAAACAACCCTACTGCAAGCAACAGGGGGTCTTTGCCCTCCCTCCAGGCTGTTGGAGCCTCCAACGGCACAACCCATCCTAACCATGCTGTCCCCTGCACAGGGGGTGGCAGGGCAGGGCCAGCACAGTCCGGGTACCCCCGTGCACACGGGGATGTGGCACGCAGGTCCTAGAGATGCACAGAAACACCTTTGCACCAGACCCACCACCCTGAGCAGAGAGCAGCACAGAGCAGGCGCGGGCTGGAGCATCCCATGGGACACGTGTAGGAGACACAGCCCCTGGAGACCACACGAAGGGCTTCACTTTGGTCCTTCCTGCAGGGAAGGCATGTGCACGGGTTAGCACAGCTCCTTTTGTTTCAGCATCACATAAAGCAAATTCAAAAGGGAGAACAAAAGGCAGAGGGGATCTGGGGCTACGAGGAGCTCACCCAAGGAGCCGAGGAAACGGTGCTGGTGCTTTGAACATCAGTATCACCCACACAGCTAACCTAGTGCACGCCTGAACTGGCGGCTCAAAGGTGCAAGGGGTGCAGCACGTGAGCGTGCCAGGAGGCTGATTACCCCCTGCCTCCGCCTGCCAGCCCCGTCTGGCTGCGCAAACCCGGAGAGAGGCTTCCCGCAGGCATCCAGCAGCTGACCCAAACCCCGCAGGAAATGGAGCGCATCAGGCTGAGATTAACCCCAAACAATCAAACGGCTTGGTTATTTGTGGCGTTTGTTTCTATCTGATGGAAACCCAGATTCGGGAGCAACTTTCTCTCCTTGCTACATGCCTGAGCAATACAAGAGTATTACACTTTCCTCTAGGAGCCTTGTGGTAAGGACGGAGGAGGAGCTTGACTCCCTGAGTGCTCCTCCTGGCATCCCATCTCCTGCTCTTCTGCAGCCCTCTGCTTTCCACTTGCTTTGCTCTCCCCCCACTTCCACGCAGCCGGGGCACCCACGCAGGGAGCGCAGAGGGTCGATGCTAACCAAGGTCGCTGCTGCAGCAGGGGAAGCCCAGCTTGGCCCATCTGCCTTGCACCGGGGCATATGCAATCACAGAGAGCAGCAAACAGGCACGTCCCAGCTGTGAGGGGGGCGAGCCTGGCAGGTTGGAGAGCTGAGCTCCCCCCTGCCCACCGAGCCCGAGCCTAGAGCTCACACCAGCTCGGAGCCAGGCGCCCGCCTTGCTGCACCGTCCGTGCCAATGAGCATGTCAGTGGTGCTGTTGCATGTGTTTTATTTTGCTTTTTAAACATGTCAAAGCAGACTGTTTCCCTCCCATTGGTCTCAGATGTGGTTGAATTGTTTTCGCCAAAACTTCCCAAATACAAAGTTTCAACCTAAAGCAGACATTGCCCACAGAAAGTCTTCCCCCCAAGCTAACTGCAAAGTTATAAGCAAATAAAACTGGATTTAATAATGGGAAATATTCATCATTCTTGTGCATACGCCTCTGAAGTAAAACCACCCTCGTAGAAGACATCCTTCTCCAGTAAAGCAGAGATTGTGCTGGATGCTCACTGCTTTTTGGGCCAAAGCACATGGAACACCGGGTTTGTTTTCCCTTCATGTGGGCACAGTCTCACAATCTCCTTTCTTTACAGTCTTAAAAATTATGGGGGAGCTGCTTTGTTGCAGCCTTTTTTCAAGAGGTCCCCAAGCCAGCCTCCCCCAAAGGCTTCCCAGCATGGCGAGGTCCTCAGGTCCACCGGCGTTGAAAATCCCACCCGTCAGTTCACGGGCACAGAATGATCCTGTGCTATTTTTCAATCAAAACCAGTAATGGGATGTATAAGGGTGCCTTAAAGCAGCTCCTGGCTGTAAAGCTGCAGGAGGGCGGTGGGAGAGCAGCGGTCCGGGGCAGCACGGCCGCTGGGAGCCCTCACCATCGCACACGTGCGAGGGACAGTTTTGGAGCCTGCGAACACACGTTGCCTCTACGCAGCAGCACCCTTCGCCTGCTCTCATCGCCCCTCATGAGCTGAGCCGGTAGCGTGGAAATATCAAAGGCGGTGCAGGCAGAGAGCATCCCTGGCACATCCAATTTGCCATCTCCCCATCATCGCTTCCACAGCAAGCGAAGTTTTAAGTTGATGTGGTCCTCAATGCCTCCGAGCTCTTTGTTCTTCACATCTATAAACCAATTAAACCTGACCGAGGATCGTTTTCAGATGCCGTGTCTTTTGGTTTTTTACTGGAAATCATGAGAGAAATACCACTGAGCGTAAAAATACAATACAGTCTCAACAGCAATGTAAACACTGCAAGGAAAGCTTCTCACGACATGGAGTCGTCAGACCTTTACTTAATGATCATAATGAAATTGCTTTGAATTACACAGCCTCCTTAATGCAAAGCTCCCACGAGAGCAGGGCGCAGTGCCGGAGCCCCGGCAGGCAGGATCAGGCAGCAACATGTGTTTGGAACAGGAGACTCCCGGGCTGGGGTTTTGGATCTGCAGTAATTTGTTATGGGACATTGCACAAGCTACATTGGGCGTGTTTTTTTTTTTTCCAGAGGGGACATAAAGCAACCCCCGTTCCCGGTGCTCTGGGAAGGGCAGCCCGAGGTATGCATAGCCCCGCGGAGCAGGCTGGGCTCAGCGAGGCGAAGGTGCCTTCCAGGCTGCACCAACACCCGCCCATCCCCGTGCCCCTCCACGCCACCAAGGTACAGAGGGGGAGCTTTATTCGGGGTTTCACAGGTGGAGGTTTTCACCAGTGCACGAGGCTTACCGAGGGGTTTGAAAACAGGAAAAATAAGCAGGAAGATAAAAGTCCACTTCAGTCAAGCACAATGTACAGACAGACCTCTCCCAGGACCTAAGAAGGGAGGAAAACCATCAATGCTCCAGGTTATTTCTCTCTCCCAGGGATCTGGAGCAACAGGGAGGACCGCAGCAAGCCAAAACAGTGTTGCACACACCAGGTTCATTCCAAATTTGGGACTGAAAAGGCCCTTCGCCTTGTCCACATGTAACCTCTGCCTCTTCACCCTGCACCCTTGGGCCACGGAGCAATGAGACTAAGGTGAGCGACTGCCTGATCTGCTGGAGGCGACATTGGGTGCAGGTCCTCGCCCCACATGCAGACCCGGCTGGGGAGGGGACATCACCAGGTGCAACGTTCAGCCGTGATGGCACATCCCCATTGACTGTCCCAAATAGCTGGCACTTGCCAAGAGCCCTTTGAAGACACCCAGGTAAGTAAGATCCCTGGGCTCCTTTCAGCCCAAAAACAACACAAGAGTTGAGAAGACCTCAGCCTGACACAGGGACAATCTCATACTGCTTCACCCGAGGGGCCACACGTGCCCAGGAGAGCATGCACCCCAGCTCAGGCGAGGAGGAGGAGCAGGTCTCTGGCTGAGAAAGGACAGAAAACACTGGAAGTTCTGGCTCTCAGACACATTTTGTCTCATTCTTTCACAATCGCATCTGCAACGCGCTCGTACTCTGCCATTTCAGGGACAGGCGCCTGGGGGAAGGTTGTGCTCTGTCACCTGACATCAAGGTACCTCCCAAGCCGGGGAATTTATTATTCTCACTGATAAGCTATGATCCCTTAAAGACACTTCCCTGTATCCTTCCATCTCACACAGCTCTTCTCCGCCAGCCTGGGAGGTGCTTTTAGATGCTGCCTCTAGTTTAAATGGAGGATGACACAGAGCGGGTGAAAACGCAGCTCTTCGGAAGTGACAAATCTCCCATTTCCCCAGGAGCATCTGCAAAGCACGAGCCTCCAAGCAAAGCTCCTTTTCCCAGAAAAGGAAGAGAAGGAAAAGAGCAGTGCTTCAAAAATCAGAGCTTCCTTTACAGGGATTAAAAAGGAGAAAGATGCAAAACACCCCACAAATTCCCATCTCTCCGAGGCAGAGCCGCAGAGGCGAGAGCACGCAGTCTTCTGACAAGGGCAGCACGGTACGGCACAGTCCTCCGCGACCGTAACGCCTTCTCCCGGGAGATTTGAGATCAATTCATTTCCATCCTGGAGACAGAGATCATTTGTCAGCTTTAAGAGGGACAACGTCGTTCCCCCGCTGTTGAGCTTCGGCAAAGGCGGACAGCTTCATTTGAAAAGCAAGCGTCCCTTCGGGTTTGGTGAAAGCGCTCGCCGTGTCCTCGCGCGCCGACGTGCCAGCGGGCAGCGACGGAGGTGTCGAGCCCCGCGGGGGGCTGCAGGGGACCGGCAGCTTCCCCCAGCGTGCTGCAAGGAAGGGCCGGGAGGCTGAAGGTGGATGAAAGGGCTGGAGGGAGGGGGACGAGCCGGCGGGGTGGGCTGGAGCACATCCAGCGCCCAGCTGAGCTCCGGGTTACACCGCTCCTACGTCAGCCTGTGGTTGTACGTAAGGGATAACGCACGTGACGCCAAGGTCTTGTGGATGCTGCGGCCTCTGGTCCCTCCTGATGTCAAGGGCAATTGCAGGGATGGGTAACGCAGAGACAAGTCATCCGCCTGGCACCGCCAGAAACTATCACCGTGTTTCCGATACTTGGGCTGGGGGAGGTAGGAGGGAGGATCGCAGACTCATCTCTGCTCCTTATTAATTTTCCATGCTAAGCGACCCACTGCAAAACAAGACCCAAGCCATGCAACCCAGCAGCCCATGGTAACGGGCTTCCCCGTATCAAAGTTATTCATCTGGGTGAATGCATGCAAAGAAAGAAAATATTTGTAGAAATCAAGAAATCAAGCCTGTGAATAATGCATCAATCAACAATATCTTCTTTTGGACTCAACAAGTACTATTCAAACCGCTCAGAAAAAAGTGATTCATCTCTGATGTATTGTTAAAATCCACGCCAATTTGTTTTTAATAGCTATCAAGTGCTCTGATGAAGAGCATCAGGAATAAAGTCTTTAAAAATTATTTCTTTCTAAAGAGTAAGCTGATTATTGTACTTTAATCTTAAAAAAAAATAATTTTAAAAATCAGAAAGCTTTCTGCATCTCTGCCAAAGCAGCCCCTGGGGCGGCAGTGGCCCTGAGCAGGGCTCCCCCGTGCCAGGACGCCGGGCTCTGCTGGCGGCACATCTGCTGCCAGTGACAGAGCTCTGTGGGGATGGAGTCGGCCGCAGGGCCCTGGGGACTACACAGGTATCTGTAGGGTGAAAGCACGGCGGAGGCGGTAGGCACGGAGAACTCAATTAACCGTCCATATGTACCCTGAGTGTCATGGCTGGTGTTTAATTTAATTGCAGAGAGAGCAATAAACCTTCCTGGCCTCATAATGCATGCATTCAGTTCTCATTATAGTCAGCCTCACCAGCCTGACCACTGTCCATGTGAAAAACAAGAAGGAAAAACAGCAAAAACCAGAGATGAATATCAGGAATGCCGCTCACTGAGAGACACCTCTAAGGAGCTTGCACATGACTCCCAGCCAGCTACCGCCGTGCCCTCCCAGCCCCGGGCTGCCTCCAGGTCCGAGCCTGTGGATTGCAGGAGCTCCCCGTTTCTGGGTACTCGTCAGTGTCAGGAGTGAGAAAGATGCCAGTTTCTGGTGGCCAGGAGCCCTCAGTTACACTCACCGGCTTTGCCGCCTGCCGAGGTCTCTGCTGCACACCGCAGACAGCTGCTTTGCACAGCTCACAACGCCGACCCTCAGCAGAATGCGGCTCACGGGCGCCAAGATCCACGAAGTGCTACACATCAGCAAAGGAGTGGGAAATCACTACATCGTTATCCAGGCATTAGGTCGAGGTTGAAGACTGCTCATCAACATCAGAGAGAGTTTGTAATTAAAAGGCCAAATGATTTGGGAAGAACTGAGGTTAAGGCGATGCTAAGGTGACTTCCAGAAAGGATACCAATGCCTCTGTTAAAGGTCTACAACATACCTCTGGAGAATGGGGCGGGATGCAGAGATACTCAGCACCGGGAATGGTTTGCAATGAACAGGATCCTCCACCATTCAGAGCCCAGGAGCAGAAATGCACTGCAAGTGAATCCCCAGGCATCAGGGTAACCACAAAGAAAGGTCCCTGAGTGCTAAAACAGAAGTTACTACCGCTTGCTCCCCAACACCACGTGCAGGACTAGAAGACAAGTTGAGATATTACTCACTCATGAGCCGGGCTGAGACGGCTGAAGTGCTTCCCAGGTCCTATTCCATAACATTGCCTGGGAAAAGAAGGCAGGGCAGAAGGCAGCACCCTTTGCCACACTGTTCATCTCAGGCCACTGAATGGTAAATACTAAAATGCCCACACCTGATGAACGTGCTCCAGCACTTGCCCCTCTTTGTGCATCCCTGCCAGGTCGTCCAGGGCACAGCCTGCAGCTCTGCAACGGGCAGATGGGGCCCAGCCGTGCTGCCCACGCCCCCGCCAGCCCCAGCGAGCCGCGAGGAGGGGGCCAGCAGAGGGGAAGAGCACTGTGTCACCCGTCCTGCTCCCCTGCAAAAACCCATGCAAGGCTTAACCAAGCATCTCCTGGTCGTGCCTGCAGGGCAGGGGGTGATAAATGGCTTTGTGCCTGTGCCCAGGAGAGCTCGTCTGGCCCAGCTCTGATCTGGGGGCTGCTCAGCAGCGAGGGGGCTTCTGCAAGCTCTGCAGGCTGCTCACGAGCGGGGCTGCCCGGCTGATGTGGGGGGAGCGGAGGGTTGCGCCTGCAAGTGCACCTCGTGGAAGTGCGCTGCTTGGTGCTGAGCACCGGCACAGCTCGGCACGGCACAGCATGACCAAGAACGCCCAGAGTCTGGGAGCCAGGCCCTTGAGAGTGAGGTGTTGCAGAAAGCCCGTTATTAACCTCGTCTGTGATCCTCAAGGCACCTGACAGCAAAGCAGCTCGCCTCTGTGTGTGTGCACAAGGAGGGGGTGCCAGGGCAGCGGCTGCGTTTAGGGCAGCAGTCTCGATGGTTGCACTCTTCCCTCCCCGCCGGCTCCCCCCGCTGCTTGGGCAACACCAACTGCTAATGCAGATGCCAAAACCGTGTAAAATGCATGCTGAATTCTGGGGAATTAGGAAATTTCCATTTCAATTCAAATACAAATTAAACTCAAAGTTGTCATCAAAGAAAAGAAGAAGATGAGGATCAAAGTGATGCAACACTCTGGGAAAGGAAAAGATTAAAGAAAGTAAATTGAACAAGATTTTAAAGAGATATTAAAAGGTGTTAATGCAAGCTAATGCAGCTAATGAAGAGAAAGGGAGGCTATTCAATTAACATTTGCAGCAAGGAGAGGAGAGCTTTCTACACCTCCGCTATAACATCAAAGGGTGGATGCTACCTCTTATTAAAAGGGAACATAGAATATTTAAAAGGCAGAATAGATTAAAATAGATTTCAGATAATTACGTCTACCTCCATAATGGCAACAGTTTATCATTATATTCCAAAAACAAATCTAATAATACGTGCCACATACTGCGGTTAGAAACATTCTTTGAAGTGTTTCAGAAAAGCAGCAATTAAACTAAAGTACAGACGGGTCTGTGGTTTCTCTGGGTAATGGGAAACTTGAAATGTCCAGCTGAAGCTGGGAACTTCGCCCTTCGCCCAAGCTCGCCCTCCTGGCCTCCCCCAGCCGAAACGCCGGGCTGCAGCCGGCCGAAGGGGAGGATGCTCCGCACGAGAGGCGCGAGCTGCGATATTCCCCGCAGAGAGGAGGCTCGGCGAGCCCCGCTGCGTTATTAATACGAGATGACGGTCGCATACTGGCAGCCAGAGCGAGCGCGTGCTCGCAGGGACCTTCAAGTGAAATTAAGAGACGTGTGCTATAGCCAAAAGGACCAACTGCTCAGCTTCAACCTTTGATCAGTACACCCTGCTGTCCTCCCAGGGCCGAGCTCGCCCTGGCACTGTCACGGCAACGCTGCCTCCTTCCTCCAAGCTTCATCGCAAGGGGCCGGGGAAGCGGGGGGAGAAAAACCCCGGCGAATGCAAACAGACAGACAAAGCAGCCTGACAACTCACAACAGCAAAATGACAAGCCAAAAGCCTCCTTCTAATCGCCCCTCCAGGGTTTTGGTCCTGCTGGCAGCCAGGATGCACCGCATGTCGGCACACCGCAGCGCCTGCCAGCCGGCTCTGCTGCGGAGCCCAGCACTTCAACACGGCGCGGTTTTATGTGCACAGGAGACGTTGTTTGGTTGGTTTTGAGCAACAATTAAAGATAATTTTAGTATTTGCGAGCACCTCAAAGCTAAACAATGAAGACCAAGTACAATACTATCTCCCTGGATCGCGGTGGATGCTATGCGGATTGATGTGTTTTTACCAGCAGGGATTGCTTGCAGAGCTCTGCGCTGCCGCAGGGATTTTATTGTCACAAAACAAAAACAGGAAAAGAAGTGGAAAACCTGTGTCTTGGGAAGAGCAGAGGGCGACGATGCTCCCACCGCGCTGGGAAGCACTGCAGCGCCCAGGGCCCAGCACGAGCGCAGCCAGGGCAAGGCTGGAAAGCACGTGTGGGAAATGGTGTTTTTCTGCACTGGCAGCATTTGTTGGCCAAACTGGAATCTCATTTGGAGGCTACAAGCGTGTTTCTGTGCAGAAGATAGGCCCTGAACGGCCTGAAGCGATACCCAAGCCAAAGTCTCTTGTCCCCGTGCCGTGTTTCCCAGTGTCTCTGCATGCACGACACGCTCCCCATACCCGACCCCGGTGCCGGGCTGCGGCCGGAGGGAGGCAGGCTGATCTCTGGCTGTTTCGGGCCTGTGGGAGCATCCCCAGGGCCAGATCCTCTCCAGCTTTTAAGACAGTCCTGCAACAGCTCCACAGCCCAGCACTTCCCCCCGCAGCCCCTTTGCTGACGCAGACCAGCCCATCCCTCCAGCACGCTCCCACGGTGGAGACGCTGCCAAAGCAGAAGTAAACACCAAAGCTTTTTGAAAGTTATTTTCTTTCTGGTTAAAGGGGGAAAAAACAGACACTGCATTAACCCCCGGGCAAGATGTCTGAGAATAAGAATCGATGTATTTTTAATTTCCTCCTGAGAGGCTCAGCACCGTCACTGGCTCCTGGGAGCCGGCGGGCTGCCTGCTCACGTATCTGCGGGTGCGGAGAAGCCAAAACCACCTGAACCGGCCAGGACTCGGGTGTTTCAGGAGACTCAGGCAAACCTGTCAGCTGCTTCTGTGGCTGCTGGAGCCATTGCTCGGTGTCTTCCGAGACTCACAGCATTTCCTCAAATTTGGCCAGAAAGAAAAGCAGGCAGCAGGGAAGGGTCCTCTTTTGTTCTGTTTTGGGGGTGGGTTTTTTTGCTTCATTTGATACCGGTAACGGAACAGCAGCATGTATCAAAATGGAGGTATTGTGAGAAAATGCCACCGAGAGCTGGTGGTTTAAAGATGCTCTGGCCAGCTCGAATCTTGCCCTCACGCCAGACCTCGGGTAACATCAGGCAGCAGTTTGTCTGCTCACGGTGGGAGAGCAGCCCCCGGCAGCACTACAGCTGCAGGAGCACATCACCTGCATGAAGGCATTCAACTTAAGGGAGTGAGATCTGGCACTGCAGCGATGAACCAGCTCGTGCTGGCGGACGTTAGCACAGCTCGCGTCTCGTCCTTGCCCTTCCCTGCTCCGAGCCGTACCCAGAGCAGCCCGGCTCCAAGGCTTCCAGAGGCACACGCAGCTCTCAGCCCCGCAGGAGACCCCCTTCCCCAAGGGCACTTCTTCCCTCTCCTGTCCTTGAACATTCCCGGTTCATTGATGCCGCCACTGACATGATCTGCTTTGTCCAAATCTCTCCTAGCCTTCTTGGGTAACGCTTCTGCCCTGCAATTTCTGCCTGACTTTGAGCTGCTTCCATCCAACAGGGCGGAAGAAGAGGTGGAGTTGTGGTCCAGACTCAGTAGGAGCTGAGGACCTGCTCCTCACAGCAGGGACACGGTGGACCAGGCACAGACCACCATACTCTCCCCCTGCCAGGCAGCGCTTGGGGCAGCTCCTGCATCCGCTCCTCCTCTCCATCTCCTGCACGGGGCAGCCCGGGGAGGCGGCCAAAGGGACGGACCTTCCACAGCCCTCCCAGCACCGCCCATCCTCATTGTGTTGCTCAGACCCCAGGTAGGAAGGAATTGCTCCAGCGATGGGCTCCGGCAGGCGTGCCAGCGCCGCTCCGCTCGCAGGAGGTGTCACTTCCCACCTCATCCCGCTCCCTCGCCGCCGGAGCACGCCTCCTCTCGCCCTTCCCAGGGCAGCCCAGGACCTGCTCCCACACACGGCAGCCACAGACACGTCCCTGGAGCAAGAGCAAATTGTGCCCTTGTGCCATGGGAGCGCCCACCACACCACACCACTAACACGGCTCAGGTGGTGCGAGTGAGAAATCCTCTTCAGTGCTTTTGATTTTCTCTTCCTTTCTCCCTAGGAATCGCCACAAAGTCCAGCTGCAGCCCCGCGGAGGGGTGTCTCGCTGCTGCACCGCTGGGTGCTTCTGCAGATGCGGCTCTCCAGCAAAACAGACCTATACTTTGCAGTAATTAAGCGTTGCCTTGAAATAGAATTAGTGAAATCCACAGGTTTTGGGATGGACCGCTCAGCCCGATGAGCGGAGGAAAGGCAGGATCTCTCCATCTAAGCAAGGGCATATAAAACACATTGAATAAGCAGAGCTCATTATTTCAAGTGCCAGAGGATTTCGTTGAGATGCAGCAGCTTAATAGCACGGCATTAGCCTGGTGACCTGCTCACCTCGCCGAAGGAGTGTTCAATCCACGCCTTCTCCGCTATTAGGAGCAGCCCGAGTGGGTCTGGTTAGTGACACACCTGAGGACGCCCCTGCCCGCCCCTCGCGAACCAGCAGATCATCTGCGGAGCCTGTTCAAACACCCACCTTCTCACCCCTGTTTGGGGAAAACCCCGGGTTTTGGGATTCTTTCACTAGCAAATGTCAGCTCTGATGAAACATTTAAATTTTCCCATGGGAGATGTCTAAACAAAACTTTAACATTTTGACTTAAAATGTTATTTCACTCTGGTTCTTCAATTAAAAACAAAATGACATTTCAAGTCAAAATGTTGATTCGAAACTGATTTTTTTTTTTTTTTTTACTTTAGAAACCAAAATTATACTTCAAGTAAGAGAGACAAGAGAAAGGCTTGTTCAGGTGCTCTGCTTTCTCCTAGGTGAGCCGAACAAACTCCCCAGGAAACCCAGATTCTGTGAACAACCAGTTTTAAGAAAGGTTTTTTCATTTAAAAATTTTCTGCCAGGAAGATGCCGCTTCCCAAGGTAACTCCCATCATCCCACGAAGGCGAAGGAAAGCCCACCGGGCCATCCGAGGGGGCCGGGATTGTCCCCGCGTGCGTCAGGCTAAGCTCTCCATCCCACTCGGCGCGAGGGCTGTGCCGCAGGGAGCAAGGCACGGCGTGCCCAAAGGATGCTTCACTCCACAGCCCCCTGCGCTGCCCGCCCAGCGAGAGCCCCCGCCTGCAGCAGCACCCGGCTCTGCCAGCTTTCACCCTTGAGACCACAGGCAGCCTTGCTCTTGGTCGAGGCGTTTGCTTGGCACTTAACACCGTGATCGCGGCCAGATTCTTCCTCCGGTAGAAAGAGAATTGAACAAAAATTCCCTGAGCAATTTACTGGAGGAATTTAACATCCTTTCCTTGCCTGTTTTGATCTATATATATAAAATATTATTTTATGCGCTACAAAAATACTTTGAAACCAATTTATCCTTAAGCGTTACAAGGTCTTTTTCTTCCAGCTGCAAAAACATCTCGCAGCAGGTTGAACTTTTCCCCCGAGAGGGCCGTGGCGTTGCTGCACGGTACCTCGTGGCAAATATATAAAGCAAGAGGAAGATTGCAGACTGCGTTACAGCGTCAGAGGGAGTATCCTTTGCTGTAATTTAAATACCAAATAAGCAGTTACCAGAACAAGTAACTGTATGTTAGAACCTGGTGAAATGTTCACAATAAACTTAAAACCACACAAAATTCTCTTGGTTTTGGCCCTCAGTCCAGACTCCAATCTCAGGTTATATCCATCACGGGGTGCGCAGGGGCCAGTTTGTGAGCGAAATCAGCCTGCTGGTTTTATCGTCGGATGAAGATCGTGAGAAATTCCACTTTGCAGCGTTTTCACATGAAATCCAGTCACTGCAACCAAGTTTGCTTGGGCCTTTGGGCTTGCCAGAAAGTGGCAGACCCACAGCTGCAATCCCGCTCCCAAGCAGCAGCATGGCCACCTTGCTGGCCGGGCTTTCCTCTGCTCAGCGAGAATTGGCACCAACGCGCAGCTCAGGACGACTCTAGGAAATGGGAGGGATGGAAGGATGGACTTTGGGAGCGCCTCTGGCTCTTGCTGGGCCGCGATTTTGGCTTACCTAGAGCTTTAGGACGAAAGAATGCGTCGATGCATAAAGGCATGAGGTTGTAGCACGTGACCTGAAAATCCTCAGTGCTTCCAATGAGGAGACCACGCATCCGAGTCACGGGAACGAGCCTGCCGGGCAGGGAGCATGCACGGGTACCAAACAGGCTGCTCTTATTATTCCCATTGCAACGCGTGTGGGGCAGGGGAAGCTCGTGGGACTCCCACCGCAGCCCTCCTGCGTGCACTAAACCGACGGCGAAGGCAGGGCCAGGCAGGATCTGCAGCGATGCTCTGTAGGCAATGCCAAGGAGAAGAACACACACAAAATTTGCTGCTTTGAGCAGAGGCACCCATCCCAACATGCAGCGCAGGCAGCCCCGGGTGGAGGGTCTCAGCCAGGCTGAACACGCGCAGAGCGCGGGCTGGAGCCAGGGTCCCCTCTGGCCCCCGCACAGCTCAGACACTGTCGGTCTCTCTGGCCTTGATCACATGTAATTATTTCATGCAAAGCATGACCTTTTCAAGCAGGAGACTGGAGGCATCTCAGGCCGGTATGTCCAGCCTCTGGCTGCCCCGGGGCGCATGCTGCAACCTGCGGTTGGTAAGAAGGTACCTACCAGCTTCTCCTCTCCCAGAAACTGACCCAGGTGGCTGCTCTGGCCCTCATGGATCTTACTGGACCGAGGTCCCTGGATACGGCAACTGAGGGACAGCTAGGCTGTGCATCCTGAGATGGAGTCAGCCACAAGCTATTCAACACACGGAGGACTCGGGCTGGGAATAACACGTAATGGACATCTTGGTGCCTCGGGACCCTGCTGGCAGAAACACACGTGCCAGCCAGGCTTTAGAGTCCTTTAGCCATTAGCTCATACATGAACAAGAACTTAAATTTCAGATCTGGATGCTCACAGAAATAGTAAGGCAGTATTTAGATACCCAAGTCATTTTGAGATGGAGCGTACGTGGCTCCAAACAAGATCTGAGCTCTACTGTGGATAAACACAGACATGTTTCGGCTCCAAGGAGATTACTTATAAGGCAAGGCTGGCAAGAGTAGAAAAAGTGGCCTAGGGTTGTGGAGAAATTTGCTCCAGGCCACACCAAACCAGTGCCAGGGCAGAGAATGGCATCCAGGTCTCCAGCTCCCACCCCAGGCCCTCGACAACCGAACCACATCCAACGGCATCCCGAAGATGCAGCCAAACCAAACCACAGACTCGGGCAGCGCTCACGTCTCGGTTTGTCTGAAGCGAACAAAAAGATGGTGAAAGTAAAATCCATCCCTTCCCTTTGGTCCTTCCCAAACCTTTCTGACCACGAGATACACCAGCAAAGCTGAGCCCAGTGGAAGGGAGCACAGGCTCAAGCTAGCAGCACTCTGCCATGCTCCAGTCCCTGCCTCTGACAACGCCTTTGGAGGCTGATGGCACCCAATGTCCCGCTTCCCCATGAGACCTTCTGCACTGATCCAACACAGGTACTCGTTCCCTCAACACGTTCCCTCAACCCCAGCACCGGGCAGAGCAGACTGCTTGCTTGCAACGGCAGCTCTTGGAGCCTGGAGTTTGTGTCCCTCCAGACACGGCTGACGGGGCAGCCAAAGGACAGTGCAGGCTGACGGCTTCACCCGGCATCTCCTCCACCACTCGTCTCCACCACCGCGGGCACTGGCAGCGAGGAGCGTTGCAGATTTCCTGCCGTTACACAGTGTTCCTTCCCCGTGCAGTGAAGGAACTGTCACTTTGCTCTAATTAGCCAATTAGGTCCTTAATTAGCTGATGTAATTACTCCGAGGAAGTGATTTCATTTAAGAAAAACCTTACTCCCAAAAGCAGACGGAGCCAGCCCGTCACCAGCAGGAGCGGCCGGTGGCTGCTGACACCGGTGTGGGGACGGTGCCCAGGCTGCACCGGCTGCCTGCCGGGGCCGGCGGAAGCGGCTCAGCACATGGGGAACAAACAAAGCATCATCCCCGCAGCCGGAGCAGAGTCAGCGCCGGGCGTGCTTCGAACCCACAAAGATAGCTTCCCATCAACAATTTGTTCTTTAGAAAGAGATCAGATAATCTAATCAGCGCAGCTCCATCTGTCGAAAGGACGAGGGGAAAAAAAAAATAATACTGCTTATTTACATTTTTCCGCTTTCTTGATGTAACTTCTAGATCTAATCAGCACCAAGCTGTGCTTTAATTGGAAATATACAGCAGACGTACATTTCCCTACAGCTCATTTGTTTCTTCAGCACAAAAAATTGTCACCCAGGTGGACGAGGTGGCACTCAGCATCCTCCTCCCTGGCCTGGGACAGGTCCTCCCGCTCCAGACAGGAGCTGGGGCCACCCCAGGGACAGCTGAATCCCCACATGGCTCCTTCTGGCCTCTCAGGAG
The DNA here is from genome assembly GCA_031468815.1 of Morus bassanus. Taxonomy (NCBI): domain Eukaryota; kingdom Metazoa; phylum Chordata; class Aves; order Suliformes; family Sulidae; genus Morus; species Morus bassanus. The sequence goes on along the minus strand of CM062581.1, from coordinate 1,279,251 downwards.
CCAGCAGACGGAGGTGAGATGCTGGAAGGGACTCGGCTCGCACCATGCTGTTCAGTGAGAGCTCTGGGGGAGATTGCGTTGCCGTGACTTTGAAGCCTCAGATGAGCCCTGTGTTTTGACTTGGCGTCTGCGTACCCCACGGCAGGCGAAGGAGCCCAAGAGCGAAGCATCCTCCCCAGAACAAGAAAAGCTATTTCTGTGCAAGGACGGGAATAGCTGCTCTCCGCCGAATGTGACTCGACAAGCACAATATCTTCCCCAGCCCTCCAGCAGCTTTAGCTGTAAAAGTCTATGCAGATATTGTGACCTTTTAAGAAGGTACAGATCTGTGAGGTTTAAATAGCACGCCGCAAAGACTCCCAGGCAGAGCCTCTGCCAGACAACTCATATACAAAGCACTCACAGAAACAATTTCCAGGTCAGCAGAGATGAAGGAAGAAGAGTGACCCTCCAACAGAGAGGCACAGGGAGCACGGATGAGCCAAGAGCCCCACAACCTCGGGCAGATGGTACTGGAGGTGTTGCCGCCTGGAACCAGCGTGTTGAATAGCGTGAATCCAGGTTGTCACACAAATGGGCACAATCTAATTTGCTACAGACAGTTTTGAGCTGCAAATTACCAGCCAAAAGCTGTTAAGTGCTTGAATTCATCCACAGTAATCAGAAGGGGATGGGGACAGGGACGAGACACCCAGTCTGCTCCCCAAAGCTTCACATTAAGGCAGACGATAATGCATGTATGCAAGTCAGGTCATTAGAGGACATAGCTGTTTGCACTCCTCCTTTCCCACAGCCCTGCTGGTGGCTAAGCTTGAAAAATCCCCAAGATGGGCAAATGCTAACACACTAAACTGTGGTTTATGTCACCTAGAGCATTTTGCAAAGTCTCAGTGATCTGCAAATAATTAAAAGAGAAAGCAATCAATCTTGTTGTTCAAAACAGTGATTAGCCTGGGAGAACCCAGCATTGTAATTCTGTAGGCACCCAGGGGGAAGTTGCCGCATGCATAATGATAGCTGCTAGTCCTCACAAGTTCAAGGACCAAGGGGTGTTCTCCAGTTGTGATGGGAATTTCCTCTCCCGTCTCTGAGGCTGTGTCATCCTGTGTTTCACAAGCACTTTGCCAAAGGAACAGAGAAACAGCTTTGCCGCTTGTCAGGCACAGCCCGGCCCCAGCTGCCACGAGTACAAATGCACTTGTACATGGTTTTTTCCAAGGGCGTGACCTAGCTGCGATGCAGAGGCTGGGATGCAGGAGGAACGATAGCCAGAGCATCACCAGGCCTCCAGACAGGCAACTGGTAAAAGCTGTCCACGTGTGTGTGTGTGTAGTACGAGACAGCTCCGGGGAGAGGCCAGGAGGAGGCTTCACCTGGACAGGCGTGACTGGCAATGGAAGTCCTGCCCCATTGTGGAGGAGCGTGCGGAGATGGAGTGCCTTGCTCCCACAGGGGCTGAGACGAGCACCCATGCCGTGGATCCTACCTGCCAGACTGCCCTCCCTCAGGGCTTGCAGGATATACAGGGACTGCAGACTGAAGCTGTGTCCTGCCTTTGCCACCCATGCATGACCGAAGCGAAGCCTGCAGAGCAGCACAAGCACAGACAAGGGTAGAAACCAACCACCGGCACTCACACCATCTCTTCGAGGGCCTGCTTAGCCAACCCTCCTCCAGCCTCATCCATCGCTCAGCATTTCACCGCGTGGCAGAAAGCCCAGCAGATCCATGCACAAACACTATTCTACTTCTCCCCGATTACTATGGGGGAAGAAGAGAAAGAAAAACCCCTCCACAACCAGGAGAGACCAGCATACACACATATGTAGGTCTGTGTAGCACTTCCTACCCACCTTCTGTTGTGCATTTGGACGTCAGACTTTGCATCTGTGGCTAAAGCAACCCACAGTGATTTAGAAGTGATTGCACAGCATTTTGTACTGGGTTAGGTGGAGATTTCTGTTTTGTGTATCATTACTGCAAGCAACAGCGGTTTCTCAGGCTTGGATCTAGCCTTACCACAAGGCGAAGAGGAAATTGCAATTATTTGTTGATGGTTTTTCAAAGCCCTCATCACAGCTCCCCTGAACCCATCACCAAGCAGCCTATACACTTTCCAAAAGCTGCCAACAGGAGCTCATTGTCTCCGTTCCACCACTACTCACTTCACCACGTACCTGCTTCTCTCCAGCACAAGGAAGCACCCCTGCCAAGCCAACTCCCAGGGCGGCTGTGGGAAGACTTGGCTTGGAAAAAAGTAATATTTTAAAACCAAACATAAAACCAAAAAATGGGAAGAAGGCAGAACGCTTTTCCCTCAGGTCCTGTGTCCCCCCTGACACAGCCCAGAGACACTGTGACAGTCAGGAGGCACCAGCTTGGAGAAAGGAGGACTTCCCAGAAGAGATGAAGTTTTCCGTGCCCAGAACCAAACTCCACGGAACTCGTAAGGAATTCTCACCAGCTTTTCTAGGGCAGAGACCAAGCTTTCATCTGTCCCCAGCACACCAACATGCTGCCCCAGGAACAGAGCACTAGATGCTGCAGGAGTATGTGGATAATTGCGTAACCGCACCGAACCTGGTACCAGATCTCATGCTTTCATGTCCCTGCTTTCACCTTCCTCACATACTGCAGCATTTGCTGCTGCCAGAGTGCCCTGTTAGGGCAGGACATATGGACAAAGCAGGCAGCCCAGCACAGGCAGGGCTATCTTTGGCAGGATATAAAAGTGCCTCCCCACAATGGGCTCCTTCCTTCTGCCTCACAAGAGGACAATAAGCCAAAAGAGATCTTTACCCAAAAGAAATTTTACCTCCTGAATGTCAGGGCATCAGACCTGGATCAGATAAGGGTTTTGATGTGCTGATGCTCAACACAGCCCACCTGGTCTCCAGAAGGACATGCCGGCTGTTTCCAGCCAGTCCTGAAGGTAACACAAACAGAAGATTGACAAAGCTGACCCTTTAACACAGGCAAACCAAGAACGTGGGAGTTTTCACTGGAGCGCAGTGCTTGTGGCTGAAACCCAGCAGCCCACCACATGCACGGGGCTGTTAACACAGACCCATGCAGCGCCAGACCCAGCAAGCGATGCAGGAAACAGCTCTAAGAAGGCGGGGCTCCCAATTAGCGGAGACTATGAGTCAGCTCAAGCTCCACCACGAAGCTGTGGCCCAACCTCAGAGCTACTCAGCACTCTTCGCCCTGGATCAGTCCAAAAGTCTGGCTGCAGAGATAGGGTGCAGGCACTGGTTATTGCACAGCTGCCTTCAGGGAGCACCACTAACCTCTCACCAAAGCCAGGCCCTGCCGCACAGGCACTTTGCAAATGCTCCCAGCCAGGGCGGGCACCCGCTGCCTTGCATGAAATGCAAAGAGAGATTTGCATAAGTGGCTGAAACCTGTGGGAGCAGTGCTGGTATTTCGCACCAGGCGATGAGAGGGGCCATCCAGGCAAGAAGGGCTCAGTTGCAATTAGGAAGACAATTTTCTGTAATGTTTTTATTGGGAGGGTTTCACATGCCGATGGTCTCCAGAGGCAGAATTCATGCCTGTGAGGTTTTGCTTCTCAGCCCATCCCTTTGTGTGATACTTAGCTTAAGCTGTATCTGAAAGAATCAGTCTCTCTTATTATCAAAGCCACAAGCCATCTGGTTCCACTTTCCTGGGGAAAGGGAATGAGTGGAAATCTGGTTTCACTTGGGTTTTCCTTCCCTGGGTTATGGTTTGCTCTATGTTTAATGTTGTTACTGCAATATGATATTTGGGCAGTGGGTGGCCCGTTTCCCCCATTTGAAACTAATTTACAGCTTTGTCTGGCAAAATTGTTGCTTCCAATCAATTAGCACTGACACAGAAATTAAACCATCCTGGGGTCTCGACACATAAGGAAGCAGGTCCACATTTGTTGGAAGAAATTCTCTATTCAGTGGGGAATCTGGTGGTTCACCCTTGCTCTGTGCCAGGCTGGGTTTTTATTTTTAAAGATCCAGACTGCATTTTTAAAAGAGATTTAATAAGGCAAGACTGAGATCCACCATGGATGCTATTTTTGTTTTACAGCCATGGCCTTGTTAAGGAGAGGGGCAAACAAGCCAAAAATGGAACATTAATAAATAAAGCCTGAATCCATCAAAACATCCACCACTGCCTCCATCATTTCTTCTTTGAAAACACGCTGAAGAATTCCCCAGCACCTTCCTCTCCATCATTTCCTACCAGCCTGCTCAAAAGACCAGCTCCCTTCCCATCAGACATCACACACATTTCAGTTGCTTTCTGATGGCTTCAGCTTGGTGTGACCTGAGGATGGTGTGATGGGATTCACCATCCAGAACTCCTCTAGGACTGCTATCTTCCTCCCCTTCTCCTAACATATTTTAGAAACAAATCCCCAGAAAAGCAAGCGATACGAGGGGTAGAGAACGCTTCATGTCAGAAGTGCTGAGCCAGAGCCCAAGCTTCTCCAAAGACCACCCGTGGAAGGCTTAGCTTGCTTCAAAGGCAGCAATCACAGCCACGGAGAGTTTTGGCTCTTGAAACTGAGAATGTGGAGTCCCTGGAGAACAAGCGTTGCCCTGAGACAGAGGCAAGGTTCCACAGCATGCGTGGCAGCGGTGGGATTTGGGCTCAGAGTTGGGAAGCAACACAACTTGCTTAGTGCAGCAATGCCACCCTTAAGCCCTCCTACTAACAGCATCTGGTCTAACCTGCAGTCGGAAATCCAGCGTTCATTCCTGATGTAGCCCCATGGGGTGCACCAGCATTGGATATCAACAACGAGCTTCAATCCAAAGCAGGACTGCAAACCTCCACGCAGGGTTTCAGCTCTAGACTCAGGAGCCGAGCATGAAAACTGAGCGCCCTAGCCAGTGATGGACACCTGCAAGCCTGGGAAATTCATTGGTTTGCTCTTCACTCCCTGGGCAGGGGTTGCAGTCCGAGGTCCTGGGTTACACACATTATAGGACAAGTTGAGATTAGCCTAGGCAGGGACAGGTGACCCTGGGCAGGCTCGCTTTCTCACATCACTTCTACCAGTACCATGACCCTCTCTGCTTTGCCTCCCCTCCTGCACGCAGTCAGATGGCTCCTTGAACAATCCCATCCCAATTCGAGGCAGGCTATCCGTCTGGCAATTACAGAGAGCTGATATTTAGAGCCAGGTCAGGAGCTCACGTCCTGCTCAGGTACATCTCTGGTCAAAGCTGAAGCCATCCAAGCAAAGGAGTGCCACCCATGTCTGCTGCAGAGCCACGCTCAGCCCAGCCTGTGCTGCTGGGACAAGGACAGATGCCAGCAGCCTCCATGCAGAGGAGCAGCACAACATGCAGGAGTACAGGGAGCTCTGAGAAACCAGCATCACCCTACCTTCACCGTGCAGCGGGCAGGACCTGCTACAGACCATGCGGCCAGGGCTGCCTTTCTGCTGCAGCTGGGAGAGGGCACCAACCACCATTTGCTGCAGCCCTTTCCAGTGGCAACGTGCGCTGCCGGGACATTGGGTGGAGGAAAACTTGGCCCCAAGTGCTTTGCTGAACACCAGCCTTGACTTGAGCCCTTTGCTCTTCCAAACCCTCAGCCTCCCCTGCGTGCAGGCCAGCACATGAGCCCGTGCATTGCTGCTTTGAGACGTTGCCATATGGCACTAGCACTGCACAGACGACTCCTGCAAGAGCTCAGCAGCAGCATCTCTTTCCCCAGACCCAGCAGCTGCTAAGAACTGGAGTTTCTAAACCTTCCTGGAGCATTTGGACCCTCAGCAGTGCTGCAGGAGCATGGATTGTTTAGAACAAGCAAACAAAACAAAACAAAACAAAAAATCTAACCTCTCTCCTAACAGGAAGAAAAATATTTTTTAAAATATTGAAGTTTTTACAGCTGGTGAGAGACAGCAATGGGGAAGGCTGGAGGGCAGTCCTGGCCAGCAAATTCTAGCCAAAGTAAGAGCATGGGAGAATACTGAAGCAGATAGGAAGAAAGGTGATGAAGAAGCTGAGATAAAAACGAGATAGCTGCCAGCCTGGTGCCCATGGAGAAGGGCACCAGAGCCTTGTAGCTGAAGATGCACCAGCTATAGCTGGGAAAATTCCCTGGCTTTGAAGACCATGTCTTCCTGGAGACAAACAGCTCTAATCCACACTCCTGAGTAATTCTCTCTTTGGCAACACATCATACCAGCATTGATTCAAACCTCAGGGCAGCTGTACTGGCTTTAATCTAGGTTTTATTTTTGTAAACTACAGTTTCAAGGAGAATGCTCGCTAAGTGGATCTGGGGATGGGTGGCAGGGAGCAGAGCCAGAATCACTAATGTCTGCAGTGGAAACACTTGAGCTTCTTCAAGTACAGGGACCAAATGTGAAAAGCTTTGATCCTAAAAAGCTAACAGCCCTGTCAGAGAGAAAAGGGGTCAACTTCTTCCACTTTTGCTAGGGCAGCTCCCTCTGCTGTCTTTGCTCACCAGCTGTTACCCAAAGACACAGGTCAGTTCCAGATGGGCTCACAGCAGTATTTCATCAACATGTGGTCATTAGTCTCCTCTGTAAAGTTATCACCTATGAAGAAACTAGTCTCCACAGAAACCAGACTTGAAAAGGAAAATGCCATCCATGCTACCCCATTCGGCAACCAGCTGGACTGTCCACAGAAAATAAATTATGTCCATGGGTTATTGCAAAGCCAGATAAGAGTCAGTCCCTGTCTCCAACATCCCCTTCACACGTGGCCTGCTCAGTGAGGAGTCAGCAGAGGAATCGGCATGGTGGACACATGGGGCATGGCAGGACCACCGCCAACAAGCATGTTTTGACTAAGAAAGCCAAGTCGACAGAGGCTGGTTGGGCACGACCCACGACCAGTTCACCCAGTCCCATGTGCAGCGGCCATTTGGTCTCAGCTTCCTCCAAGGATGCTGCTCTGGGACATCAGTAGGAAGAGGCCCTGGTCTTGGGGGACACAGCAGGACACTTCACCTATTTCAGGAGAGAAAGATGCATCCCAACTCTGTACAATCAATGCTTCCCTAAGAGATTGTGCTTGGCTGAGCAGGTCCAGCTGAATCCAGTGTGAACAGAGCTCTTACGCCAGGCTTGTGCTGGAAGCAGACATCCCCTGCAGCAGGAGGGACCAGGCATTTCTGTTATTAGAACCTGTAGTTGACCCCCAATTCTTATGAACTACAAGTGCTTTTAACAGGGAAACAAACAGTCAATCTAACATCTTTGGAAATTAAGAGATCAAGTATTGCAGCCTTGTGATAGCTATGAACCATGGCAGATATACTGCTGCTCTCCAGACAACCTTGTTTTCTCAATGAAAGAATAATTCAATAGCCTGCCTGCCTATCCTTAGCTTTTTTCAAAACTGTGTTAAACCCTCTCAGATTGAGAGATTAATGAAAACGTCTCCAAGGATATTCGGAACCAGGGGAGATGCTCATGGAACAGCCAGAACACCAGACAGGATGGATAAGCAAGCTGGCATTCGACCTCTGGCACACAAGGCTGAGAGTGGATGCGCACCTCCTTTAGGTATTCTTCTTCACAGGGCACTTAAAGAGCAAACCTTGCTGCTTTCTTTGCATCCATCATCTTTCACTGCACAAACAGGGTCCAGGAGCAGACCTAACTGCTGCTAGAGCAGATACAATGCAGAAGAATGACAGACAAAGCCACAGGGAATTTTTTATAAAAAGGGGGGGACCTTTTCCACATCTTAGACTTGTTTTCAATGCTTCTCCTGCTTCAAGGTAATATTCTCAACCACCTAAAGCAGTAGGCTTTATAACAGCTTTCCCTGAACTTCAGAACGCTCTTGGTACAGATTTCCTCTCAATTTCCACTTACTTCCCAGTATTACTTTCGTATTACCTCTGTGCCGCCGAGCACAGTATTCCCCCAAAAGAAGCATTAGGGCAAGAAAGCTGTGCACTAGCAACCAGCCTGCTCTTGTCCACGTCTCTGGCACCATCTGCAGGTTGCAGTGCCGTCAGCAGCCCAGGGCTCTTGCACCTCCCCAACCCAAAGGGACAAGCAAAGGGCGCATGGGAAACAGAAGGAACTTCAAAATCGCGTGTTTAACCACAGCAGAATAGCACGTCTGATAACTCAAAGCCCAGCCAGCACAGAAGAATGCTGCAATATGCAATGTAATAGTCTCTCCTATTAACATGAGAAACACTCAGTTACGCTCATTCAGCGAAGCAAAAGAAAACGAGTATATGCGAAAAGGGCAGCATGGCGCTTAGAGATGTCAGAGGAGAGCTCTCTCAGCATTAGCCAGTCCCCATTTCTGTTGCACTCAGTGTTTCACAAATCTCTACTGTGCTTATCCTCCCAAGCCCCTGGAGAGACACAGCAGTGCTTTCATCAGCAGCACACAGACAGAAAGCTGAAGCAAAGAGAGATTTGGGGACCAAAACAAAGCCCGCCCGCAGCCAGTCCAAAAAGCCGAGCATCTCTCCCAGCTTCTCAGCTTAGCACAGAGAGGTCCTTCGTGATAGGAGAACCAGGACTGCCCGTGCATATCTTTCGGCACGGGGTAAGTAAACATTTTCAAAGGTTGTGAGCTGAAGAGGGCTTCCAGGAACCTTACGGGACTGTAGATCTGATCCCGCGTGCTCTTGGGCACATGCCCAACTCTCACCAGGGTTCAGAAGAAGTGCTCGCAAGCCTAGGACAGTATTTCTAAGTCAGGGCTGAAAGATACCCCAGTGAGGTTCAGCCAGCCCCAGGAGGAAAGAATGTACCAACTTATAAAGCCTGAATTCCCCAAATCAAGCCCAGTATGCTTTTTTCCCCCACCCCCCCCCTCAATACTGCTCTCTGTTCTCCTGTCCAAACTGCAAGTGAACCGGCCAAGTATTCATACATGGCAGGAAGAAAATGTTTTGGGGAGTGCATGCCCACTATAACCCTCCCTTTGATCTGTCCACCAGCTGCACACCCCATGGCCAAGCCTCTGGGCAACATCTGGACCCGAGCACGTCACCGCAGTCCAGGGGGGCCCCAGGCCCACTCCATGCTCCCCTCGGCCTGACAGCTTTACCTGCTCCGTGGCAGATGGCAGGGTTCAGCCTCTTAAATGAGGAGAGGATGAGCTTTCCAACATTGGCTAGAAGCACGTGTCCCTCCCTCCACGAGCTGCCGTTTCACTTGCACCATCGCCTGTCGTAGTCCCTGCTGACAAGGCACTTACAGCAGTTATCAGGTTTTGGCTGGAGCTAGGGGAGTTTATTTCTCATTGTCTGGACAAGGAAACAGCTGTGATAGTTATAGGGAAGGAACTGCGGCGAAAAGCAACCACTGGCGCGGGGATGAAGGATTCAGGAGGTTGGAAGTGCTAGAAACCCTGGTTTGCTCAGGAGGTTGGTATAGCAAGGCTGGTCTGATCCAGGGCATCTGGCTCCTGGCCCACCTTGCACAAGCAATGAAACAGCCTAAGGATTTTCACCTCCGACGGGAAGCCCAGCTCCACAGGCACTGAACCAAACCCACTGCGGAAGGCAGATTTTCCACAGCGACTTGAAGAGGCGTCAGTTCAACCTCCCACACCACGCACTTGGGTGGGAGCGGGCAAGGGGAATTCTTCACCTCGCTCTTTGGCACGGTGGAGGCTGGCTTATCTAACAGCTCGATGGCAGTTAAACAGCACCTCCCATAAGGCAAAAACAAACAAGCAGACATGCTTCTGAAGAGCTGTTGGCTCCGATTTTATCGTGGAATGTGCTGAAGATTTACCAGTTCTAGTTCTGCTTTTCTGAACACCTGTAAGTGTTTCCTCAAGTATCCACTCAGCATAGCTTAGTATTGAGGAAATTCCATACCTGAGACCTGCACCAAGCCGTCCTGCTCAGCTGTCCCAGGTCTCCATCACATGTGTGAGCTTTAGCAGCATTTAAATTGTTATTATTATGATACTGGATACCGGCCTTAGAAGAGGCAAAGCCCAAGCATGGAAAATGGAAGAACCCTCATTCCACAGACTTTATCACCTAAGAGATTTCAGACGTAACATTCCCAGCACAATGAGAAATGCTGCAGGATTGGCATATTTCCTTCCTGAAGATTTTGCAAAATATACTTTTTTTCCTGCAGCAAAATCAAAGCCAGACTCAGCATCAAATGATTAAAGGTTAACTAAGACTTCAAACAAGTATCATATGATGGGTCATTCTCCTAAGAATTATGGAACATAAACTAGGCTTCAGTTTTAATATCTGCATTTAATTATGGCCATGTCTGAAGGCGACGAGCAGAAAAATACAAGCTTTGTTACAGATGTGCAATTCCCTCTGGAAGTTCTTTGGAAAGAAAAATATTGCTCCACCTGTTAGGTGCAAAATGCTAATGATTTCTCAGCACTATGGGGAAAGTGTCCTGAGTTTAGGGTGAAATGAAATTGGAATTATTTTAAAATAAGCAGAAGATTCCATTAAAATACACTGCCTTTTTATTCTATGGGAAACAAGGTCCACTGGCTTAGGATGTGAGAATGCAAACACAAAACAGGCTAGAAGGAAACTTCGTAAAGCGTGCTGCGCTGCAGTTGGGTTTCTCCTCAAGAAACTTGGCCTCTAGAAAACACAAGCAACTAACACAGCAAAGAGGAAAGCAACAAGCCCCGCACTGGAAACCAGCATCTGCTTCCAGGCACATCCTTTTCACACTTTTCTCCATCCCTCACCGAAGCCTGATCACAGCAGCCTTTTAATTAAAAGAGGTGGCTCAATGCACCTTTTTTCCTATTGATCTGGAGTCAACAAGAAACCATAAACCAAGAAATTAAAATAATAATTTATAGCCTTTGGCCTGGCTGCCTGCTAGCTCTGTTTGCCATATTGTACACAATGGTTTCCTGCCTCTGCCAGTATATAAACTTGATACAAGAGCTCCAAAAAGAAGGGAAAAAAAAAAAAAAAACCACCAACCCCCCACACACAACCCTATAAGGCTTCCTCTAGAAACCAGCTCTGAGGATGGTTTTCAGCTCACCCTTTGTCTGATCTGGGGCCAATCCTTGGTTCCAATCATAACAGAAAACAGAAAAGATAAAAGGCCAAACTCTGTTTCTTTCCAGCTTGAGCCAGGTGTACAGCTGGCACCAGCAGCCTCCGATGGTAACATGTTCCAGTGAAGACATGTTAAAGCAATAAAAAGAAAATGAGTAACATGTGGCTAAAAACGTCTATTCATTTCACTTATTTTCTATAAATGAATTTTCCCAGGGCAGTGTTTTGGGGTTTCTTTTTAACAGCGTTCAGTTCCATAGGCATTACAGGGTTTCCAAGACAGTGTGATCCCTCTGAGAGGTTTGAAATGCCAGCAAGCATGTCTCTTATAAACTAATAGCCTATTATTTACAATTGTGAGTGGCTCAAATAGCTGATTTAAAACCTTCAAATGACAAAAATTCCTCTGAGGCAAGATGCCAAAGTTGAGCAAACAATTTGTATGGTATGTTAAGTGTAGGGGGAAGCCATAGAACTTGTAATGAAGCCATGTCTTGTGTTTCCAATCAGAGGCAGGCAGGACTAAATGCGTTATGGCAAGCTACTGAGTGAAACAACAAACCACAGGGGGGGGTGGGCGGGTGGGAGGAAGAAGGGGGAAGCAAGGTTGGATTAAAATATTATTTTCTGTGGCTTGTTGAACAACATGACGTAGTTATTCCTTGGTATGGAGAGGATGGGTGCTTGCAAAGAGCACAGAGCCATCTGCTGCTTGTCAGATTCCAAAGCAGATTACAGAATCAGGGTGGTTTGGTTATTTAAAAAAAAAAAAAAAAAAAAAAAAAAAAAACAACCCACAGAAAAATCACTTTTATTTCTGTTGCCCAGCCTATACAGCAAAACCCACAAGTGACAGCATGAGAGAAAGTACTGAGGTCAGGGCAGCTCCCACACGATACTTCAGAGCAAGTTTCAAAGAACAGCTGATGGGATGGAGGTAATTGGGAAAGTGGAGTAGAGCTACGCAGAGAGCTTCCCCCCAGCAGGTTGTGCGAGGCTGCCCCGAGAGGGCTGGCTTTAGCTGCGCTGATCCTCCAAGACAAAGGCCAGCGGTGAGTCTCAGCTGTATTTCCAAAAGGCACCTGATGCCATACCCATGGAACTACCCACCTTTGATGGAAAAGGCAGCATAAAGACCCCGTACAACAGAAGAGAGCAGGGAGCAAGCATTAAAGTGGCTGTATCAGGCTGCTCCGAGCATGCGCTGGAGTCCTTCACAGCTCACAGAGCAGTCTGAGGATCAGCAGGAGTTAACTGAGAGCAGGTTGTTTGGTGCACGCTCGAGACACTGCAGAGAAGATGATGAGTCGCTGCCAGCGCCCAGGGAGAACAAAGTTTTACAAGTCTGGAAGAGCCTCACCACCCAAAGAGCGTTGGACTGCTGTTCAGAAGCACAGAGGTAGAGAGGCAGTAAGCACCGAGAACGCAGAACAGTGTCTGTGCTGAAGGACAACATCGGTGTGAGACCAAAACAGGTACAAAGCTGGCCATGAACCAGTTCAGGCCAGAAGCGACAAGCACAGGAGCCATGCAAGCAGCAAGGCTCAGTGGAACAGCCTCTTCCTGAGAGTGGTTGACAAAGGCATCCAACCTGCTTCTGCTGCAAGGGAGATCACCGCGCTGCCAGGTGTGCTAAAATCCAAACCCCAGCAGGAGCCTGCACAAGCTACTTGCCCTGGCTAAGGGGCTAGGAACAGGTCTTGCAAAGTGCCTCTCTCAGAAGCTCTCCCCACGCAAGCAGAGTTACCCGCGTGAAACATTCAAATGAAAATTGCGAATGGAACAGGGTCAGGGAGGCTTAATCACAGCTTTAAGGAGTTTATTGAACAGAATTGGAGCCTTCAGCCTCGAGATCCTCCCAGCAGTATTTCCAGGGTTTGTACGAGTCCAAACCCCGGTCTCAGGGAGCGTGTCAGAGCGTGCACAATTCAGCTAAGTTCATGCCAAATGTTAAAAACCATGAGTAATCCCAAAGCATAAGGTTTCTCATAGGCCTGCACAGCTCTGCTTCTGCCAAGTCAGCACACGACTACCCCTTCTTTTTCAATAAAACCCAATCACATCAGCATAGGGCAAACTACCTTTACATTAGAATTAATTGCCATGTCTTCCCCTAAGCATAAGTATTCAGAAGCCCTTGTTTCCCTAAATTGCTTATTTATGGAAATTCTAATTTTAAGACAAGTTTTAGAATTACTTATTTCTTTTAAAAAAGAATGCATCTCCCACTTACTCTCTACCTCTTTCTCTTCGTGCCACGCAACATTTCCATAGCAAACATGGGAAGCTTTGAAGAAGTGCCCACGCAAACACTCAGAGAAGAAACGTCTCTTCACAATACCTTCTGACCAGCTGTACAGAATACGCCATGCAGCAGGCATTTTTCTTCCTACATCAGTGCTTCCGCCTAACAGCATTCATTTCCTATTCATTCATCCTGGATGCTGGCAAAAGTCAGGACACCTGCCACCTTGTTATTTGTCTGATATTCATATTAGGCAATGCTTATAGCAATTCAAACCACCCGGCTCTTTTCAGAAGCTTATAAGCCAGGAAACCACCTGCCCAGCCAGGCCTTCACTAGCCTGAGCTTCCCACGACCCGCAATTAATAAAGAGAAACTTTTTTTCCTTCCCACTTCCACAAACAGTATTAACATACAATTTTCAGGTTTGTTTTGATGGCCCAGTAGTTTGGGATACCATATTAGATTATGGACTCAGTGGCAGCGCAGGGTAGCAGCCCAGGCTGCAGAAATCTGACAGTTTGAGCATTAACCCGTTCCAGAGGAGCGCGGATGAGTCGCAGTGCTGCAGACAACGCTGCAGCTGGGCCAGATGCAGGCTCGCACAGGAAGCGACGCGACGCCGGGCAGGGTGCTCTGCAGTTCAATACCCATCAATTCCCTGGTATTGAGCCTCAGGGGATTCCACATTCAGCCACAAGACTACACATCAAACATGGGCCCACCTAAGAATGTAAAGCTCTCTGTCTTACTGCCCAGCTCCGGCCTATTTATGGCATTCATTTCTCCTTCTCCTATACCCTAGAGCATGATCCCAGAATTTCAGGACAGTTAAGCCAGTCACATATATACTTTATCCTGATAAGGCAAGCCAGCTGACATAGGTAATATTATACCCTCCCGTAGCCCAAGGAAAGTCCATCTGCAGCATTTTTAACCTCTCCTGGGCATCTCTATTTCAACAGAAATACAAGAGCATCTCATGCCTGAGATGGGAATACACCAGATAAGCACATTCCTGGGTAAGTGTTTTGTATCAAGGTAGAGCCAGAATCCTCTCGCCAGCTTTCCCTCCCCCGTAACACTTGTTATACAGTTTATGACTTGCTGTATCAGTGCAGAGTGAATGCTGTCAATTAGGAAAGGAAAGTCGGCTGGCACAAAAAACCTTGGAGCCACAGGGCAGAACATCATCTCTGCCAGAGCCTCCAGGCAGAAGCTCTGTAAGTACACTGCAATTAAATGCATTTGAAACTAACTCAGGAAAGTATGCATCTTTCGGAGACAAATCTGATAGGAACCTTGACGTGACAAGCAAGATACCTCCTCTTCCCCCAAGAGCCACTCACCGAAATAGCAGCTTTGCTAGTCAGGGTCTACAGCCCTCTCTGGTTCTTTATCTTGAAATATCTTGAATCTAGAAAACTGTACAGCTTTCCCCCTCCCTCTCCCAACCTCCTCCTGGTCCCAGAAAGGATGCTGGGAAGCTAGCTACCATTAGCATAAGAAAGGCTCCTCTGAATAACCATGTGGCCAAACCCAGACCTGCACAGGAGAAAACTTCATCTCTACATCTCACCCAGCTTCAAGAAGAGAATAGGAATAAAACCAGCCTGCAACACAACAGCCAGAGACAGACTGCACTGCAGACCCTCTTAAGTGTTTTAATCACTTTTCAGCTCTGAGGTGTCCAATACAGGATGAAAACATGCTGTAAGCATGTAGCCCAGAAGTGCTGATCCAGTATAAACTCCCTGAGCCAGTTCAAACACATTCCTGAAGTGCTGGCACATCAACTTTGTCCTGGCAGGCTCTGTGCCAGATCAGGTAACCTCTGTCCTCCCCCTAGCTTTATCTGATTGCAGAGAAGAGGTTATGCCAGAGCAGGTACCATCTGTTATCCCACAGCTGGCAGAAAAACCACAAAGCCAGCATGAGCTCAGGACTGCCTGTTCTAGCTAGTCTGACAAATATGATGACAGGATCATGCTTGAGGTAGACAAATTTGTACTGCCAGGTGATCTGATGGCACACAGGCACGTTGTTAATGATCGCTAACCCACAGTCGGGAACACTTGAAACACAGCCCACAGTGCAAAGCCATTGCTATGAATTCTGCCGAAGCCCAAGGGACATCAATAACAAGCATGCACATCAGCGACTGGTGGACCTATCCGCTACAGAGCAAGGAGGCCAAGAGCATGCTTAGATTTAAAAGGCAGGAAGAGAAAGAGGAGCAGATCAGGTTGCCCTGACCAGAACAATGCTCCCATGGGCTTCCTTTCCTTCCAGACTAGCAAACGGACAACTGCCAAAAGTGGCTCTAAAGAGACTTTTCCTTGCTTGTTTTTGGCCAAGCGCAGCACCACACACCCCGCATGCCGCAGCAGCGGCACTGGCTGCCACCAGAACTCAGATTCTGGGGTACAGCAAAGCCTTTTGCAAGGGAGTAATTGCAATGTCCTCACCATTGTGGCTGTCTGAGCAGGCTGGCACAGATTAAAAACAAACATCTCCTAAGCAGACACCCACATCACTGGAGTGGTTTTTTTTGTTCAGTTCTTGCCTTTTTTTTTTTTTTAAGGTCAACTCAATTAGAATGAATAAAAATACCCTTAAAAACCACAGCAGATAGTCAGTGTTTTCAAAGGCACAAGAGCACTTTAGAAGCAGATTGGTTTATTTGTTCCATGTAATTTACTTTAAAATGTGTCCCTGGATTCCCCATCAATTGCATTTGAGATACTGCAAAGGTGACCTGGGAAGTTTTTAAATCACATGCTCTACCAGATGCCACAAGTAAACCATCAGCCAGCCAGAGTTTGGTGCGTGGACCAGGGCCAGGGGGGTTGTGCTGCTGTGTGTGGTGGGGGTGTTTAAACAATCTCACTTCGGCTTTCCAAGGTCACATTTCTGGCAAAGACAGCAGTGAATGCCTGCTGACAGCCTTGACTGTTTGAGATTCAGAGGAACCATCTATAAAACGGAACAAGACAGACTCATGCAATCTGAAGCTGGTGATCTGTTGAGGTAGGTCTGAGCAGCAAGTCCTCATCCTTTCAGCTAGGGCAAGTCTTTAACCAGAGTGCAGTTCCTCCTTCCTTGAGGACGCTGTTGGAGGGGTGAGCAATTGCCTGTCCTTCTTCCTACCAGCAGCACCCTCCCTACAGCTACACAGGGGAACAGCTGGGGAGTCTCAAGAGTCCTCTCCTGTGTGCAGGGGAATTGTACCCTCCTCCCTCTGCTCTTTCTATACTCTCATTCAGAAGAGAGAAAAAAATAGAAGAGTGCCAGGATTCTTCAAAGCTGCCTGAATTAATGTATTTTTGTACTTCCTTCACTCTCCCCAGGTAAATCTGAAACCCTAAGAGAACCCTGCTACCCTTTCTTCAGGTCCTGCTCTCCCATCCACCCTAACCTCCTGCAAGTTTTTGCTTTTTACCAGAGAACTCCCTCTTATCACAGTGTGCCATTTCTTAAGTGCCCACTGATTTTCTTCACCTTCTAGCTACAGTAGGATGTGAGAGACTTAACTGGCCAAGGGTGGGAGGAGACTGCTGGGAGAGGGTTACCGTATTTATTTCTGCCTCGGATTCCAAGTACAAAAATACGAAGGAACACCAGAGGTCCCATGTTTTCTGAGCGCATCACACCCACTCCTTGTACGTGTGGAAGATATCAACACAGCACCTCCAGAAAAACCTCCAACAGCTTGAGAGTGTCAGACTTGAGAGCTGAGATGCATACACACAGTTGTCTTTTATTCAGATTTATAGGAATCTGACAACTCTAAGCTGCAGATCAGAGCAAGCTGCCAACAGCCCAGGATTCCTAAAAGGAGACAAGGTCATTTTTTTCTAGGCAGAAGACAACATGAATATCACCATTTGAAAATACAGGCCCTACTGCTGGAATCCAGTTGATGCTGGAATGCATAGCTCCTGTAAGATCAGCATTTAAAGGTCTCACACCTGTCACCTACACTTTAAATTTGCACTTCTGCAGCCAAACACTCTCCCTTGCAATCCATTGCAAAAGCTTCAAGTTTCCTGTCCATCCAGCAGCAAATAATTGTTGTTCTAGGTATCTGGTTTCTGTAGGGGCATACAAGACGAGAAAGCAGCTCCCTCTTTAGCAGTATGGCTTCTCCCTGCTCTATTTCAGACGTAATCTGCTCTTCAGATTTCTCATCCATTAGAAGGCACGATAAATGCAGACCCTGCTGCAAGAAGTGTCGCAGACGTGAGGCAATTTGTGCACTGCAGAACTGCCGCTGTCGGAGAGGGGAGCTCTGTGCCTCATCAGGCAGCACAGCCAGTCAAGAACACATCTCCAAGTAATTAAGCTTGCCAGCTTTATGCCTCAACCAAGCACACAGCATGATGCAGACTGATTTGTTTCGTAGCTGTTTTCAATACATGTCACACTAGCATTAGAAAGTACTCATGCATACATCATTTCAGCATCCTCTGAGCAGAAGCAGATCTTCTGAAGTAATTTTCACTTCTAATTTGAAATACAAAAGACAAAAGTGTATGTACTTCCCTGTCTTACTGAAAGAAATTGAAGACTTCAGTATTTCTTCATGTGTTACTGGGTAAAACTCAGCTGAGAATTTCCATGTTTTTCCATCTTTACCACGCTAGTAGCAATGTTGCATTTTCCCACTAGACAAGCCAACACTCTGTCCTGCTCCAAGAGACGTAGGCTGCCAACTTCTTAAATACAACTTGACAGGTCTCTTGATATCTCCTAACCCAACCGCTACCAACAGCAATCAGCATCTTCACAGGTTCGTCTCAGCTGTGACTGCACAGAAGCAGTCAGAGCAGGAAAGGCCCGCTGCCTTTTAATTCATTCTTGAGCTAAAATTAAAACTTTTCAAAATGTGATGTAACTCGCTAGAGTCCACCCACAGCCAGCTCTCTCCTTGTTGTAGCTTTCAAGCCTAGAGGGCAATGTTCTCTCTGATTTTAGGCCATGCACTGGTAGAGCTTTAATATCATACCTCACCACCCATTCTGCCATTTCCAGTACATTCTTGTAACAGCTCACCAGCTGGAACATATTCCAGTTTCATAATTTCAAGTCAGGCCCATAAATACTTAATGGGTATTTCTCAACCCATTTCTTTTAAAAACCTGTCCATTATTCTTGCTTGCAGCAAGTACTCCTTTTAAGTCCTTGGCCTCCTATACACACACACAGACAAAAAACCACACCCCAGCTTTGGCTGTTCCCCTGAAGCTCAAGCCATTTTCACATTCTGGAAGGGTTTTTATTCGGGTATCCCACAACTGGCACCTTTCCTCCCCCCCAGGTTTCTCATCCTACTTTTTCCTAGTGAATTTCTCACTGACAAAAAGATCACCTACATTACCTCTCCCATCCTTGCTTCCCTTCGCTACTTCTTTCAGAGGAATGTGCAACTTGGAATACATCTGCATGGTCCAAATATCACCCTTTTTCATAGCTGTGATGTTTGGAAATGACTATTTTTTTTTTTTTAAACAAAGGCACAAGTATTCTTACCCATCAAGCCCCTTTGTGCTTGAAGGCAGAAAGTCACTTGTCCAAGTCTGTCGCGACCACATCACACTACAACTTCACTTGATCTATACTCATCATTTGTAAGTTTGTCACTATCTTGCAAGACCTAAACTCGCAGCAAGGAGTATGGCAAGACAAGACGCCAGCTAGAAGTGTCTTTGCACCCAAAGTAATGCTTCTATGACACCTGACCCTCAAGATACAAGGAACCTTTAAAAAGATCCTGTCTTCCTTCAAAATATCCCATTAGATTATAAAACTCTAACTTGATGCCCTGCTGAGAATTTTTAAACTCTTCTCCACTGTATTCTAAGAGCATATAAGCAAAAAGCCCAACATTTAATGAAGTGTAAAACTAATTATTATGAAATAAAACTAGCTGTTCACAAAGTGGAAAAACATTGCATTTTCATGTCCTGTTTTCCTTTAAAATGTATTCCCTTCCCATCATCTCGCATACTTTGCAAATGTAAAAATAAATATTCTTCACAGCAGAGTGCTGGCTTGAAGGCTACGAGTGCAACAATAAAAAGCTTCACAATTTAATGGCCCTTAAATGCTCAACATCTTTTTCACTTAATGTAAAATCCATCTGATCTAATAGCTGTGACTGAATTACATGTATATTTTTTCTATTAAAAGTTAATTTTCTGAGTTGGCAGAGCAATACAAGCATTAGATTAAAAAAGCAGTAATCTCTATAAACTTTTCAGGATTCAGAGATATTTCCAAGTCAGCTACTCAAAACAAAAAAAGAAGTCAAATATTCACTTCTAAAAGTGCTATTACGTAATAGGTACATTGTGCCAGCAATCAATTATAAGCTGCATTACCTTATTAGTGTTGCTTTACTGTTTCATGGAACAGATCACAAAACACCTCTTGCGAAGCACCCCTCAGACCTCTTAGATGCATTTCATTTACATTTGACATTTTTGTGACCTCCCATTTCTTCCTTTCCTTTATCAGCGATGTTTGTCCATGAATGCACAAATACCGAAAGCTTCTTTCACTAGGCAAGGGATACCTCATGGCTGATTTTACCAAACATATGGATTATGGCTACCATGGGAACTTCACTGATATGCAGACACAGCCCAGATTTTACCTTCACCTTCATGAGTCAATTGAGCCAAAAAAACCCCAAAGTTATAGGCAGCATTGCCAAGGGACTGGTCCATTCATTTTGAGCCTCCAGACATCCCCATTTGCACAGTATTTAAGCAATCCACAACTATTAAAACTCAAAACATTAAGCTTACTTTCTTGTATGCTATGGTTTTATAGTATCACCAATACCAAGGTAACAAAAGTCTGAGCTGCCATGTATTACATGAAATATTCAATTACAGTGTTCCCAAGGAAATTCAGATTTAGTTTCTCATTTCTATGGCATTCTTTATCTTGCATTTATTTCTACAATAGGACTTTCTTCCCAGGGAAGTACCTGAAAGTCCAGGTAGGACTTCCCAAGTACAATCCTGCCGTTAAGAACAGTGCTATGCAAAAGGCAAAGTAAACACAATTAGAACTCCACAACCGCCTACTGCCACCAAGCTGGCAAAAGCTCTGGGGCACCACTCCTCCAAAAGGAAACCACTTTCTGACGTGCAGCTGAAACGTTACTAGAGAAGATGCGCAATTGGGCTTGGTGGGTTTCCCTCTGCCCCCCGCAACAAGTAGCAACTTCATAACGTAATTATCTCCTTTTTAGTGTCGTATCAACAGGAAGTGCAGAAGAGTATAAAGGAAACATTTTAAAAATCATAAGCAAAAACTAACACCAAAACACAACATCCCAACCCCAACTATCAATTCACATTTCATAGAAAAATGGTAATTTTAATTATTCCTTTAAAAATATGCGCTGCAGTGGATGAAGCCAGTAATCGTGTTCATACTTCAAGTAACATGACGTTGGGCTGAAGTTGCAAAATGATCTTGAAGTCATTTAACATAATGAGAAACCTCAGATCTGTGCCACTTAAATTCGGCTGCTGAACAGCAGTTACAACAGTCAAGTCTCAACACAATAAAAGAACTTAAGTGTACAACCTCAACATTTCCAGGTAGCTGTCGTGGTATGGGTCGAGGAGTGGAATAACAGTGAACACTTTGAACTAGCAGCTTGCTTTTGAAGATGTTTCAAGCTGGTGTTTAAGTGGCACGTTAATCTCCCTCCCCCCCCCCCCCCCCTTTAAAACAAAGATCGCAAAAGTAAAATACTCTACCAGAAAGGAATTACTTTGTCTACTAAAAAATAAAAAGATGTACATATAATTGAAAAAGCTTTTAAATAATTAGCCTCACTCTGCAGAAAAAGCATGGCTGGAGATCAAAACACCCATATGGCACACCTGAGAATATAAAGCTATCAGAAAATTATTAGTGAAAAGCACTTCACGATACCCTGTAGATCAGCTGACTCAGTAAAGTTGACAGAACATATTTACTGGCAGAGGGAAGGGAAGGTTTAGACCTATCAAATCTTGAAACAGTTCTACCTAAGTGCAAGTTCCTCTTCAGAAAAAACTCAAATGCATATATACTCATATACTTCCCCCACCCCCGGTCAAATTCGGGTTCTTGTAAAACTCTAAAGAGAGCCTCTGCTTAATAACTCGGAACGCAGGCAACTCCTTCAGAGATCCAAGGAAGAAACTATTGTTCCAGTCATCGTTTAAATACAGTAAAGTTTCATTTATACTGTTCATACCCTAACAACTTAACTACCTTACTCATTTTCATGTCCCACGGGCTGGATGAGATAATCCAAACCACCAAAAATTAAATTAAGCTAATGGTGAAATTAGAGCACCCTTCACTTTCAAGTTCCACCAAATGAATGGATTTTGGTAGTGCCAAGAAATTATTCTGCAAAGATTGCTACCTGATTTCATGCTAAGCAGTGTAAGCTATTAAGTGAATATGCTTTCATTAAAAGCAGTAGTAAAGCTTCACCGGCTCACCCCCAAACCCAATGACTGACATAACAGCCAGCTTGCCCTGTTTGGTGTACAAGTGGCCAGAGACAATTTACTCTGAAGAACTAACTGGTAGAAGCTTTGAGTCTCGATAAACCTCACCAAGATTTTACCAACCACAAACTCTGGAAATAGATAGAAAAACCCAATAATCCCAGCGGACATCTAAAAAACCAATGTGTTACCTGGTATTCGAGAGCATGCAAGTGAAATCTATATCCTTCACTACCCAGGCTATTTTGCCAAACTACTTACATTTCTTTACCTTTTACAGAATTGACCACTACAATAAAAAAAAGAAGAAAACATTTTATTGATACTGTAATATGGGAGAAATTTAGAAAAACATACATAAGGCTCCCTCAATAAGGAAACATACAATATCAAAATATGCCAGGGTTAGTATATCAAAACAAGTTCTCTCTAGTAAGAGTTTCAAGTAATGCAATCATAAAAGAATTTGGCTAAAAAGTAATGTATACATACTGAGATGTTTTCTGTAATAGTCCTCTAAGAAATTAAAGGAAAGCAGCAGTAGATCTGTTTAACTACAGACACGTATTTAGTAAATATATTAAGTGTATTTATATAATAAAAACTGCCCTGCACATTCATCACTATGTCTGTATCCTCCTCTGTGGCAGCTGACTCTTCAATTCTACAAGAGGGCTCAAAAAGGGACAAAAAAGGAAACAAACATAATACTACTAAAATAAGTGAGACCCAAGCCTGTGAGGTTCAGCTTGTTGGGAAGTCCAGTTAACATGAAGCAGAGAAGTCAGCACTTTGACTCAAGTCCTTATTTTTCAGGAACATGGAAGAGGAAGTTTGTCTTTTTTGCATCAGGATGCCAGATTCCTACTTGCTAGTTACAAGCAAATGCTTTCAACCAAGTAAACTGAAGTTAGCACTTACACTGTTTGCTCTTACAGACAGCCACGTACGTTATCAGGCTCATTTTTCAATTACTTCCTTTGAATAGTACCAAATTTCACGTTTTCTTTCATAAAACTTACTTATGGGAACATCACCCTCCAGTTAAAAATGAAGTCCTGTCTTGTTTAACAAGTAGATTCCAAGCAAATAAAAATTCTCATTTCATTAATCCTTACTATTTGCATCTTTCCCCATAAATAAGATTATAGTACATAATTTACAGTTAAGAGGAAAATACCTTAAACTTCCATGAGATAGTGTTTGAAAATCCAATACCTGAATTACCTAGTGTACAGCTTAATGAGCTGCTCAGTCTACACCCATATTAGGCTTAATGAAGAATGAAATTATACAGAAGTAGGACTATTGCATTTCAATCAAAATGCTGCTCTACAAACCATGACACTCCAGTCCCACTATTTTAGCCTACAGTAATCAATATTAAAAAGCATTCAGGAAAAGTCTTGGGGGAGGGGGGAAGGGGAGGCAAACATAAAAGTTAGTGTTTTGATGGGAAACCTAAATTTTAAGTCTTGCAAAAAGCAAAGGCACTACATCTTAAGCTTACATTTAAATAAAGTCTGTAACTTGGCCAGCCAAGTTACAACATATACCTAAATACCTTTCATCTACCTTTGCAGCTGACTTACTAAAAGCATGTTGTAGTATGTCCCGATCAGCTTGTGACAAAACAGCCACTTTCTCTTAATCATTAAAGGAGATACACAGCTACAATACTTAGCCGAGCTCATTTGAGCATAGTTTTCTTTTTAACCATACCATGAGAGTTCAAGTTATAGGGTAAATTGAAGATTCTGGGTATAGGCCTTGCTTTAATAAGTGGTCAATCAGACATTAAAATAATTTAACTACTATGTCATCATTTTGACAGTCAGCTTGTATACCAATTTTAAAAGATGTTCTACATCTTTTATTACTCTAATGAAAGAACTGTCAGATCTGAAACTTAGTAGCCCTATTTTACTGTTTTACAAGGAGAAAATATTTCAGCTTTGTAAGTTGTTTCATATTTGGAGGTTCTAACTGCAGCTATGTTATCATAATTATATAAATCTCATGAAGGGTATCGCTACCGTAATCACAGCACTCCTACAAGATGCAGCAGCCTTCAAGAGCAATGGCACTAAGCACGTCAGCAAACAAGTCCCTGTCTCATTCGGATGATCTGTAGTAAAGCAGCTTGCACATCTTCATCCATGTGACCCTAGAGCAAGCAAACACTTAGTTAAAAGAAAAATTAAAAGTCCCATAAAGTGTCAACCATCCATTACTAACTAACATTAGGAGATTCTTCAAATTACCCAAAAGTCTTAACTCATTGCTGTATTTTCACCACTCTGGGAAAATCTGAAATACGTTAGGGCTCCTGCTATTTTTTTTTTTTTCTCATGAAGGAAAGAAGGCTCTGCCTCTCTGTTACAGCAGTTTCCTTTATGAAAATATGATGTGGGAAGAAGTTACTGTTCCCACCCTCGGGACTCCACAGCCTGCTGGTGTAGCAATGGTCCCTCTTTGTATGCTTCAGTATCTGAAGTCACAAGACTTGAATTAGTCGATCAGCTCTTTGTTCAGTGAGAGCCACTGGACAAGTCCACATTAAGTTTCCAACTTCTATTCAATTTCTCTCCAGCATTACCTGGGATGATATAGAATTAATAACATGCTCACATCGCCAGACACCATCACCCTTCAAAGCAGGGGATTGTTATATATAGTTAGGCATAGACAAATGGTAATAAGAAGATGGTACAGTAAGACAACAGCTGTGGCGTGTTTGCTTTTCTGTTGGATCAGTCCATTCTAAATTAAAACTCTTAACATGACAACAGGTACCTTATGCTAGTTTCAAGTTTATTTGAGGTCTTCCAGTATGGCAGTTAGAAACATGTCTTAATAACCATCTCTACATGGACATGACAGAGTAAAACAATCTGAACTTGGGACTATCATACCTGTACAGCACTAAGAAGATGTGTCCGATAAACTGAAACTACCTCTTGATGCTGCCTTTTAGCATCCTATAAAAAGAAGACAGGAAGAGGAGGTGAAGTCAACAAATTTCCAACATCTACTCTTGCCAATTTCCAACTTTGTGGGCTTGGGTTTGTGCACTTATAGACTCTCCAAAGCAGAATTTCAAGGTTAAAGTTAGCTATATCCCCTCCATTAACTGAGAAAAGAGTCACTGCTTCATTTTACTGCCTACTTGCAGCAAAGCAAAAAGGCTATGAGAGACAGGCTGATCTAGTGTGCCAGCCCAGGTGCCGAGATGAAAAACTTGTTTCATCAACAGCATTAGCTATTTGTTTAAAGTCACCCAATGTTATGAACGCTTTGCAGTCAGCCTTGCAAATACTATTAAAGATGTATCCTACTTCTGAACAGATTTACAAATAGCTAACTTTGCTCACATACATGGCTTTCATTAGGAGCTTTATTGAAGCGACAGGGGCCACATACGTGTGTGTGCACAAAACCACAGTACTTACCATAGACTGTTCCCCTTTACTCTTAGTACTTGATGAGCAATAGATTTTACACAGTTTGCAGAAAAGGGAACACAATGTCAAATCCATTAAGAAAGGACCACCTCACTTTCTTTCAAAGTGATAAAATACATGGCTGCTGGTTTTTGCAAGAAAATATTAACGTGGAACTGGCATACAGAAGTGGTCTTGGCATGAACTATAGCAGCATATCTCGTAAGGGGCAGGCGACTCAGGAGGACTACAAAGGTGTAGCGAAGTTATGCAGGGAGAAAATTAGAAGGGCCAAAGCCCAGCTACAGCTTAAGATGGCTACTGCCATAAAAGACAATAAAAAATACTTCTATAAATACATTAGCAGCAAAAGGAAGGCTAAGGAGAATCTCCAGCCTTTATGAGATGGGGGAGGAAACATAGTGAGAAAGGATGAGAAAAAGGCTGAGGTACTTAATGCCTTCTTTGCCTCAGTCTTCAATAGTAAGACCAGCTGTTCTCTGGGTACCCCGCCCCCTGAGCTGGAAGACAGGGACGGGGAGCAGAATGGAGCCCCCATAATCCAAGGGGAAATGGTTAGTGACCCACTACACCACCTGGACACACACAACTCTATGGGGCCAGATGAGATCCACCCAAGGGTACTGAGGGAGCTGGCGGGAGTGCTCGCCAAGCCACTTGCCATCCTTTACCAGCACTCCTAGCTAACCAAGGAGGTCCCAGTTGACTGGAGACTAGCAAGTGTGACGCCCATCTACAAGAAGGGCTGGAAGGAGGATCCGGGGAACTACAGGCCTGTCAGCCTGACCTCAGTACCGGGGAAAGTTATGGAGCAGATCATCCTGAGTGCCATCACACAGCACGTACAGGACACCCAGGTGATCAAGCCCAGTCGGCACGGGTTTATGAAAGGCAGGTGCTGCCTGACTAACCTGATCTCCTTCTATGACAAGGTGACCTGCTTAGTAGGCGAGGGAAAGCCTGCAGATGTTGTCTGCCTAGTCTTTATTAAAGCCTTTGACACTGTCTCCCACAGCATTCTCCTGGAAAAACTGGCTGCTCATGGCTGGGACAGGCGTACTCTTCGCTGGGTAAAAAAACTGTCTGGCTGGCCGAGCCCAGAGAGTTATAGTGAACAGAGCTAAATCCAGTTGGCGGCCGGTCACAAGCGGTGTTCCCCAGGGCTCAGTGTTGGGGCCAGTCTTGTTTAATATCAATGATCTGGACAAGGGGATCGAGTGCACTCTCAGTAGGCTTGCAGACAACACCAAGTTGGGCAGGAGTGTTGATCTGCTCGAGGGCAGGAAGGCTCTGCAGAGAGATCTGGAAAGGCTGGATCCATGGGCTGAGACCAACTGTATGGGGTTCAGCAAGGCTCAGTGTCAGGTCCTGCACTTGGGTCACAACAACCCCGGGCAATGCTGCAGGCTTGGGGAAGAGTGGCTGGAAAGCTGCCCGGCGGAGAAGAACCTGGGGGTGCTGGCTGACAGCCGGCTGAACATGAGCCGGATACATTGGATATTAGGAAAAATTTCTTCACTGAAGGGTTGTCAGGGATTGGAACAGGCTGCCCAGGGCAGTGGTTGAGTCACTGTCCCTGGAGGTATTTAAAAGATGTTTGGATGTGGTGCTTAGGGACATGGTTTAGTGCTGAACTGGCAGTGTTAGGTTTACAGCTGGATGATCAATGATCTTAAAGGTCTTTTCCAACCTATACGATTCTGTGTCTGTAAGCATAAGTTTTCTCTAAATTGTGTCCCTTTTAACTGGAAAAGTTCCCAAAAATAAAAAATTCATGAATACTGTACTTTTGAAGTCTAAGCCTGCAGTCAACCCCAGTGCTCCAGCGACTTTTTTTAAAGAAACTGTAAGCAATGCTACTGCATTTCAGATGACACTTTGCATGATTACTTACAGCTAGCTGTTGTTGCAGTGTTTTCACTTGGTTCTGGAGCATTTCAACCTGCTGGTTCTGCCTCTTTGAGGGAATCCCAGTGGTGTATGTAAGTTGAGACAAGCCATTAAGAGCTTGTTTTAACCGCTCTACATCATTAAGTAGCTCTGTTATCTTGTAAAAAAAGCACACAAAAACCTCATTTAAGGATTTCTCAATTACCAAAAACTAATCTCTAACATTTTTTAAAGTCTGATGAAGATCAGCAAGCATCAAAAGATCTTTGTCCCAGCATGCCATCACACTGGCTAAGAGACTTCGCAAAGATAGAGGACTTCATTTCCATGGCACGCTATCACCGGTTCACATTCTGCTTCCTAGCACTGAAATCTGCAAGGTATGGAGGTATGGACCCTGGAGGTCAGCCAGCAACATAAATGACGTATGCTCTAAAGATATTCTAGGTCTAATTTCTAAAAAGGATAGTGAACAGTCAGAAGGCAGGCCAGAGATGCTAGACAAGTACAGCTCTAAACTACATGCAAATATAACCTATCTGAAGGAGGAATACAAACAGCATACATTTAACATAAATACAAAGCACAGCTCTCAAAACAACACAGAGTGCCTAATGTCTATGTCAAATATCTTCCAGATTCAGAGTTAGTATTGTTTCTCACTCCTAGATTTTACTGTAAGAAAGCATTTTGACACTAACAATCTGCTAAAGTGAACCGGATGTATTTAAGATCAATAATAAGCCCCATTTAGGCATTTCAAAAGCCAACTGGTCACAAAATCATCATCTTTCTCACGTGGGGCTAACAACCTCTTTCACACAGAAAGTGCTGAAGTAGTCTATGAACTCGTGGAAACCAAGCCAGGAATATTTTTTGTATTTAAAAGTGAACCAAAAACATTCAAGTCACCAAATCGATGGAAGAATGAGCTTACACACCCCAGAAGTCTGAAACTCTGCTTGCAAGTTCTAGAGTTTAAATACAACAAGCAATGCCTGAAACATACAAGGAATTAGGAAAACTTAGTATAATGCTACCAAATCCAGGACTTCATCTTAGCAGATTTGGGCCAGCCCTAGGTACCTAATGCTCAGTACACAAAGTCATGCTTGAATACCTAAGCAGCTATATTTGAAGTCTAGTTCTTTACTGCTAAACTGATGATGTCAAGAGCGTTAACTGACACGTCCTACCTTGTTATCCTTGGCTTCCACCTGCTTTGCAGATTCCTGTATTCTCTTCTGCAAGTCAATAATTGTTGTCAACGATTTATCACACCTTTCCTTCTGGTCTTTAATTTCTTGCTCAATACTGCAGCTCCGTAACTGAAGCAACTCCTTTTCATCCTTTAAAGAAAGCTCATTCTTTTTAGCTTGCAAAGCCTCCTCACATGCTTCCTCGTACTTTTTATTCATATTGGACAAATTTTCAGCTATGCTATTAATCTGGGCCTCCAGAGTACTTTTCATGGATTTGTACTCTGATATGTCAATCACTTCTTTGCTCTCCAGGTCTGTTAAGGCTTGTTGAGTAAGCTGAATCTCAGACTGCAACTTCAAGATTTCCTCATTTTTAACTTGGTTTTCTTCTTCCTTTTCTTTCAAGCTGTTTTTGATTGCTACAATTTCTTGTTCTAGCATTTCCTTCATTTGTGTATATTCTACCAAAGGTATTGAAGATTTCTTTAGATCTGACAATTCCTGCTGTAGTTCTCCTACTTTTAGTGTTTCTTTCTCATAACATTCCTTCTTACTCCTGAGGGCTTCCTTTAGATCCTCTATAGTGTGACCAAGAGCCTTCTTCAAGGCTTCCATTTGTTCTGCTGAAAGATGCTGAGCCTGCATAATAACGGGCTGCTTGGTACTCTCTCGCAGGTCATCTTTCTCTTCTTTTTGGCCTGTGTATTTCTGCAGCAATTCTCTCAATTGCTTATTCAACTCCTCCATTTTGCTTGCAAACATTTTTTCCATTTCATGGGACTTCTCAGCAAGGATATAGTTCTGCTGCAAGTCATTTTGGATGGACAAGACACCATTTTTGAGCTTTTCGTTCTCCTGTTTGCACTTTTTGTTTTCCTCCTCACTTTCTCTGTACTTCTGCACCTGTTCCTGCAACTGTGCTTTTAATTCTTTCACTGTGGCTTCAAAGCTTTGTTCTCTGTCCTCAAAGGACGCAACCGGGGCATATTTTGATTTAATGCATTCTTGAATTGTGTCAAGTTCCTTCTTTTGGGCTTCAATTTCTGCATGCAACTGTAAAATTTCTTCTTGACCGCTCTTATATTCAGCCATAATCGCAACATTGTTCTCCTGAAGTTCTTGCATGCTTTTATTTAAAGAAGTCACTGCAGTTTCATGATCTTTTAAACTTATATACTCAGTTTGTAATTGATTCTGTAAGAGTTTCACCTTATTTTTCAAAGTTCCATTTTCTTCATTTACCCTCATGAATTCTTGCTTTATCTCTTCAGTTTTTTCCTTCAGATCTGACAGCTCCCTGTTAGTCTTTTCTAGTGTGTTATTCAAGACTGTTTTAATCTCTTCATGTGTTGTAGCCAACACATACTGATCCCTGAGAGTCTCACTTATGACTGTGTTTTCAGAGACTAGTTTGCACACTTTTGCTTGTTCATCATCGTATTTTTTCTGAAGCTCAGCAAGCTGCTTTTCAAGTTCAATGCCATTGGATTTTAAAGCTTCCACTTCTTTTTTGTGCTGCTCTGGAGACAGGTACACAGCTTGGAAGTGGCTGATATTCTCACTTAAATTGTTCTTCTCTGCCAGCAGCTTTTCAGCTTCTGCTTTGCTTTCATTGTACTTTTTTGTTATTTCAAAAAGCTTTTTGGTCAGGTCACCAACAGTCAGATCATTTGTTTTCTTCAGTTCTTCATGAATTTTTAAAGGCACGTTCTGGCTTTTAATTTCAGTTTTTAGCATTTGGATTTGCTGCTTAAGCATCTTGTTATCGATCTGCAATCTTTCAAGTTCCTTCTGCAGAGTCTGATTCTTCTGTGATAATTCAGAAATTGTCTTCCCAAGTTCCTCTTTTTTTTGCTCAAACCCACTCTTCATTTGTTCGTGGTCTTCTGGCTTTACATGCTGAGCAAGTTTAGCTTTCTGACTCTCAGATTCCCTCTTCAAAAGCAGAATCTCTGCCTGCAGTTTTTTGTGCTCTCCTTCCATCTCTGCTAACTTCCTTGCTTTCTCATTCACTTCGTTTGATAACAAACTCTTCATGTTTTCAAATTTCTCTGAAGTTACAGAGTAGGCTAACTTTGCTGCTGTTTCTTTGAGCTGCCCTTCTAACTCCATGACATTTCTTCCCTTTTTATCTCGCTCCATCTCCAACTTAACAACTTCCTTCTGCAACCTTTTATTTTCCTCCACTAGCCTTCCTTCATCTCTCTTAAATTCTGCCACCAGCAATTCATTCTGCTTAATCTGGTTCCTTAGTTTTCCCACTTCAGCAGAGGCTCCTTCATACTTTGTTTTCATTTCTTTCAACTGATCCTTCAGCTCCTCTGTTAGCTTACTGTTTCCCAAAGCAGCTTCATTAGTCAGGTGATCTTTCAGAGCAAGAAAGTGGGTCTGCATTTGCTTAACTTTGCCTTCAGAGTCAAACATTCTTTTCTGTACATCTTTTAAAGCATCTTCCAGTTGTTTTATCTGTCCATCAGATTCCACCTTGGTTCTTTCACACTCTGATGCCAAAGCTTTACATTCAGATGCCTTGTGAGACAGTTCTCTCTGCAGTTTGCTGATTTCTTCTTTTGCTGCACCATAGCAGGTCCTCATGTTGTCAAGTTCTTTCTTTAAAGTTTCCTTCTCTGAACTGGATGATTGGTTAGGCGGGGAGAGCTCCAGGGGTCTCAGCATAGACCTAGACTGAAGACAAATTGGCCAAAAATGGATACCTGTTTACAAGTTTGACATGTCATATGTATGACAGCTCATAGGTACAACTGTCTTAAACCTATGTTGATATGAGCACAAAATTTGTCTGAGAGATCTTTTTTCCTTAGAAACACACTCATCTACTCTTGCTAATATTACAGAACTTGAGTATTTCAGCTTTTATCAGTAAAAATCCTGAATGTAGCTTTACATTACTCTTTCCCAATCAATCGGACCCTATTGACATTAAAGTGCAGGTATAGTATATCCATTTCCCTTGTTACTCATATTTAATCATGCATCTGCTAGAAAAAAATTAATTAAGAGATCTCCCCTGTCCCTTAAGCATGTGAACAAAATTTTAAAAGGAATCAGAACAGAGTACGTCATGGTTAACAGAACCTTCCCTCCGAAAAGACTGAAGAAAACAGTCATCTAATTTACTGTCCAGTAAAGGATATCTCAAAAAAAACAGTCTTGCCCTCCTGCCGTGTGGTCTTCACTACCAACCTTCACCTCCCTACAAAGTGTGATGGCTATTACATGGCACAGGCTTGCTCCAACAATCTCATTCACGTTCCGAGGACCAAAGAGCAGTATGGAGCTTCCAGACATAACTAGCTTAATTCCTGCTTGGGACACGGTTTGGGGTTTTTTTGATTGTCTTTCTTTTTTCCTTTCTCTTTTTTGAAAAGAATTGTACATCAACTCATTTTCAACTTCAACTAAGAATAAAAAAATCCTAAGACCATTTGGATAACCTTATGTAAAACATAGCAGATGCGACTGGATTTTTCTGTGTTACCAACAGAACATAAAAAATAATATATATATCAGTGAAATCTGGCAAGAAAGCATAGGATGTTAAGATTTATTTCTAGCCATCACTCACTTCTGGAAGCATTACAGCTGACATACTCAAGCGTTAGAACAGTTTGTCAGATCTAGGACCAATCCCTATCACATGTGATTCACTGTAAGAGCCTGATAGGCCTTGTTAATATCTGAATTGTGGCTTTAAAAAGTAGCTATCTATACCTGCCAACTTTGTTTGCTGAATTATTAGAAGGCTTTATTTTCCTGCCAGCTATGTAAGTTTTAGCTGAATTTAAAATAGGAAAAAATTATGGAGGTGAACAACCAGTTGCACTTTACACTGCCTGTTGATCCAGCAGTCTGTTGATTCAGTTTTAAGAATGCTCATAATGGACCATTTAGTATTTGACATTTTCCCAACATTTAGAGCTAATGTCACATATGTAACTCTAGAGGGCACCAGCAGTTAAAAATAAACTCAAAGCAACTATTACAGAGAAATCTTGTATTCAGAAGCAATGGTTAACATATGTACATTTATAAGTATATTTAGCTTTCCCAAGCATAACTATCTTAGAATTCTCAAGTGGTAAAATATTTATTACCTGTGATTCCACAGCAAACACTTGGCCTTGCTTAAGTAATAAATCTTCTTTTCCTAGATTTGCAAAGCAAACAGTATTTAGACTCTGTTTAAAAACAGTAACACATCACAAGAACTATGATTTTCCTTCCTAATTTTATTCTTTTCAATGGGACTGCGCTAAGCTGCAGGCTGGTGTTTAAGTACTTGGTATTAAAGCAACTCCTCCTTAATTAAGTCACATAGGGAGTCTGGACAAACTCCTACTAACCAAAAAAATACCCCTACTATGCCAGGCTAGGTATTGTTCTGCAAGACAGTCAAGAAAGCCACCTTGAGCTAGCTGCATGCCTGCACATGAACACACCAGGGAAAAGCACCCACTTGCAGTCCAAATAAGTGATCCTTCCTGACAGGCAGTC
The DNA here is from genome assembly GCA_031468815.1 of Morus bassanus. Classification (NCBI taxonomy): domain Eukaryota; kingdom Metazoa; phylum Chordata; class Aves; order Suliformes; family Sulidae; genus Morus; species Morus bassanus. The sequence goes on along the minus strand of CM062581.1, from coordinate 1,246,394 downwards.
AAACAGCTATCACAACAGCTATGACAGACTAAGTAGTATTTTAAGCTACACAAGTGCAAGACATGCCTGTGACCAAGTTGGATGCAAAAAACTTCAGTTTCTGGAAACAGAATCATTTCTAATAGAAGTGTAAACTGAGATCTTGTGTTTAAAGTCACTTTCAAACCTGCTTACACTCAAGCTTTCACGATGACCATAGTTTTCTTGTCATGAGCTAGACATGAGTGTTTAATATATGAAGAATGGAAAGGGGAAGACTCCATTTGGAGCGCAGGTCTTGCTCAGCTTGTTTTTAATGTTGTTAGAAGATGTAGCAGAGTTACAACGCACACTTTGCAAGACCAGTCACTCGTAAGCGAGACTGGTCAATAAATAGTGCCCTAGCACTCAGGGCAAACACAACTGGGGCCAGCTGACTGTATTCTGAGGTTTGAGGTGTGGACACACACCTTAGGCTTGGCTATAGTTAAGACCAACAAAAGAAGAGATGACAGAAAAAAACTCCACCTTTGATCTGTGTATTCCAACACTGAATCATGCATGGCAAGTTTTAAGAATTAAATATACTTACTGTTACTAAAGTTACTTCCAGATCCCACAAAGTCAACCTAAAAAGCAAACAGTAAGAAACACAAAAATAAAGCTGAAAATTCATTTCAAGTTTTTATTTTATGTTAAGCTAGGGATTAAATGGCAGGGCAAGCTTTTACAGTGGCAAGCCATTTAAGACTTTCAACAATTTAAAATTACTTAAGTATTTACTGCTGCAAATATCAATTGTTATATTACATTTCAAATCAGTTAACGTACTTCATAATATTTGAGTTTAGCTTTGAGAGCTTCAATAGTTCTTAAGCTTTCTTCCTGCTGTTTTTCCTTGGTAGTTAGGATTTTCTTCAACTCATCTTTCTGAAAGAGAAACAGTGCCAAATAGCCAAAGCCACAGGAATGGCCAGATTGATAAGATCTCAAGCAACTTTTAAAAAAGTTTAGGGAGAACTTCAACCAAGATCAGCACTGAAAGAATACCTAAATTTTTGATTCTGAAGCTCTTCCACAACACTGCTCTTTTACAAGAGGAGTCCTGAAGCATCAGTCAAGTGAATATGCACCGACATAATTTGCTATTGTTTAATTTATTTGCATTTATTAGTCTTGCATTACTAAAAGTCACTAAAGAGATACTTTAAATATTACATCTGCTTTAACATGCCATAGGGATTACATGTTATTTGTAGTAACAGAAATGCTGTATAAACTGAGTACGTATCAGTAGGTATTTCATTTAGCATTTATAGATAGCTTTTCTTATCTTGATAGTTTTAAATACCATTACTTAAATGCGATAGTCACTTCCCCTATTTCATAGTTCTATTACACTATAAGGTGATTTATCATACCTCATTTTCAAGATCATCTGCAAACATTTGCTCCTGCAAAAATAACAAAAAAATTCCCCCACAAATCATTTTTCCAATAATGTTTAAGGGGCTTATACAGAGTTCATTAGTTGACAAGTCTACCCCAGTTTCTAATGCTACATGCTTCCGACTACTCCCCTTCCATTTACCATTTAACCTCTGGCAAGAGTAAAAAATAAGCAGAAGTTACGGATGTTTGACAGCACCATGCCTCTTGACTTGCATACTAGGAAACTGGAGTATCTATTCCGTTATCTAGAGCACACACTACTGAGGCAGAAGAGTACAGTTTTTCAGTAGAAGTTTGCCAGTTTTGGACAGTGAGTATTAAGGAGTTTGTTTGTGGGTTTTGTTTGTTTGTTTTATGAAGGCAGTGCTTAAGAGAAGTTCAGACAAGCCAATGATTATGAGAAATATTCTTTCTATCCATGTGCTACATTTAGGGGAAGTTGCATACACTTAAGTGTACCTCTGCAAAAATACAGTGAATGAACATGTGAGCCTCCACAAAGCAAAACAAAAAAAAAATCCTGTTTTTCTTTTCCTCTTCAATTATACTGGTCATTTAGACCTCTAAGAAGAGGGAACTTTTTTTTAAAAACAGGCTTTCAAATTTGGGTGAGAAATTTCCTATTGAAAACCCTTGCTTCTGTTTTTGCCAATTGAAGATTTTTCTCTGTGTTTCTACTTACAATAACAGCTGGAAAATAAGAACTGGCTATGATAAAGTGCTGACACACAACACCTACATTTAATCGTGCAGATGAAGTTTACTCTCCAAATTACAACACAGCAGAACACCTCATGGTTCATGTTACATTGCAAAGTATAGCCATAAGCGTTATTGCTCAGGTTTATGAGTATCAGTGAACGACGTTTTAACATGTCTCCTCACATTTTGAATATTATTACATGACCAAAGGCTTTTGCAGCAGAAGAAGATGACAGTGACGCATACAGAAATAATTCTTGGACTCCATCTTAAAGGTCTTTTCCAACTTAAATGATTCTATGTATTCACAGGAAAGCAGTGAAGACAGCATCCTAATGACACGTGCTTTCCTTTCTACTTTACCAGCCTTCACTGACAGTGTCAGGTGGTTATTGCAGCTTTCAAGGCAGGTTATTCCAATACTAGGTTTACCTCATTCAACTGCAGTTGTAGCCCACTGATTCTATCCAGCAGTATCCTTTGCTCCTCTTGCGCTTCTCTCATTCGATCTTTCAAATCTTGATTTTCTAACTCCAATTCCTTAAAAAGTAAGTAAAAAAATAATTAAAAAAACCACAAAACACACCACACTACACCCAGATTGGGAAAACTAAAGAATCTGAATCAACAATTCTAACAGTCATTAAAGACACGAAGCCTCGCCTAACAAGTCCCTTAATGATTTTGTGGCCTTACTCCAGATCTGTTTCATTCTGAAGGTTCACATAAGCACAAGCTCCAGAGTGTTGAAGCTTTTTGACTCTAGATAGCTCATTGTCATAGAAGTGTACATACAGGTTTTGAAAGTATGAGCAGAGTTAAGATTACATTCAATGCTGACAGCACTCAAGAGGCTGCTTATCTGCTGTCTGTTAACAAGTAAAAGTAACTAATGTTAAGAGTTCCTGAAACCCAATCGCTGCAGCCAAAGGTGTAATGAAAACACCTCAAGAGCATAAGCATAACAGCCTTTAAACGTGCTAACTGTCCCAGCAGCCACAAGAATCACCCTAGTATAACGTGTAAATCCAACACATGAAAGTGTTAGGTCTTTGCGCTGTCAATCAGTTCAGTGCTCACATGCAAACAATAAAGCATGTTTAACTCTTGCCTGATCATCGCCTTCTTAACTGTGGTAACTACTTTAGCTCAAACCAGAGAAGTTGCATTTAGAGATCTTTATCCTTTTATTACAAGGCATTTCAGAACGAAGGCCTCAATTTCTCAGTGGTTTGTTCCCCATAGCTTAAAACGTTGTTTACCTTTTTGAAAACTGTAATGACATAGTAATGAGATGAGAAAATTAATACTGGTTAATAGAACAATTACGACACAGGGTATTTTTAGTACGACATTTAATGTTAAAAAAATAATCTTCCTGGTTTGTGACCCTATGATTTTACTGCAGGCAAAAGTACTAGACAGAAGTTAAGAGATAGGAAAATTTAAGACATGAAGAGACTTGCAACTATTTATTACATAAACAAGTATTTCTTTTTCCTGAAAAAGTTCACAGCTTATCTGCATAATTGCCACATTACACAGTCATGCAATTAAGTTTTAAGTAAACAGCAATATGACCTTTCTTAATGGAATCAGTAATGCCTACTTACAAGCACATCTTGTTTTTAGTGTGTCTGGTTCATTATGCATATGGGAATACACAAGTCACAGAAATCCTTCTCGCTTACCTGAGCACTATGTTCCTTCTGATACAGCTTGACATTCACCTCCTCCTGCGCATGCAGCCGATTCCACGTCTGTGGCATATTAGTAATCTGTTATTGCAATAGTAAAGTATTAATTTACATTCCTGTTGTGTTCTGCAGACATCCATTTCTGGGGACAATGAGCTGCTCTCAGCCTCCATTTCAGCTTCCGCTGGGGGGCAATACTACCAGCATTCATTTTGACAGATTGCTTCTCAGTAAGATGTCACTCATGATCTAATCCAGACAGTAAATGGGATGCTTGTCAAAACTCTAACCCCGAATACGCACATCATCGAATATTTTTCAAATAGAAATAGACACACCATCTGATAACAGAGGGAATCTTTTCAGCAACATATGAAGTTAAGAATTCAAAAAATACTGAACTAGTTTTGCCTCATAACACAATCTTAATCACCCTCTCAACAATACCAGCGATACGCTGCCTTAGGAGGTACTTTGTATAAGCAGCCTTACCTTTCGTTCAGGCTGCCCTTTCTTCAAGGTATCTCTTGCTGAAAAAGCACCACAAAAACAGGGAGTTAAAAAATGCATTTCATTCAGACTCATGCAGCACATTCAGCTAATTCTACCAAGTTTTGATTTCGGGAGGACATTTCAAGAAATAGAATCACCACCACCCCAGTTAATCAGACATGGAAACATTCGCAAGTACAGAGTTTGTCTATAAATAAGACTAAATAACTCCAATGATCAATATTGCAACCCCAGGTTCAGCAATGTTAATACCACAAGGCATCAGAGCCTGCATTAACCTTAAAAGCTTTACTAAACCCAAACAAAAACCAAAAGAGTCTTCTTTCCCCTCCCGAACAGGCAGTTTATCGCCTTTTTGTTCAAAAGACTACAGCTGCCCTCCAAAAGGCAGTTCCTGAAGACACAGCAGTGGGAAGATACACAATTCAAATGAAAGAATAACAGCAAATTGTTATAGCCATGTTCTTCATACCTTTGCTGGAATCCTCAACAGCAGCTTTTATTAAAGCCAAAATGTCAATATTATCACCAATTCTGGCATAGTAAGCACAGTCGTGACCAAGGCCATCAGTCAAACTAACATCCGCACCATTTTTGAGCAAAACTTCTACTGCATCCTTGCAGCCGTATTCACAGCCTAACATTAAGGCAGTCCTGAGGATGGGGAGAAAGATTGCATTCAGAGACTTGGGGATCTCATGCTTTAATGGAGCAATCACTTACAGAAATAATCCTTTGTACGCTTATGTCTAATCATGGAAACTTGAGTCAAGGAATCCTTCCTCTATCAAGAGAGGAAACTAAACTTTAAAAAGTCACTTAGTCAATGTTTTTGTTTGCTTTTTAACAAATATTTAAGCACTACAACAGCAGTATTTTCATGAAACCCAGCATAAACCTACTGCCTTTGAGAGGGCCACCCAGTGTTCTGAAAACTCACATGACTTTTGGCTTCCTCTCTATGTAGATACAAATCTCAATAGACACAACAAACACAAGACATGAGGTTTAGACGAAGCTGGGGGAGGCAAGTGCTTGGGAGCCCTGGCAATGCTTTCCAAACACTTGCCAGCTTCACAACACACAATGCAAGTGCCCATGCTTTGTCCCACAGCGGCCTCATGACCATTGGCTACCAGGCAATCATCCTCCAAGAAGTAACTGGCAGAAGTAGCAGCAACAAATAGGAAACCCCTCCCCTGACCCCCTTCCATGAATATAGAAGCAAACATTTCAAGACCTTTAGGTCCCTTCGGAGCTCCAATGCAACTCAAGTACTTCTTGACAGAGTACCACTCTTGCCATGATCCATTTTGCATATTGATCCCAAAGGGTGCAAGATGCAGCTTTGGACAAACCCTTAAAGCAACCAACTGCAGTTTCTCTGCTGGCAGGAGCAAGCCTATACGTGTTTTAGATGCAAGAACAAGCAATAAAAAAGGCCATGCTTATCTGTGTTATTGAATTGGCACATCTACTTCTGAACTAAATCCAGGTTCTCTTCCACTGAATTTAGCATATTTATTCTGTAGCCTGAAAGCCAAGGGATAGCTTTCTAGCCTTTAAATGTCAGCAGGCATTCTGACAACCCTCTGCATGCATTACCTGTTTTGTTTGTCCCTGGCATTAACATCCGCTCCTCTGTCTATCAGAAGCTGACACACTGTGGGACGACACATCTGAGTGGCCAGCACTAGTGGTGTCCTCCCGTCCTGGAGAGGAAGGGGGAAAGAAGTAAGGAAAGGAAGAGAAAGCAGAGAAAGCACAAGAACTCCCGTAGGGGTTTGTACAGGAGAGAGCTATAAGCGGCAACTTACTCCGTCTTTTGAATTCACTGAGGCCCCATGATCACACAGTAGTTGTATGCTAGAGGAACAGTCTGACATAGCTTTCAAGAGACAAAGAAAGAGCAAGTTATACTGCTGAAAACAGCCTTCGTGTAACCTCAAACACTTCCTTGGGTGTATTTGTTTCACAAAAATTCATGCAACTAAGTTAAGGCATGAGACTCTGACTTAGTTCTCTCACAACCATCTCAAAAGCACATGAAAGAAATCAAACACTACTGTTTAAGACACCGCATAGTGTAACGAGGCTTCAGACAATCCAAAGTAAAGGTATCTTAATGTACTAACATCATTGCTCTAGAACACTGCTTGTGATACTTGCTTAAGATTTAACCAGACAATTTATGAGCATCAGAAGAGACTTTCAGACCTACAATCTCTGCTAAGTCTGTTAACAAGTTTGTTATTGAGGACAAATGTCGTGACAACATAAAACGTTTTCTCCTATTACAGTCACCAAAATTAAAAGAGAAGAATTTGGCCCATCTGAAAGTCAATCCATTAATTAAATCTAGACTTCATATTACAGTTACCAGAAAAGCAAAACCTTTTACCTGCATCGTGAAGAGCGGTTCTTCCTTGAAGATCCACATTCTCCGTTGGACAGTTGTACTGTTAAAATAAGTAACCCTGGTTATCAGTCAGGATTCAGATTGCACTTACAAAACATGAAATATTTTGAGGTTTGAATTAAAGCAATAAAAAGTGATTTAAGAATAAAATAATCTAAGTTTGTAGTTTACAAATTTACTGACATACATGAAAGAAAGAGCTATGGGTACATGCACTTTAGTGCTCTAAACACATTGATCAGAAGTTGTAGAAGTAAGTTAAGACTGTGCAAAGAGCATGCACAATTCACCACAGACTTCAAACACTCAAATGTTTGTTCACTCTGACTAAGATTCCCCACTACTTGTCATTATTCCGTCACTACTAGTATCACTACTAGTTCTGGCACTCCACAGAAAATGTGCCATTTATATCTGCATGGGGACATGCATCAGATAAATGGAAGATGAAAAAACTCGTTCGAAATTAAAAAAAAATCAAATTACCATAAGCTGACCAGCAATAAATTAAAAAAAATTAATATCACACAAACCTAAGACAATCCGCCAATATTGTTTCATTAGTGAAACATTAGGGAGACAAATGCCCATCTTTTGAAGTAAACACTACTCTTGAGCAGACCTTTCAGGGTTACTGTTCCTAAACACAAATGTATTCAGAAAAGGAGCACTAGTCTTTAAAAGACACTCAACTCCATTTTAAAGAAGTAGAAACTACAACTTGATTTGATTGTCTATGTGAAGAGAGGAAAAGATTTTTTCTTTATTTTAGCACTCTTTCAGCCACAACCTGTTATTTAATATGAAAAGGTCTTTTCCCCATGACCATCTTACTTTGAAAAAAAGAAGGTAATTTAAAAAAAAAAAGAGATGAGTGGCATATCCCAATTTTTAATTAGTATAAGAGCACCTTTTTTCTTCTCAAGAATAAAGACCATAACAAACAGGTTTGATTTTTCAATACCTGCAACAGCTTCTGCAGACATAAAGCATGTCCATATTTTGCAGCTAGGTGCAATGCGTTTCTACCTAAACAGAGAAATCAACATCAACTCAGGATCCATTTTGAACATGCATTTAGAAACACCACACAAACTCAACACACCTATGCTGTTTCTCAAAGTCTATCACTAATCACATAACACTAATTCATAAGAAATTAATTTGTATTTCAGTAAAGCATTAGCAGTTTATTTCATCTCAACAAAAAAACTGCCTTCTGCCTCCTCCATAATTCCATACACTTCATTACTGCTCGTGTGCTAGATGTATGAAACATCAAGGTACACGTGTGTCAGACTACAAGACTGATTTCACAAGAGACAGTTTAGATCAACATCCACATCATTTTAGATACAATGGTCACTTCCCCCCCTTTATACTGCTAGTACTATAACTAAGTCATCTATCTCAGATGTACTTCACTATTTGCTAAACAGTCTTATTTTAGACAAACTGCAACCAAGGATTCAAGTTCATGAACAGTGAAATTAATCTCAAAATACTACAAATGACTCCATATAAGCCTTTAAAAAAATCTGTCAGATGAAAGGAGGCTAGACTATTTCTGCAATGAAGTTAAAAACAAGACAATATTTGTTAAGGCTGTCAAATTACAAGGTAAGCAATCTGAGGCAAAATTAGCACCCATTTTTAATTACCTCTTTCATAACACTTTCACATAAACTCTGATCTCACACACGCAAACCAAGAAGGTAGCACAGAGGCACTCTGAAGGCCTTGATAGGGGTACATGAACACCTACCGTATCATTTAATTCTAATCCTCATCGTGTACAGTACTTTACAAGTCTCTGTGAAATACACTTAGTATTTAAGTGAACACAAATTCTTTTAAAATAGTTCTTATACTGTTATTCTTAACCGGAAATACTGATCTCACCAGAGAGACAGGAGCAGGCTATATACACGGTTATAGCAGCACAAAGCCAAAGTTCCCAAGTTCTGCTGCATGTCAGGCACTCATGAACTTGCACTACTGGCCATGACCAGTTTCCGCTAAGCTCAGCGACAAGTCACACAGGTGATAATTTTTTTGCCAACCACAGGGAAATCCATGGAAAGGCAGAACATCTATCCTATAGTTTAGCTTAATCTCACTCCAAAACCAAGCTGAGAACTTCTGCAAGTTGCACTTGGACATTTGAGGAAGCCTACCTGCAGCATCAGTGGCTGTGATATCAACTCCGTGAATAAGGATGGTGTTCAAGCAATCCAGGTTTCCCTTTGATGCTACGACGTGGAATCTAAAAATAGAAAATACCTTGCTTGAGCTCAACTGTTTTATAGACAAAAATGGTAATATTAACCAGGAGAGTCAAAGCAAACAGCTGCATACTGAAAGCATTATACGGTACAAATCCAGCTTTGGACAACATCCAAATCCTGTTAAGAGTTCTGCGGATTTTATTTTAAGGAACAAGATGACTTTCTGGAGAAGTAGCCATTATTTATCTTGAATCAGTGAGCCAGGTGAAAAAACAATATGCTTTCCATTTCTCTTCAACATTCAAATCTGGCAAGAGCAAGTATTTAAATACTGATCTTCACTTCAAAGTGAAGATTTTTTTAATGAGAATTTGACATTCTAGCTATCCAGTATTCTAGTTTAGATGAAGCTAGAATCTACCGTGATGTAGTACATAAAGTTAGATATTAATAGGAGTTTTTAGAGCAGCAAGAATTGAGTAACTTCCCAACACCATTACTGCAGTACCAAAGTTACTTACGCAGATCTCCCTTCCACATCCAGTTTAGTAGGACTGACTCCTTTTTTGGCAAGGATTGATGAAACCTTTTCCACATCGCCCCTTTCAGCTGCTTTCATTAACCTGTCATCATATTTGTTCCAGTCTGTGTTCAGCTGAATAAGAGAATTGGAAAAGCAAGTCAGCTTATGGTACAGTATTGATCTACTAAAGCAACTTCAGTAAAAGGCTCAATCATATGCAATTGGCTGGGGGGGTGGGGGGTGGGGGGGGTGTAAAACAAAAAAATATCTTGGTTTACAGACAGAGTTGTACCTGTTAAGATGCTTAGAGTTATTTATGTATAACAATACTGTAGCATTTCAGTCAGGCTGTTAGCATTGAACGTACGGTGCTCCAAGACAGTCTGGTTAAGTCACTTTGGTCCTAAAGGAGACCTTTAGGGTCAAACCTCATTTTGCTTTGTTCTATCTAATAGGACTAAAACTGAAGCCACGCGCAGTAGTTCCCTATCCTCATTCTCAAATAAAAAGTTTTCACACAGTTTCTCATATTAGGCTGTCTTTGGACACCTCCTTCTGGTCCCCCTTCATCTGCCACAGGAGACTGCCCGGACAGTTATCTTTTCACTTCATCTTTACTTTCTCTTCTCACATCATGGATACTTTGATCCTGACCAAAAAAAAAATACACCTCTCCCCCCACAGTGGTTGATTAACAAACATGAAAAACTGCCACATAGGGCTGTGATAAACTAAGGACATCACACAACAACAGAAGGGCTAGCATGTGGTACTTCTACACACACACACTTTATAGAAGAGCAACCTGTAATATCTCAAAACTGTTGCAGTGTGTCTAGAAGGGACACGTCAGAAGTCAAGCAGACATGGAACCCCTCGCAAGACCAGCTATAGCTCTGCACTGTTGTCCTGGTACTCACCTAACTCTCAAAAGCTCCACTGGAGGAAAGGGTAGAGTGTCCAAGGGGACCTGCAGTCCAGCCCTTCATTAATCATATCAGAGAACATTTTCCCTAATGCCTAGTTATCACATTTTAATCTCTCCACTATGCACATTAAGAACTGCTCCCCCCCTTTTCTCAGTAGCACCTATATATCTGAAAAGCTGTCTCAGTCTCATGCCCTTTAGGGAAGGCACATCAACTGTCCTCACATCAACAAGGCAATTAACTCGATTAACTATATGAAAACTGGAGAGTTTCTTGTTCATCTTGTTTGGCAGTTGGACTGGATGATTGTTGTACGTCCCTTCCAACTGAAAGAGTCAGTCATTTGAATTGTAACTGTCTAAATAAAACAATCATTTCATTTCTGTATTTAATATCTGTCCATGCCTCAAAAATTGCAAATTAACAAACAAGATGCAATACAAAGGAACAGATAAGTGAGGAACTGCAAGTAACAGAGCCCAAAATAGTACTGCTACAGCTTCCAATCTACATAATCATCTCCAGCATAAGCTCTTCAGTATTCATAAAAAAACTGTTTCATAAGAAAGTGAGCAGATAAGACACAGCTGCTACAATTTTCCTCTCTATCAACCCTTATACAGTGAAGGTACCAGAGAACTCAACAGGTGAGACCAAGCTTTGAGAGATATTTTGAACAGGACAATTATGAGATGTGATCAGTGGCAGACTTCAGTTTTCATGAATTAAGCACTCAGCAACACATGAAATATGTACTAAATTTAGCCCTTCCTAAACCAAGTTCACATTTATCAAGAACAGCCGAGCTTCCCACTTTTGCTAAAAGTTAGTTTTTCATGCCCAATGCAGAACTAAAACTGATGGAAGAACATCAGAAAAGCAAAAAGCGGAGACTCTATTTTCACCTTACCAACAAGTTGCTTTTCCTCAAAACATTCTTTCACCCACTCGCAGTGGTGCCAAGCTTAACGCTGCGTCCCACCCCTTGTAACCACAGGCTGCTGCCAAGAAAAGCATCCCTCCCATCCCCAGCCACTCTCCCTCCGCTTCGCGTGCCTCCGGCCAGGGGAGCACACTCACCCTGCAGCTGCCCAACAAGCTGATCCGTAAGAAAACATCTACGGAGAGAACTGCTGTCAAACCAGCTCGCTGCCCTGATCCGCCTGCGGCCAGGTACCAAGGAAGGAAAGGCACAAGCACACAGCAGGGGACGGCAGCAGATCTGATACGGCACCGGACTGTACCCCAACCCTGCACGGCACAAAACCAAATGCTGAAATGCTGCAAAGTCGATGTGCATACACACACGACATCAGTACAGAAACATACGTGCTAATTCAACTCACTGAATTTGGCCACTCTCAAAAATAGATCTGACCCAGCTCCAATAGGTCCCAAGCAGTTTTCAGATTTTAACATCAAATGGAGGCACTAAAAATATGCAAGAGGACACACTTTTCCCCCGACTGTGTCAGACTGTTCAAAGGGTGAAAATTTAGCTAAGTGTGATATTCAAGAGATGAACATCTGTTGAGCTGTAGAAGAAAGAAGTTCAAAGTTTACAGCTTTAAGTTGTCTGCAATTACCAAAGCAATGTACAGTGCAAAGAAAGTACAAGTCAGTTATAAATAGACCACCACACATTTGGTCTCAGACATTCATCAGCCCCACTTTTTCCTTGTTTACTTCAAATTCAGAATTTCAGGCCACAGGCCAAGCATCCCACCCCAAAACGCAGAGCTTGTTCTCTTCATTGCCAAACCATCCTTTCTGAATTACTTTCACTCTTCAGGAAATTCTGTTCTGTGACAGAAACCTCACGGCTAAGCTGGACACTGACAACTTGATATTCAAGACGCTTTTAAACAGAAGAAAAGGCTTATAATGGAGTATTATATTAAAATCTAACTCTATATAGCAAAAGAATTCACTGGTAACAGGGAGACATAAGCAGCCTGTAGGTGCACAAAGTTACTTATCACTGTGGGTCAGAAGTTCCGTGCCTCACTGAATAAAGAACATTAAAACTGGTAAACCTAATACTTTCCAAAATAGAGGAGCTGAAAACATTTTTGTTTCTTTAGGTGAGAAAGCAGCCTATCAATCCCATACCCTTCATGTTGGGTTCATCACACACTCTTCTGCCTCCTTAAAGCATCAAACCCACTATGCAAAAGTCTTACCAGTCTTTGTGTGAAAGCAAGAACAATAGATAAAACCCCAAAGCTATGTACAACCTTCATGTTAAAAAAATACAGTTACATTCTATCAAGACAGACTACATTCTCCTTAAGACTGTCTTACTAGCAAAGACAGAAATTTGTCAAGATTTAATGTAATAAGGACTGGAAGACCCACAACGGAAAGAGCCAATGCCAATTAACCAGTTCTCAAAGTGGTCAGAGCCCAGAGATGCAGCAAGCAAGGTCTCGCCTTGCACCAGAGCCAGGGTTTGCTAGGTAGAAGAGGAGGTACAAAAAAAATAATAAAACCAAAAACCCACTGCCATCACCCTGCATCTGTAGAATGATTTGTGCAATGGAGTTGTAATCATGATGCCTGGTTGGCATAAAGAAGTCTTTACACTGGCAACGTGACCGCTCACAGCAAAAACTGCACGCATGGCCGGGGGACGACAGTATTCCTCCACAGCTTGGCAAAGTTTCCTCAGCTGTAAGCTACCTTATTATGCAAGTTTTATGTTTTATTTTTAAATACCTTAGAAACTATACATACATAGCATCAAGCTCTGTTCCCCCTAAATTCTTTTGCATATGACACATTTCACATCCTTAGAGGAAAGCGATCACATCTTGCATGTTTGCAAGGGTTCAGCTCGCTGGGTTTCATGCTTGCAGCTTATGCTTGCTAGCACAAACTCACTCAAATCTACAGAAACCCTTCACCAGCCATTCCTCCTTCCCTATTTTGTAAATCTTCTGATTAACAAGAGCTTTTTTTTAAGTCACTATCCTCTTAATTGAAATAGTTTTTCCTTTGCTTGTAACACTTTGGAATTGGATACAACTTACTTATGATGTACTAAATCAAAAATTGTCACCCAAGCATTTAACATTTAAAGAAAATTCCTCACAGGAAGAGCTGTTAAAGACAGACATAACTCACATTCATTAAAAAGGAACAGTTACAAAACATTTACAGAATTCAATCTTTCACATTTTTGCAGTTGTAAACTACTGCCATTAATAGGTAATCTAAGATACCCACTGTGTCTTTAGCTGCACAAGAGAACCAACAAGTCATCGTAGGACTCGCAGCTCTTTGCTGCCAGAAGCAATCAATTTATCTCGCATCAAGTTACAAACCGCTGCAGCTCACAAAGCGCCAAGCCAGAGTTCAAACAGGCTGCTTCAAGAAATGTATTCTCTCCACCGCCCTGAATTCATTTTGTTCCATCCTTCACTTAGCTTGGATCCCCAAGTATATTTTCCCCATCTTCAGGATCATCTTCAGACTTCATAACTCTTAAAAAAAAATAGGGGCTCCCCCAGCCAGAGGCTGCCCGGCCGGCGAAGCCCTCCGTGGGTCCGGCCGCCTGCTCAGCCTGGCGCTCCCCAGCAATCCCCAAGAAAACCCTCCCAGAGCCTTTGTTTCTGTGTCGCAACAGACTGCCAGAGTGACTCAGACTCACAAGTAAATATTGCCCAGATCTAAAATATCTTGTAAACAATACGTAGACAGTCTCATCAGCCCAGATCTATTTTCTGATAATCCAGTACTTGATAGCCAAGCAATAGAAAGCAATAGCTATTAATACATTCTCCGCATGCTCATGCCCTGAGTAACGCATTTTAGATTTGATGTTAACTAACAAGACAAGCATGCATGAAACTTTACTACAGTGTTGTTATGTTCTGCAGACATGCAAACACTCACTTTAAAATAACAAACACATTAGTCAAATTAACTGTCCACTGACATTAATGAAGGTCATACTTATCACCACTAATAACACAGGACTGAAATACTCGCAGGAGTAATTTTTTCCCATTCCACCACACCGCAAAGCCGAAACCAGACTCATGATCAGACTTCAGACAGTTACAACTGCTTAGCAGATGGAATGCATGATCCTATTTTGACAGAAATGTAACCGATTTTAAATTAGAAAACACACATGCCTCTGTTTTAAAAAAAAAATCTCCTTTTACAGTGATGAAACCCATTCTGAATAGAACCTGGTTTCAGCTTACTGCTGCTGCCAGTCTGTCTCCCAACATGTTAAATGAGAGGAGTCACAGAGGCTGTCAAAACATTAAATAGACAGCATAATGATTAACAGCAGGGAAGATGTAGACTCTCACAAGTTTTAAATTTAAATGGAGATCTCCCGAGTGCCATATTTAGAGGACTAGGTCAACACGGCAAGCAATGCGCTGTTTTGTCTGCAGAAAAGAAACATGGTGCATAGCCAGAAAAACCACGGACACACACACCCTGGAGGAAGCGCACAAGAGACTGCAAATAACCTAATAAATGGGTCTTCTCAAGAAAGAGATTTTAAAAATCACTCACTCATATTTGCACAAATTCACCCTTTCCCAGTAACTTCTAAACTATCCCACATCACTCGCTGTGAGCACCAGCCCTTTGCCTCGCAGCACTAACGTGTTTCTCAGAAGAACCTCCCAAGATTTCTCTGCAATTAGCCGCTCCAAAACAGTGCAATGACTACGTCATCTCAAGTTATCTTCTGACCAGAACCCAGTCTGTCTCCTCGAGCCAAAAATGTCATTTGGGGGGGGAAAAGGTAAATATGCTTCACAAGTGACAGCAACAGCAGAAAAAACCCATCATTGAACTGAAATCAGTTTGGTGAGAAACCACGTAGGTAAGACTATGCCTTCCAGGTGAACAGGCTTTGATTTATTTATCCCAAATGTTTCACTTCTCTCCATTTTTATCTGCCTGCAGACATTCCTCATGACTCATGAGCTGCAGTCATCCTGCAGTCCCTTTATGCTGGAGATCCTCCCAAGACAGCAGACCACAAGATTTAGGATTGCTAAACCACATTCCCCACTCCTGCCTAGCTCAGACTAAGCACAGACAGCAGTTGTCAGGAAAAACAGCTTTCATGGCTCCATCAGCACTGAGCAGCTTCGGTAAACACAGCCCAGCTACAAACTCACCCCAATTAAATTGTTCTCCAAGGGAGCTGAATTTCAGAGAGCTGAAGGGCAGAAACTAATGAAGCATGCCTGTGTTGCATTCTTTCAGTGTAACCAAAGTTTGGAACCTAATTCAGATTTGTTTTTTCAGAACAAAGACCATCATCAGATAGACTGGCAGAGCAGATCTCTGGAGGTGCTAAATTGCCAAACATACCACAGATGCCTAGGTAAGGCCAATATTGCCCATTTTCTGTTCACACAGAGCACCTGTTTTGCCAGGAATTCTTCACAACTCCAGGTCTCCAAAGATAAGGGAGTATCCCATCTCCAGCGCCTGGCTAGGATCAAATGCAGTACTTGTTCCTATCAGCTCGTATCTGGTCTATCTCAGTTTAGTGGCTTTATACCGAGCAGGTACGTTAGGTGTCTGCATGCACTCCGTACATCCATCTGGTATCGTAACGCCTTCAGGAGTGGTGCAGATAGACATGTACACACCAGCACGCTCAGAAAAAGAGCAGAAATTGCACAAGCACAGAATACTTTTCCAAAAGCTCTCCTGGCTTTCAATCAATGATTCAAACTTCCTGGGCCAGAGGGATTCTACCTGAATGAATTGCTCTATTAACTTACCCAGTTTTTCCTCAGGTCCAGGTTAGCTTTTAGCATCCTCAGCACCCTTTAGTAAAGGACTGTACAACTTAACTACATGTTGCATGAACAATTATCTACTTCTATTCTCTCTGAACCTGAAACCCCTCATCTTACCAGATATTTAGTAGATCAGAGGTCAAGCTACTTTCCCTATCTGCAGTTCTCATCTTGTAAATATCTCTGGACCATCACATAACATTACTACGTCCTCCTATGCTGCATGCCACAATACTCTCAGGCAGCTGATAAAGAATATCGCCGCTCTGTCATTCACCGAGAAGAGTACACGGCATAGTTCAGAGCCAAAGTTTACAGGAGACTCTTTAAAACTACAGCCTTCGCAAACAAGCCTATTTGTGATGTCCTCATCTGTCATTTCAATTAAGTATTTAAAGATGAGAGCAGCGAGAGCATAAATGAAGGCCACTAGACGTACTTACACTCAGGGCACATTTGGTACCCAGACTAATTACTCTCACTTCTCTGAGCAAAGCAAGACAAGATGTTCTAGTTGCTGAAGGCAGTGGAAAGGGCACACCGTTGCTGGCAATGAAAGCCATGGGGTGCTATCAGCAAGGGTAGTTCCGACAGGCTATAAAAAATAAATATATATACCTGTACACTGCTGGCAACCTGAGAAGCAACTAGCAAAGTTAATGTTTACATTTTATTATTGTTAAAGGATATATATTTATCAATAAATAAACATAGCACCATACTTAGGGAATATGAGCTTGAAGCCACTGGGCATCTTCTCCCTCTCAACCAAAAAAAAAAAGGCAGGTGTAGTCCCTGAAGCCACGCGCAGTATTACCGCACACCCCACCACCCACCCCAGTATCCCCACTGAGGAACTCCGGGCAAAGAAAGTGCCATATTAGTGATCCCGTGACACAACAGGAGAGAACAATACTGGGGTTATGGGGACCCAAACAGGACAGACAAATGAAGATCCCAACCCTGAAGGCCTCTGGAAAGCAATCCATGACCCTTTAGTCCCAAGCAGCTCTTCTGCTGAGATATTTCTCAACCCAGATACTCCCCAGAGTGAAATTCTAGCAGCCAGAACAGAACTTCCAAGACTTTTCATGACAGCAAAAAGCCCACAAGAAGAGATTTCTGGTCACCAGTCTGAGCACAATCCACAGGGTACAACCCCCATTTGAGAATGCACTGACCTTTTTACAAAGACAATACAGGGCCAGGGGCACAAGAAATACTGGTCTTAATATTGCAGCGAAACAAATTGTGACAAGTTAACTTGTTGCTGAAATAGAAGTTCTGCTCAGGAAACTTCCACCTGGACTGGGAACTGCTCATCCAGAGTCTCTAAACGCTTTTGCCTACGTCGCTGCAGAACACCAACTACATAAACAAACAGCATATTTAAATAAAGCACGGACAATCTTTAGCAGTCATCTAACTCACTTCAGAAATACCAGTTGTAATTCAAAGCAGTTCTTAAACCTTTCAGCCTGAAAGCTGACATAAGCCTGTGAAAGCGAACACAGCTCCTCGTCACTGCTGGGCTAGGCAGACAATCCTATTAGTGGAAAAAAACCAACAGGACGCATCCTCCTCTAATACCATTAGTGGGTGACATAAGCACATAAAACACACGGAGAGCAAAGAGCTCTGGTAAAACACTGCCATCGTCACTTACAGCAAGTGCTCACAAATAAACGAATGGTCCTAAGTTACCTGGACAAAAACACTAACATCACACTTATGGAAGTAGTTATAAAACACACACTGCAGTTCCTAAAGTCCGTGAGAGCCATTACATAGAACAATTCTTGTTAAAGAAGAGATGAGAATTATTAATTTTAGGCCCATCTTTGTAACAAGATATTAATTTTTCCAGTTTAGGTCTTATGCAGTTTTCCTGCAGAGAAAGGTAGGCACTCACTGACAAAGGAGAGTTACTTGAAAAATGTACATGTGTCACGTAAGCCAAGCAGAGACGAGGAGGGCAGGCTCGGCACATCTATCAGCCCGCGCATTTCATTTTCGTGCTTGTTCTACAGAGGTCAGAGTACATTTGCGATCAAGACTAATATCTGAACAGACACGCCCTGTGATTTTATATGGCACAAAACGACGATTGCTTTTGAAGTAGTTTGACATATTTAAAGACCGCACAGACTGACAAAACGAAAGGACAAGTTAGGCTACTGAAACAATTTTTTAAAGATATGCACCAGCTGTAGCCTCCCCCTACAGTACAGATGCACATCAACTAATACCCACCTATCTTGCAGACTCCGGCTTATCTGCAGATGCCTAGAAAATACTGCAGATACCAGGTTTAGGAAAGTGTTAGCTCAAATGGGGGGGGGGGGTGGGGGGGTGAGAAAGTGGCATTTTATATTTTATAAGCATATCTTGCTTATCAGGATATGTCTGTATTCACATACAAATGTTCTGGAGTTTAAAACTGCCGGAGTAAGATGCACTGTTTAGTCTACATAAGGGAAAAACAGACACAGCTGGAACACAGGGTTCTTGGTTCACCCAGCAGGTTCCCACATGCAGCATGTTATGTTATCACCTCATTTACTGCAATTTCTCCATCTACAGAAAAGTCAGTGAATGCTACAGAGTAGGCGAGACTTAGTCTAAACAGTGATCAAAAATAACAGCCTTCCTAGGGCCACTCGGGTTTTGCGCTGCTCTCAAAATGCTCGTCTCAAGAATTCATATGAATAGTTGTGCTGCTGCATGGCTTGTTTGCATGTAACTGCATCCTGTAATTAATACAGGTAATAGTCTCCTTACAAACAGGTTAAAGCGAAACAAACAGTAACCATCTAAAACCTCATCATAAACATTCCTGATTTCACCCTATTCTTAAGGCATTTTCCTTCCTACTACAAGTTCACATATCCCATCAAGATCAAATTATTAGGTATCAAGAAGAAAGTATTCAGATCTACTTCTAGCTATCCCTGTGACATGTCAAATAGTCCTCTCAAAGCCATTACGAGGGCTCTAAATCTGTGTCAAATAGTACATTTCCATCCACAAGGAGCGACATGGACCTACCAGCACAGCCCGATTCTCTTTTCCGCATGGCTGGGGTAGGGAGAAAAACCACCCGCATCAACTACAACAGCGCACAAGGTACAGTGGACGTGTCAAAGAACTCTGCATACAGCTCCTGACGGATGCAAAGTCTGCTAAAATTGTTTTTAAACACAACTTCCTCACATCGCACTGCCAACATACAACTCAAGTGCACTTTATTGATAAAACATCCTCAAGTTCTCACCCTGACATCCAGATCAACCTGGGCACTAATAAAAGCGATCAGAAGTGCTTATGCACCTTGGAAACAAACCAGTGTTTTTGCAGCTGCATTTTAAAACAGTCTGTTAAGTACATTTTATGGTAACTGGAGCCAGACTTGCACGCACCAAAGAACATTACACCCTTTTACAGCAACGAGAGCATCACAGCATTCACCTCAAAATAACAGGGAGCCCCAGAAGCCCGGGTCCTGCTGCAGCCCAGCTTTGCCCCCGCAAGTGCCCAGGAGAAAGTATTTCCCCTTTAAATGGGGAGAAAGCAGCAGCAAGGTCAGAGTCCAGCTGCCTTCGTCTGCCACTAAAAGCAGCATATCACTCTGCCTTCCTTGGGACACGAGGCAAACCATTGGTTTGAAATGACAAGCTCTCAGGCAAGGACCGATTGATTTGTGTACTTCCATTTATTAATAACAAATCATCAGAAAATATTAGGGGGTGATGAAACATGACATGACTATTGCATTCATCATGCAGGGAAGTAGCCTCAAGCACATATGGAGAAGGGAATACCATGTTACAGTCTGACTCGATCCTGTTCGGTCACTATTAAGTAATGAAAATACAGAGACAGTATCAGTCTCTCAGATGTTATAAGCATTTGCTTGGTAATAAATATTAGTATTTAAATACTGACAAAGTACTACATAAGTCGTATCTGAGCAAGAGGTCGGGTGAACTTAAACCAGATAACCAAACAGCCTTATCTGCCTAAATATCCTTAGCTGATTTGCAGGCATAGTTAACTTGCACACAGGCACTCGCTGTACCTCCAATTTTTAAAATACTTTTAATTGCTATGTTCCAAAAAGGATAAAGCATTGATAAATACTCCTTTTTAAGGAGCCTGACAATTACAACGCACCTGTAAACAGGCTGCACCGCAAAGCTTTTGCTGAACCACAAAATGCCTGTCTTGACTAACTGCCTGTGTCTTCAACATCAACCACAACCATCGCACAAACAAGCACCTAATTCTATTTAGCTAAATGCAAATGAATCACAAAGGTTTTTTTCAAGGAACACACACATTATCACGAGCCTTAATAAAGCTTCCTGGAACCCAAACATACCCTAAAGAATAACCACAGTCAGACTAGGATTTGTTATTTGAATATTACAGTGCTGCCGAGCCTTGGCGGCGCTGCCTGAAGATGGCATTGTAAAGTCACCTTAGGTTGCCCACAGCAGAGGCCAGGGGAGAGGGAAGAGTAACTTTGCTCCGGTCAACAGCAGCAATGCTGGAAAAATTCTGCTGATATAGGTCAGAGCACTGCGATCAGCGTGGCTGGCACAAACTGTTTTTGTCTTTGCACAGAGCAGAGTCATGACAAAATGCCATGAAAATCTTGTTCGTTTACGAACTGATGCGTACCACCGGCAGCACAAGTGTTTTCTGGTGTTTAAGAAATTCAGCGTAGAAGTGATCTGGAATCTTCAGTTAAAACTAGGTTACCAAACATCTATTTTTCACTTCATCCCTTCAGTTACTCATGTGTATTCTCCAGCACACTGGTGCTACAAATCATTTTTAACAAAGTTATTCTGCTGTATGTACAAAGATAGTGTTGCTGATTAATTAGCAAATTCAGACAACAGACAGTATTCTTCCATTCCCTTAATAAAAGCAGTCAGGTCAGAACAAGAGGTGGTACCTCCCCTCTCTGCTGCTGAGGGGATAGGAGCTGTTTAATCATGTATTGGGCCAACCCACAAAGTCCCACTCCTTACGTAGAGGAAAAGTCATCATTTAACAGAACCGGGCAGTCTCCGCAGGAAAAAAAAGTGTTAACACAACCTTAAAGGAGTTCAGCTGTCACTAGCTACAGAACTTGTTCAGATACTAATTTAATAAACACAGAGCATCATAACAGGGCAAGTGCTCAGACATCTACCTTTGTTTCTTGCACAATGGCTTCCGCTAATTACATATACAACATTCAGTTTGTCTTAATTAAAAAAAAAGCCAACATCACTTTTCCCAGGGGAGAAAGGATTGCTAGAAGTTTCCACATGGTTTTACATCTGCTCATTCTCACTACTTGCAGGTGCTCCAGGCAGCACTGCTGATCTCTGATGTGCGTGCACATCTCACACCAGCCCTGGCTTTGACATCCTATCTTTGGATGCAAACAATTCCGGAGAGACGCAGACCTGCCGCTGCTCCGCGACGCAGCTTCAGCTGTGCTCAAAGCACTACCGAGAGTCCCATGTCACACAGTAAGTAGCCATCCTCTGGCAAGCAGTCCAGAAGCCCCCTTCCCTGAATTCCAGACCTCGTCACAAAGGACAGAAAGGTTAAAACCCCCACATCAGTAAGATAAGACACCTCAAGCTTCACAAAACAGCTCCACGGCTATTTTCCAAGTGTTAAAGAAATAAGTAGGCAACCTTTCCCCCCCGCCCAGAGGCCAACAGTTAGAATCTCACTAGCAAAAGTCGATTAGCAAAGGTCAGAAACAAAAATAACTTTGTAGAACAATAAACCAATCTTTCCGCAACCATCTTCAAGAAAAACCAACCAGCGAGCATTTTGTCTTTGCTTCTTGTCATACAGCTACAGACAGAATTTCTAACTTTTTCTAATTTACTTTCTATTTTCTAACTTTAGTGGCAGAACACACTTCCTAAACACAAACTACATCACAAGCACACACTGATAAGATCAGCCCATATTTTGGAATCTCGGAAACACTAGCAGTGCATGCTGCTGTGGTCACCCCAATAGGAGTGACTATTAATTAAAATCTACCTTGTAAATGTTGCTGAATGAGGCATCACCTCTGACTGAAAGTGAGGACCATGCCCTCAAGGCTTCATGCTCCACAGAATCTGGCGTTAAAAGTTTCCAGCCTACACTACTGCAAGTGACAAGCATTTGTCTCACTATTCAGAGCACTGAAGTTACTGAACAGGCTGCTCAGATTATTTTCCAAGCACCGTCAGCCAGCTGGACTTGGCAAAACCAGGTAATTCCATTTTCAGACAAAACATTCAGGATAATTGTGAAATTGTGGAATATCATTTTTACTTTCTGCTGCTTTTCATGGCTTCCCTCCATCACAAGACAGGTAATAAAGCCATTTCCAAAAGATCACCACCAGAAGACAGAGGGCACGTAACTATTACCTTAACCTGGAGGAAAATTTTCAGAAGCATGATGAAGGGATTAAGTTTCTCTCCACCCCCGGGAAATAGCACTGGGTAGGTACAGGAGAGAGGGATGAACTTTCTCAAACAGGCAACCCTTTTACACTCATTTCAAGCAGGATCTATAAAGCTCACACTGGCAGGATTCCCACCCACTTCCCTTCCCTCCCCAGCAGTTAGAAACAGGGACCCAGCTTTACCCAAGCATCCCCACCTTCAGCCTCACTATTAATACCCACCCATGCCACTGAATTTCCCCCCCCCATATAGAAGGTTATAAGTTGGCGTTTGATTAGCCGCTGGAGTGATCACATAACCAAAACATGGAATAAACAGGGGAAATAAGTACACCATGGGTACAAACCCCAGTTTTAAAAAGGACCTCAGAGAAAGTAGTTTCCCTTCATATATTTTTAGAACAAGCTTCAGCTCTTAGAAGTACTAAGGCTGCTCAAACCCACTTTGAAAGGGAGGCTTGTTGAGCCTTCCCCTACAGAAGTGAAAAAACTCCATGTGTCTTCAAAAACAAATATGGATGCTCTAAGCGTTTGTTGAAATGTAATTATTGTAGGCTTACTTTGAAATAACAAACAGTTCCAAAGTTTAGAACGACTAATGAATAACATAAACCAGTGCCAGCCTACACACTGCAAATTATCATAACAGACTTCTGAATCACCCCTTTGCACAGTGAAGTGCTCAGCACAGTGATGCACTTCCACACAGAGCTGTTATTTTGTCAGATGAGTTCAGTCAGCAGTTTACAAGCCTGAATACCTACATATCTTTCAAATGAGCTATTATTTTCAAGTAATAGTTTCAGATCCAAGACAAATGTGCAAGAGTATTTTAAAGATAGCTAATATCTTAAAAGATGACTGATAAAAGTCAGTGTATCACATTAACCTGCTCTTTTCCGCTATTCCATGTAGCCAGCGGCAAGTTCAGCAAATCAGCACAGGAAGCTTAGCAGCGAGCTTAGGAGCGCAACTGCCATAGTAGACTCCCAGGGAAGCATTTACTGAACGGTCACAATTAAAGATTATTTACCACACAAAATAATTCCCGAATATAGCTGTCTTCAGTTACAAAGACCTCTCTCATCAAAAGTCATCTGCAGAGATGGATGAAGTAAAAATGAAAACCAATAAGGTCATTTAAAGCCAGTTAACAGTAGCCTAAGTTTTGGAAACCATGGAGAACAAGACTCAGACAATTGCACCATCACAAAGGTACCTCATTTCCAGAGGCTGCAACTCCCCCAGTATTCCCAGACTGCATGATCAGAAATCACAGTTGTGCAAAGTCACTAACCACTTAGAAAGGGGACAAAAAGCTTTCGAAGTAAATCCCCCTTCAGTGAGCTGGGGTAAGTGCTCCGATTTTGCCACAGAAATTACTAACGTTGAACAAGCTACTGACAACGCCATGCACACATATCTCAGCAAGTCCCGGGGCAGGTTGCCAGTCGGAGCTCAGCACTGGCCCCATGGCTCTTATGGGAGGGAGAAAATAAAAAAAAAAGGTGTTAATTTCTGCCGGGGCCAGAAAGCAAAACGGAAGGCAGAGGTAACATGCAGTTGCACGCTTGTTTTCTGAGCTGCAGTTCATCCAGGACAGCCTGAACAAGGGGCTGGCTGCCAGCATATTCTCATCCCGCATTTCCCCACGCCAGTGCTCAGAGACCCCCTCTCTGCGGTGCCTCCTCCCCGGGCACAGACCACCGGAGACCCCCTCTGTGCGGTGCCTCCTCCCCGGGCACAGACCACCGGAGACCCCCTCTGTGCGGTGCCTCCTCCCCGGGCACAGACCACCCCGGGGGCTCACCGCCTGCCCTTTAAGCCGTCGCCCTCACACCCCAAGGGACCCCCCACTGCCCCAGCAGACCCCCAACTCGCTGAAACCCACCTCCCCCGAGTGCCAGGGCTCCCCACCTGCCCAGAAAAGCTCACTGCCCACAGACCCGCCTCTCCCCAGGCTACCCCAGCTCTTCCACGCCCTCTGCCCCCAGCAAAGCCTCAGCTCCCCAGGGAGTCGCCCCCCCCCCCGCGCTCTGCCCCCATGCAATGCCCAGCTCCCCCCGGCACCCCCCGACCCCACTCCCCAGCCCCCCAGCCTTACCCCCAAGCACCCCCCCTCCACCCAGCGCTCCCTGCCCCCCTCCCCAGGGAGCTGCCCCTTGGCAGCGCTCAGCCCCACGGCTCCATCCCCAGAGCCCAGCACCCCCCGGCCCCGCCCGCCCTCACAGCAGCCCCCAGCGAGGCGGGGGCGGGGTGGTCTCCTTCCCCTCCGCCCTGCTGCACCCACCGCGCTGCCCCCGATGACCGCTTCGTGCTTCTTCAGGCGGGACTTGAGGCTCTTCATGGCGCGGCCTCGCGCGAGGCGGGCGGCCCCGGCCCCCCCCGACGCGCACCCGCCACCACGGCCGGGACGCGCTGAGCCCCCTCCCGCCGCGGCACCCCTACCCCCGCCGCCCCGCCCACCCGGCACTCGCAGCCAATCGCCGCCCGTGCGGGCGCCGCGGCCAATCAGCGGGCGGGGCGGGGGGGTGGGACTTCCTCGTTTTGGAATAGGGATTTTCAATGATCCGTCACGGGGGCGGAGTTTTACCCCGTGCGGAGCCGCCCGGCCGCCAGGGGGCGCGCCGCGGGCGGGGCAGCGGCAGGGGCACGGGCCGGGGCGGGCGGTGCGCCGCTCTGGCGCCGGGGCGGCCCCTCAGGGGCACCACAGAGAGGGCGGCCGCTCTCCCCCGGGAAGGCACCGCCTCCATCGTGGAATTAATCGTGGAATGGTTTGGGTGGGAAGGGACCTTTAGAGGGCACCTGGTCCCACCCCCTGCAGGGAGCAGAGGCATCTTTAACTAGATCAGGTTGCTCAGAGCCCCGTCCAGCCTGACCTGGGATGTCTCTAGGGATGGGGCCTCCACCACCTCTCCGGGCAACCCAGTCCAGCGCATCACCATCCTCATTGGGAAAAATGTCTTCCTCGTATCCAGTCTAAATCTCCCCTCCTTTAGTTTAAAACCATCACCCCTTGTCCTGTCACCACAGGCCTGGCTAAAGAGATTGTCCCCATCCTTCCTACAGTCCCCCTTTAAGTACTGAAAGGCCGCAATAAGGTCTCCCCGCAGCCGTCTCTTCTCCCGGCTGCACAACCCCACCTCTCAGCCTGCCCTCGCAGCACAGCTGCTCCAGCCCTCGGGTCATTTCTGTGTCCCTCCTCTGGCCCCGCTCCAACAGGCCCGTGTGTGTCCCGCGCTGAGGACCCCCGAGCTGGACGCAGCACTGCAGGGGGTCTCACCGGAGCAGAGCCGAGGGGCGGAATCCCCTCCCGGACCCGCTGCCCATGCTGCTTTTGACGCAGCCCAGGATACGATCCCTCCGGGCTTGGCGGGCTGGGGAGGGCGGACAGAGCACCCAGGCCTGCTGGCAGGAGGGAGAGAGCAGGAGCCTGGCAGACGCTTGCCAGGAGTGGAAAATGCAAAGCGATCGCTGGCCTCACAAACATCCTCCCCCTTAATAAAGAAGGCGTTTATTCACAAGAGATCTTACAAGCTGAGTAGAGGCAGCATTTATAACAACGTAATTAACTCCCCGCTTCTGCGTAAGGAATGTCTGAGGGTGGCAGTTTGTTCGTTTTGGTCTCAGCTTTGTTCAGCCCAAAGTCTATTTAACATCTCCTTTTCATCACATTACTCACAGCCCTGTCACACACAATGCCACAGCACTGGGAAGTTTAAGGTCATGTAGAGTTTTGAGGCTGTTTAATTACGTCCCATGGATTGTGTCTAAACTCTAAAACCTTGCTTATTACAGCAGGATTGGAGCTATTCAATAGAAATATCTCTCTAATATAAGCAGAGCTCAAGGTAAATGTCACTGCTTTTTAATCAGTTCAGGCCAACCGTGTATTCAAACATTTCAGTTTCTCTGTAGGTGGCCTGTTTAGAAGGAAAGATAACTGGTGTCTTTAAATATATACCATCATTTTGTGCACAGCAGGGTCACTGGGAAGCACCAGCATGCTCCGAAATGAAAACCCTTCCCAGACAAGTCTAACTCCCAGCCTAACCTCATCTAAAAGGGATTAAGCCCAGATTTAAACTCTTTGGAGAAAAGACGTGCTCTGAATGCCATTGACTGGTTTCGGCATTCTCCTCCTCTTCAGAGCTGTGCTTTCAGGCAGCCTCCCTCCTTCTGGGAGCCACCTCCTTTCCCACTGTGGATGCCTCCACACTTTCAAGGCACTGACAGAAATTCCAAGACTCCAGCATCTCCTCAGAGCAGGAGCCGACGCCTCTCGACACATCTGTCATCCAGCCAGCCAGCACCACTCCGGCTCTCAAAGGCCGGTAAGTTCCCTTGGAACCCGGGCTCCCACCACTTCAGCCTGGCACAGGTAATCTGACCCTGCCTGGCCCAAATCAAAGTGACGTGGTGGGTAAAATGACAGTGGCAGCTGGCAGGCGGTGAGGTCAGGATTCCCTGGTTATTTTCTACCCGTGGCAATACAAGCAGTGGTTTCCTTTAGCTGAAGGTACGGAATTGAAAAAGCAAATTCCTAGAGCTCTCCCAAGCCACAGCACCTCAAAAGGGTGTTTGCGTAGGGATCTGCACAAACTCGCTCCAGCAGCGTTCACGTCCACTCATGAATCCAAGCGCAAAGCTAAGCCCCAGCACCAGTCTAACCTGGGGTAGATGAACTGGTTTGAGTTGTTCAAATCAGAACCACTGTTTGCTGAGTTGTTGCAGAAAATAGTTGGTTCATTAAAAATAAGTCTTTCATTATTTCATTTCATTAATAATTCATTAAAAATAAGTTTTTATTACTGGAAGTTTCAGCTTTACAAAATATTATCTGAGTTTCAGGCCCAAGCTAACAGCAGTAGCTTTCTCCTCCTTCCACCAAACTTATGCTGTTTAAAGGAAGCTCCTTCTGAGTCACTCCAGTACGAGGGAAAGCAGAATTTTAAAAATAACTCCTTGCTATCATGTCAGCACTGAGAAGCTGCACATAGCTGTTCCAAGAGCTCAACCAATTCCAGAGCCGTTCCCTGTCCCCAGATAATCACACCCATGCATGTGTTTGCACCAACCAGCTGGGTCTCTGCTCTTTTGAAGGCTCGGCAGCCACGGCAGTAAGAGGACGGCATCTGCCTCGTGAACCAGCTTCCTCCTGCTGGCGTCGATCGTGGGTGAAGCTTGTCCCAGTCACACCACGTTTCTCACTAGCCAGCTCTGTGCAGGGTAAAGCAATCAGCCAGATCAGCCAGAGCAGAGCCTTCCCCTTTTTTCACTCCTGTCAAAGCAGAAAGGTTCCTATCTGAACACCATCTTTCAGCCCTGCATGTGTCAGCACAAGAACAAGATGTTTCACGTTAAATTACTAGGGACTGACTTGTACATTTGACTGGCATCCAAGCCGTACAGATTCAGGAGGGAACCCAGCTAATCTTACTGCCTCAGCAGCAGATACTGCAGCTCTCACCTTTGACTCACCAGCCCAAGCCGGGCCACAGCAGCGCGGTCTGGGCAGATGTCCGTGCTCTGGCCCTTCCCCTGACCACGCTGCCAGATCTATTCCCTGATTCTGGACGCATCTACTGCAGTCTTTTTCTCTGAACTTCTCACTTTGCTCTCCAAATTAAATCAACCTGCTGCTGCTAAGATTCTTGGCATGGAGTTCCCGCTACATCACCCCTCTCCACATCCCACCCTCTCTCTGCCTATTAGCTAGATAGACCCTTGTTTGTTCTGCAGTACGCTCTCACCATCACTCTATTACTGGTTCTTGGCTTCTGTAGCCTCATTCCCCACTTGTCTGGCTACACTTTCTCCCAGCTCTCTTGTCAGTGAGACGAGCCAATACAAGCCAATCTGCCAAAGCTTTGTGTGGGCACAAACAGTCGAGCACAACCCGAGGGTGGGTAGATAAGGTCACTTCACTGCCAACAAACGGAGACCAAATGGAGATTTGTTCTGCTGTCTCCCCAACTCCACATATTTCTTGCTCTGTGACTTTATCCTTCAGTCCACAGGTTTCTTTGGGACAGTGACTGACGCTGACTGTAGGTCTCCTTGGACACTGACGCAGGGTTTGGTGGAAGTCCATTAGGTGCTCGTGCATCAGCAATTCTGTGCACGCAGCCGCCGCTGTCCACGCTCCCCACTGCCACGGGCGGCCAGCCACGGGGACTGGCAAAGGACTGCTGAGCACGGCAGGGCTGCAGGCACTAATACACACTTAGTGCCGTTTCAGTAACCACGGCTAAAACCTGATCTAAGTAAGCAGCTTCTGCAGCTCAGAAACTATCACACTCTATCTGCTCAAATGTTTCAGTTTTGTGACAACCTTCGCTTACAGCAGCACAACAAAGGGTGTCTTTATTCCAACAATGTTTTTGCGATATGTACTGAGTTAATGGCACACAGAATTTGCTGGCCAGTCCTCTAACAGGCCTAGGATCTAATTAATCTCTGGCAAGTTCCTCTGAAATAGAAGCAGTGTTGGCCTGCACATCTCGCAGTCGAGACAAACTAATTGGAGCCAAGCTGTACAGTGAGATGGGAGGAAGGAGTAACTGCACCATGGTGGAGGTTTTTTCGGAGTTACAGTGCCAAGGTCTGCGTTCCTGCTCTATTAGAAGAGCACCATTTGTGCAATTCTCTTACCCGCAGTCAGAGTTCAAAAAGTATTTGAATCGGAGTCACAAGCTAGCACAAAGCTAGGTGGTCGTGCACTCCACCAAGTGAGGTGATCCCGACTTTCTGAGCTGGTGAGCAGCAGAGACAGCCGAGCAGCGGTTTTCCGTACGGGCTGTGACTCCGGGACCTCCACCTATGCTCAGCGACACCTTCCCTGCAGCCAGGCAGGGAGCTGGCTGGGGAGCGCCCGCTGAACACACCACCACAAGGCAACATCTGTCTCCAATAAGAGTCTTAAGAAGCTTCAGTTCTCAGCTATTTTGTAAGACAGAAAAGCAGATCAGTCTGAATACACCACACTTCTCCAGGCACTTGGCTTATCAATCAGTTTGTTAACGTGACATAAAAATCAAACCCCAACGTGACTGAAAGGGAAATGTGCTCCTCGCTTTCTATTTCTACCTGGGTCATTAAATTACCCAGCCACTTCCTGCATCGCTTGCTGCCTTAATCATCCAGATAAATTAATCTCCATGCCAGGCACACGCATGGAAGAGGATATAATTTTATCTCCCTTTGCTCTTGAACCCATGAAGAGTCACAGTCTTCACGGCAAGGATACAGCGAGGTCCTGTTCTCCTGGGACCTTGTACAGCCCGTCTTGTGCCCAGGCTCACAGCTGGATGCAGCACACCCGGCAGAGGCACGCTTCTCTGTCCGGTGCCTTTCTGAGCTGGGTCTTGTGCACACACCAGGCGCCTTCCCAGGCGCAGCCTGCAGCAACAGCCACACAGAACTGGAGCATGCAGGCAGTCACTGGCGCACAAGGCAGGCCCTGGAGCCTGGCTGCTCTGCCTGCTGCTGACTCCCACCCTCCCCTACGGCCGCCTCTCCCCATCCCCCAGAAGCACCAGCCATGTGTGCACAAACCTGCCCGCACGTCCCGCTGCCGCTGTGCCGGGGATGGGGAGGAGACATGGCCGCAGGTACGAACAAGCAAGCAGTGGGAAGTCTTTAACAACACATAACCAAAGCAATCCAGTGTCCAAGCCTTCATTTTACTCCTTTCACCCCCATTTTGTTCTGGGTTCCAAGAAAGGGAGAAGGCAGGAAACATGTTTAGATGGAAACCTCCATGCAGCCAGTGTTTACACACTGTGCTCCTGAACCAGTCTGGCACAATGCCGAGCTTAGGAAAAAACAAAGCATGTGCCAGCCTCTTGGGAGCTGAATTTGACAAAAGCTCAGCTGCCAGCTTGGCTGCTCTCACTTATTGCTAGCGGCTGTTTCAGAACAGCGCCAGGCAGCCGCAGGAAACACTCAGCCCTGCACATGAAGTACGGTGCCCAGACCGAGCGCGAGACCGTGCCTGTCACGAAGAACTGCCTGTGCGGAACCAACGGGGCAGCAATGGGAATGGAAACAGGTGGGATGCAACTTTCCAAAGCTGTACGTCAGGTCAGAAGTGGGTGTAGAAACTAGGGCTGCTGCCTCCCGCCAAGAAAGCCAACAGAACAGGCTGTCCTATGTATTCACTACTGATTAAAACACACACAAAAGAAGATAACACCCCAAAGGAAGGGAATCTGTTTTGGCAGTGGGAGCGGGTAGAGCTCAGGTTGTGGATGAAGACTGAGATGGAACAGCTCCTTAGTTTTTCCCACACTCGTGCGTTTGCAGGAAAGTGGCTAATTTAATTTTCCTGACTGCATGTGACTGTAGTTCCAGTTGTAAGGGGAAGATTTTGAAATATTGCTCAGGAAGACGTACATGTAAAGGCATCTTCTCTTGGGTCTCCAAGCCTTGCCGAGCACCTCTGCTGCTGAAAGAAAGCAAATATGTTTTCAGAGAAGTGAAATTGTTGTGATGAGGCAACAGCACTGAGAGACAGCCAGTAAACACATATTTTTAGCACTGTGGTCCGCAGCATCTGTGTGATAAATTATATTAATGAAGCAGCACATTCCAATGGGTGTAAGGGAGCTGAATTTCCAAGTGAAACTAAAGGCAGTGCCACATACAGACTGCAGCGTTCACCCCAGAAAGCTGTGACTGAACTCTGGGTAACACACTCTGTGATCATATCCGAGGATGTGAATGCTGCGTAGCCAGAATTAGTAGCAGAAGTGGGTGCAAGAGACATACCCAAAACTTCTCGCATTCGCACATGCATCAGGAAATCATCGCCATTAGATTCTGGTTCCCCACACTGCAAAGAAAAGCAGGGTTTTCTGCTGCCTCGGTTTATCAGCAGGAGTAGGCAGGAGCTTCAGTCAGATAACGCAATTCCTGTAACATAGGAGCTTCTGGCCGGGGGCCTCCCAGGATGCCACGGTACCCTGGGCAAATCTGCAGAGACTGAAACAGCAAACACTGTGCAAACAGAGAGCCCGGCGTAGCCCCGCAAGGCCCGCTGGATTAGCAAAGCAGTTCAGGAATGGCCGTGGGGGCAGAAAACATGAAACTAGCATGTGGAAATGTGGAGATCCTGAACTCACCCTGTAAGTACTCCCTGACAAGCAGCTCCTCTGTGGGCTCGCTTACAGCAGAGAGCCAAAGGGGAACCGCAGGGGCTGTTTCGTTCTGGCAGGCTCCTAAACTGCCCGGCTGCCCAGCAGCCGCGTGTCTGCCTCAGCTCAGAGCAGAGGCAAAGGGTCCATCAGTAACCCCCGTGCCCAGAGCAGCGCTTCTGGGGCTGCACCAAGTGAAATACAGCAATGGCAGGACAGAGCCCCATCACCCATGGGTTGGTTGGGTCACGGAGATAAAGCCTTACCATAAACATGGTAACAGGGAGGACAGACAAATGGAAGGGATAAAGAGAAGTGAGAGGGAGACTAAAGGAATGTGAAGATCAAAAAGAACTTAACCAGACCTGAATGCCTTTGTGTCCGTGATAACCAGGGAGTAACCATGCTCCAGTTTAAGGACTGATTCATTTGCAGTGAGAGAGAGAGAGAGAAAAAAAAATGTGTCTCTGTAGGAATGTATAGTGTGGAAATCCATCTGAACACTAGCAAAGCTGCAGACAGGCCTTCAGAGGGACGATGCTCTACTATGGGGAGCCTGCCCGGTTCAGAGGAAAATGCCTCAAATGGCTGTTTGTCATTAGCATGTCTTTCTCCATCCTCACTGGATCGGTTTTGCTGGCTGGCTACACTGGAAACCAGAGCTCCTAGGCAACACCGGCCACAGTTTCCAAAGCTTTAGCAGTGGAGTCAGTAGCAAAGGGAAAACTCTTGTATGTACAATGCCTGGGTTGGGCCATCAACAGCTCGGAGCCTTATTGAAGCTCAAAGGGATCAACAATGAAACTGGAGCCCCTTGACCTTCAGTAGCTCTCTCACACTGTGTCTCCTCTTGGGAACTCCTGCCAGCACAGGAGAGATCCCTGATTCATTTTTAGGTTGATGAGGAGGCAAGCAGGGTCCCAAGTTAGCAACTGTCCAGGCATGGATTTGCAATGTAATAATAGCAACCACAGTGTCTCTCACAATAATCCTAAACAGCAGTGTCTCCTGAAGCCAGAGAAACACCACGCAGCTCTCCAAGCCTCGCAAAATAGCTTCATTATCTCTGCCATACTTTCTGCTCTCCATCTGGTCTGATCAGCAGGAAACCAGCGGGGTTTGAAACCCTGCCTTCTGCTGAGATAGCAGCTGAACTCGCAGCAGCAAAGCCAGGGGCAGCCCAGGGTTCACAGGAGGAGCGAGAACTGGGCTGCAGCAGAGGAGAAAGGGGAGGCGGCTGGAGGATGCACAAACCCCCGGGGTAACGCAGGGAGAATGGGAGCGCCTGGGGTGACCTGCGAGGCTGGCACAAGGCTGTCAGCTCACGCCAGCGCTGCCCAGTTTCTGCACCCACCGATTTCATGATACTCCTGCAAAATAAATCTTCCGCCTGCATTTACTGCACCCTCTTGGACACTGGCCGATGGTAAACGGGGTATGAATTTCCTGTGAATGGGATTTGGTTCTAGAAAGGGGCTTTGGCTCATGCTAGGCAGCAATCTGGACACAAATCCGGGAGCTGATCTAGCTGTAGAGCAGAGGCCTCAGCCCTTGGAGCAGTCCTGGAAGAAGGCGGCACTCTGTGTCCTAATTCCCATGCCTCCCCACGGCATGCTGGACAAAGCCACCTGGCAGCGAGAGGCTGCCTGAAATACCTGCCCGTTCGGTTCAGGTAACACGAGCCTGCTCTCTGTGCGGCAGTGCTGCAAGAGCTATTCAAGGATGGATTTTCTCAAAGTCTTGTCATTTCAAGAGAGAGGACAAAAAAATACTCGTGGGTCAAAGCATCCAAACAGCCTGAGAACTGCTCTGAAAAGAGTCTTCCTCTGCCGCTTTCACGTGCTTTTGTGTGGGCCAAGTGCCACAGTGCACTCAAAGCGGACACCAGACACTGTCTCGACAGTCAAGAGCTCCTCCAGCACTGCCAGGATGGCACATCTCCCCCGGGAGGGTATGTCCGCCTTGGAGCATCCCACCCAGTCTGCTCAGTGGCTCTTGAAGAGCTCGCTTCCCCGGCTGCGTGGGCGACTTCTGCTCCTAGAATTGGTGCCTAAATTCAGGGCTTATTTTAGCTGGTGAGAATCCAGCCCTGCTAAACAGTGTCAGTCTTCATCTCTCATGGATTTTGTGACTTGAACATACTTGTTTGCTCAGTTACTCAAGTGGAGTGAGCAATCTGCATTGTAATTCCATTGATAAAATAACCTCTGTCCTGCTACCAGGGCAGCTTCCGCTTTCAAAGCCCTCCTTGCATACAACCTGGAAGGCATTCGAGAGTGGCCTCTGCAGCCACGGCCTCTTAAACAATAAGCTATACAGCAACGATCGCCCGCGTGTGTGCAGTCGCAGGGCACCGCTCCCTCTCCACCTCCCTGGAGGGCCCGGGCAGCCTTGCACAGCATGTGCAAGGGGGTGGGAGCATGGGTGAATCCATTTCGGTTCCAGTCTTGCTGGAGTGGGGTGAACTCTGCCATAAGGATTTCCCCCACATCATATTCCACGCCACAGCAGGCGGCTCCCCGGCCACGTCCTTCCTGCATTTCCAGCTCGAATGAAAACTGGAGGAGCCTGAGTTACTTCAGAAATATTAACTACAAAGACTTGGACAGCAAGGCTCAGGATAAAGCAAGCAGTGAAAATCGCTGAAGCTAGGGACCGAAGAGTCTAATACAAAATAATAATCAGTATTAAAAAATCAAAAGCTGAGGAGACTGCATTCAGGCACAAAGTCTGTCCTTCTGCAAGGTTCCTCACCGCAAGGCAGGTCCCTCCAGCACCACGTGTTTTTCAGTGAAATCGGTCTGTACAGATGCTCTCTGCCTGCACGGATGTGCAAGGAGACTGAGATTTGTGTCCTGGGTCGCACACTCAGTTACTGCTCATCCAGATCAGGCCTGGAGAAAAACCGGGTGTACTTCGGAGTCCCATTAGCTGTCCGGGCTGACCGTGCCTCATGCAGACCCACGCAGTCACCTGCCTCTCCATGCCACGAGGCTCCGGCACGCCGAGTCCCGCTGGTCAGATGTTGGCAGGGATGTTTATGCTAACACAAATAAGTTGCTGCTTTAATGTGTCCTCCAAAGAGTGTTCCGGGCTGCCTGCACACCTCACTGCACTGATTTACAGCTGCTGTATATTTTGACATTTTTGTTGTTCGTACTGAGGAGGGAAAGAAAGTTACTTGTATTTTAAATAAAAGCTTAAATCCTGGAGCACAAGACCCAAACATCGGGGAAGAGAGCCTGTTGCCAAGCCACCCTAATCTGAGCGCTTTCCTCCTCTGTATTTAGCATTCCTGATAATGGAATTTGGACTACAGCTAATGCTGATTAACATTCCCATGTTAGTTATTTCACATAATCTTTTCTCCAGCTGTGGCAGAGACTAGAAACACACCATTTGTACTTGTCCATAAGCGCGCTTTCCTAGCTCTTGCCAGCCAAAGCCACCAAGAATGAAAGGCTGCTATGTTTAACTGATCCTAATATGGATCAATTCCTAAACGCAGGAATGGTGTCCTTTCCCTGTAAACCTCTGCCTGGATAACAAGATTTTGATTGCAGGCTAATCCTGGGGTGGGAAAACGGCGGCAGGCAATTGGTATGAAGCATGGGAGGCAGAAGCACGGACACGAATGAGCACTGCGCTTTTTAGTGATGGAGCATTGGTAACCGCCAGCCCATAAATAATACATCTAATTTTACACCTGCAGTCATTCTTCCGTGCTGGGAATTCAGTGCAGATATACCGCAGCCTAAAATTAGAGCAGGTTACAGACATGATCTTTAACATGTTAAAAGTAGAAACACGCCAATGGATGCAACGTTCTCGCCCCATCGCTCCAGCCCGTTTCCACTCGGGGTTGGCAGGAGCATACCAGACGGTGCTCAGGGGCACCTACAGTGTTTGGTTACACGGCTTGGGCGGCGCGGCACAAACACGGCACCCAGCGGGACTGCGTACCCCGGCACGGAGCAGCCCCCAGCTGCGGCTCCCAAGGGAAGGCAGGTGTTGGGGGGGTGCAAGGAAGGCGTCCAGAGGAGGAGCTCTGAAGGTTGACCACCAAAAGCTTCAGTGACCTCTGTCGAACGCCGGTTCTGCCAGGCAAGCCTGCCATGCTCGCCGCCTCAGCTCCGCCTGGCCCTGTCCCTCCTGCAGCCTCTGGTGCTGCCCATCAGCACCGCGGTAGCACTGGGCTGTGAGAGGTGCTGGGAGCTGAGCGTGGCTGAGCGGAGGCGAGAGGGTCGCCGAGCCCACCGCTGGCCGCAGACCGCAGCTGCCAGGCGCGAGATCTCTGTCCTACTGCACCTTCTCCCTCCAGCACCGGCCTGCTCGACCTCCTCTCACCTCCGCCTGCCTCGGTTTCCCCTGCTCCTGTGGAAGGCAGGAGTCCTGATGTTGTCTTCTCAGATGCTCAGAGGACTGGCTTGGGCACCAGTTTGGGATTATTCTGGGGTAGCTGGGTTTGCCCTCATTTAAAAAAAAAAAAAGAAAGTCCAAAATGTGACACACCAGTTCTTAATCAAAATTAATTTTTATATATCACTAATTCTCCCAGGATGAAAAAACCCCAAACCACTAGCATGTGTAACTGCATCTGTTTGCAAGGTATTATTTGGGCACTAGAGGTACCTCTGCTGTACGAAGATGAGAAGAGCCATTTCTGGAAAGCAGAGGGATCCTCGCATGCAGGAGGGAGGAGATGCAGCTTGAGCTCTGTGGACCCTTACACCCACCGGCACATGTTGGCTTTACGGCAGGACCATCATTTTACTCTCTTTGACGTGTGGGCAGGTGAGGTTACGGCTGCCGCCCAGGTTCAGCCGGGGCAAAGAGAGACATCAGAGCAAATTACGGGGAAGAGCTTCTGATGTGAAACTCCCGTGAGAAAGAACGAACATGAGAAAATACTCCCCAGCCGCTCCCAAGGGCTAATTGCTGAGAGCAATGGACCGAGAAGCACGCAAGGAAGGCACAAGCAATTATCCCGCCTTGGGAGGAGGATCATCACCTTCATCTGCAGCAGGGTTCAAGCGGAGGCTGGGAGGTTCGTGCGGGTCAGGGCTCCCGAGCGGCAGCCCTGTCATGCTGGTTTGGGCGCGGTGGAGATGCCAGCCCTGGGCCGGGCTGGCGGCAGGACCAGGACATCAGGAGTGGCAAGGGCTACTGGCAGCAGGCAGGAGCTCAGGCAGCCCTGGCATTCCTTGCTCCCGGGCTCACGCTCCGTCACTGATGCACTTAGGGCAATCCAAGGAGCAAACAGGGAAAATTGAAAATCAGCACAGCCCAGTCCCTGCCGTGCAGCTCTCTTGTTCTGGCCCGCTGTCCCTCAGATGCCAACAGGCATCGGAGCAGCAGTGCTGGGCTGAGAGCGCCAGGAGCCTGCCCTGCAGTTGTACAGGACCCGCGAGCGAAGGGCCGGCCCATTCCCTAAGCACCGAGCATCTCCACAGTCACGGCTCCGCAGCTGAGGAAGCCGGCGCGCTGGGAGGTGCTGGGAGCAGAGCTGGGAGAGACCGCAGAGCCCCCGGTCCCCACCTCTGGAAACCTGCCCTTCCCCGTGGTTTAAAAAAATGGGGATGAGAGAGAGAGGAAGGAAGGAAGAAGAGACTGGAGATGCACGTGCCCTCTGTCCAGAGAAGGGAACGTGGATTGCCTTCGTACTCCAGAGAGCCTTCGGGAGAGAACAAAAAGTAATCCCCTCGCTGCCGCTAGCTCTTCGGAGGAAAACTCCCCTTCCTTTCTGTTCTTCATAAACCCATGCATCAGCTGTGTCAGGCAGAAGCTGTGCCTTCAGCAGGGCTTCCTCCAGGGCCTGACTCTGCCTCCGACTTCAGAGCAGTGTCCAGGCACGAGTCCTGAGCGTTCGCCGTGGCAGCAGGGGCACGGCCTGAGGTATGGCAGGGCTGAGCCAGAGAGAGGAAAAACCTTCAGCTGCCGTCGGTCGCGTCTGCGGGGCTGGGCTGCCGTCAGGTACGCTCCACCGGGAAGCAGTGTTAATTGTTGTTGGAGCCTCAAGAAATTGGAGCGTGGGGGGTTTTTTCCAAGCTGTAACCATGCAGGCAGGAAGTCAAGAGCCCCCTTCTGACCCCTCCAGAGGTATTTGGAAATAAACATTTTAAAAGGTTTAATTTGATGGCAAATTTTCATGAATTGTTTGTGGGGAAGGGAATGGGGTGGAAATCGCTAATTACCTTCCGCTGATTAAGACTGATAAAGCCAGCGTCAGGGCTCGCAGGGATGATGCTCAGCCCATTTCCATGGAGAGCTCAGCAATGAAGAGAAGTGATGAGGGAGGGGGTGGGACCTTCATTAGTCCGATGCAGAGAGCTGGGCCCCCAGATAATAAATCCCTTTTGTTTGTACAGAAAGGGGACGCCGGGTTTCCACTCTCCACCCAATTGAAAAACAAAAGCAGCGGTTGCAGCAGCAGGAGCGTCCGACCGATAACGCGCCCGCAGCTCTGCGGGGCAGCTGCCCTGGCCGCAGAGCCAGCGCACAGCGGGACGCCTCCGGGCCAGCCTCCACCACGCCGAAGCCACTTTCTTTTCCCTCGGGGTGCGCGTGAGGGCTGCCGCGGGGCCAGAAG
The DNA here is from genome assembly GCA_031468815.1 of Morus bassanus. NCBI lineage: Eukaryota > Metazoa > Chordata > Aves > Suliformes > Sulidae > Morus > Morus bassanus. The sequence goes on along the minus strand of CM062581.1, from coordinate 1,207,965 downwards.
CCCAGGCAGATGCACCGTGCCATCTCCCAGGGATGGGCTCCTGGGTTGAGGTGTACCCATACATTGACGGAGACCTGCAGACCCCCGTCTGCTGTGCTGGGGACCTGGTAAAGCCACCGCAGGGCCAACACACGAGGAGACCACGGCGAGAGGACAGCAGGCGGGAACGGGGCCGCGTTTCATCAGCTCGGCGCTCCAGACGAGCAAGAGTCACAATCGTCAGCGCGCTGCAGCCGAGAGGCCGCGGGCTCAACAGCAACGGAAACAACGTCCAGCAAATGCAACAACAAATGCAACCACAGGAGAAATATTGTCAAAACAGCAGCTTTGCCAGGAACTGTCCCCAGTTAGGGACCAGCTAGTATTTTTGCTCCCAGAGCACACACTGCAGCACGTCTGGTGCCCCTCTGCCCCTCTGCCCTGTGGCACGGGTGATCCTCGCCCCCCTGCGCCCCGGCCACAAGCTGCCCTTCCCTCGGGCCTCGTCGCCACCAGCCTCTGCCCCATCCCGCAGGAGCTTCCATCCGATGCCCTCCTGGGCGTTATTCATCCAGCAGTACAAACCACCTGGGACGCCGTGGAGAGATTTTTCAGCCACGGGCAGCCTTCCCACTGAGCTTCTCCAGCCTCACCTCAACGTCTCCAATCCACCGAGGGCTCCGACGTAGGGGACAGATAGCTGCGGGCTCTCAGGGTAACATCAGCCCCTGCTTTTATGTCAGCATCTCTGCCAGCCCCAGGGAGGCCCGTAAGGCACCTGCCTCGTCCCCCCAGTCCTCCCAAACACGTTTCCAGGCAGCAGCAGAACAAGATGGAGAGGGCAGGGACCCAAAGCTGTGGTTGCCCAAGGCGGCGCTGGGCAGCAACGCTCCATTACCCCGAAGTCCCCCAGCCGGCACCTTTCCCAGCCCTCCCAGGGCACAGACACAGCCCCACGGGGACACATCCAGGCGCCAGCTGAGCAGCTTCTCCCTCCAGTGACACCGCGGAAGGCACGGAGCGGGCAGGCTGAGCACATCATGCCTTTGTCCCCACCTGAGCCCACTTGAGCCGACAAACCACGTATACACCGAAACGGCACAGGGACCGAAGTGAGAAACCGATGCTGTTTTGAGGGCATGACTGCAGCTTGGGGGTTTTTCTGTCTTTTAAGCATCATCTCATTTTGCTATGGAGGCACTCAGGGCTTCCTCAGCCAGGTCTGTGTCCGCCAACCACGGCTCTAAAACCTCCGGGGCAGACGGAAAGCAGCCCCTTCCCCACACTCTGGCTTCCTACAGGGAAACAGCCCTGAGTCCCCACGAGTTTGGGTGGACCCTGCCCCACTCCCCAGCTCCAGCACACCCCAGCAAGCAGCTCGGCTCTCCTGCCTCTGCCACGCACACCAGCTCCCTCCTTCCCGGCGCCGGGGGCTGAATCCAGCACCCAAACTCCGGATGGAAAATGGTTCATGTCAGAGCACGGAGGGCAGCTGCCAGGATACGGCCCAAAGCCCAAACCGCGGCGTGCCTGGCACAAAACGTCTCCCTGCCCACACAAAAGCTTTAGGCAGTGTCACAAGGCAAACAGACTTTAATGAAAAGGTACGTGCAGGCATGTCTGGGCACCCGGCTGCTGTCGCAAGCCGTCCTCGGCAGCTGAACGCCTTTGGGGAGCTGGTGCAGAGCTCTGGGGTGCACCTGAGAGCTCCTGTGCACTGGAGTTAAAACAAGGACGAGCTTTTACCTCCCAGAGGATAACTGGAGAGAAAACAGCTCTGCCTCTCTGCTGGTCCCGCACTGCCGGGACTCCCACCCGGGGATGTACGAGGGGCCAAGCGTCTGCCAGCCTCGCGCTGCTCTTGGAGCCACATCCCTCTGCGCAACCATGGCGGCAGCAGCGGCTTATGCTCAGAAAAGGCACCTGCTGAAGTTAGAAGGGCCAAGACCTGCAGTTATTCTGCCGTCCCAGGCCTTCGCTGGGAGGATGAGGAGTTTCTAAGTAGACTGTTTTGCCATGATCGGGGGAATTGCTCGGGGCTAGCAGAGGTCTGGGGGCAGTTAGAAAGCCCCTTCTGATGTGGCAGGTAGGTACACGCTGGCATTTTGAAAAGGAAGAATTTTGGGGTAAAACATTTTTTTTTTTGCACAACATTCTCCAAATTTAAAAAACAAAACCAAAAAAACCTCCAAAACTTCCTAAAACATTGGTGCCCCCCTGCTCCCTGAGGACATGCTTTCCTGCAGCCCCCCCACATGCCCCCGGGGGGGTGAGGGAGGGGAAGAGTAGGGCAGAGAAAAAAGAGAAAGGGAGAAGAAAACCAACAGAGAACTAAAAGTTGCACAGCCCCGTATTTCATTTGCAGAATTTGTTCAAATGCACGGTCTGCCCACGGCCTTTCACAAAATTTCTCACACTTCTCCACGGAATCCCAAGCAACCCTGGGAATTAATGTGATTTCTCCACAAATCTGCTCTTAAAAACGCTGGCGGCAGGAGCGACGTGTGGCGTCCCGGGAGGAAGCAGGGCTGCAGCGTGTGGGTCCCCGGCTGGCCAGGGACACCACCCTGCAGGAGCCTTCGCTGCTTGTTTCTAAATGAAAGCACCGGGGGAAGGAGGGCTGGTCTGGGCTGCCGCTTTCAGCCGTGACACCACACGCTGTCACCCAGGCTTTGATCTCTGCCGTCTCTGGGAGAGGTGAAGGAGGGAGTGCGCGCAAGGGTTTGTTTTTTCCAGCTCCATTAGCTGACCTGACGAAGTAATGACATCCCTCCGCAGCCCTGGCAGGAGGAAGTGTTTCCAGGATGATTTAGCTGCTCCTGAAAGGCTGCTTTAAAGAATAAACTAATTAGCAAGCAGCCTTCGTTTCTGGATTTAGCAACCCTTCAGTGCAAATTAAAGGTGACGAGCAGCGTCCGAGCTGAGAGCTGCAAGTGAGCCTCGCCGTGCCAGGTGCTCCTCGTCCTCCTGCAAAGGACGGGTGTCTGCGCAGGGTCGTGCAGCTCGCACGGGACCCCCACCCTCCCCTCCCTCATGGTGCCAGTGGGTGCTGCCCAGCCAAGGGCCCCCAGACCCACCGAGCAGCTGCTGGGACTCGAGGGTGATGCAAAACTGTTTGGGAAACAAGTCCCGGGCAGCTGGCGCTCGCCGCAGCGATTCTGTGCGTGTTGGGCATCCCTCCTCCCGCACGCAGGCCAGGAGGCACAGCCAAAGGCTGGCACAGGCAGGGGGGCGTTTTTAAGAGCATTAAACGTTTCAGGCACGTCCATGCGTCACTGCCCCTGCCTTCCCAGCCTCGCAGAGTGACAACTGAGAAGAAACGCTGTGATTTTTGCACAGAAGCAAGCAGCGGGCCAGGCGCAGCCGCGGAGGAGCCAGCCCGAGCTTTCCCTGCGGCTGGGCAGCAGCGAGCAGCTCCGGCTGGGAGCGCAGCAGGGCGCCGCGTCCCACATCTCCCAGAAAGCGCCAGCGTGGGCTGTGATTTCTCAGCGGGAAGGATGCCCTCGGAAAGCCCATCCCTGTGCAGCCCCAGAGACGGGGGACATCCCGCGGGGAGCAGCCGCTGCTCATGGGCAGGAGGAGGCAGAGCCCCTCGTCCTTCCTCACCCCTCAGCTCCGGACCCTGCTGGGGCCTTTCGCTCAGCATTAGCTGGAGGAAGTGGTAGGGAAAACCACTCAGGCCATTCAGCTTCCTCCTCCGCTCACTGTAAATCTTCCTTTAAAGATGCCGACCGTGGCGAGTGGACTGGGGTTTCCTCTGTGGCTTTTAGGGGTGCCCCCAGGGCCCCCTCCCTTCCCCATTTGGGGGAAGCCCCTGCAGATGCCTCAAGCCGCCGGGCAGGAACTCCAGCCTTTCCTTTCTCTCCCTCCTGTGCTGCAGATCAGTCTCCCTCCTTTACACAGACATTTTACAGCTACGGGGAGGTTTAAGCGATACTTCGCACACCGGTTTGGAGAGGAGCAGCAGTCTGTTGCCGCAGCTTCCAGCGTAGCGGGCTCCGGATTTACTGAGCAGGGAGGAAAACCAGGCCTTCTGGAGGGACAGTGTTCCTCAGAGATACGCTGTGTCTCCAGGTTCTCCTCAAGAGCTCGTGTGAAATGATGGCAAGGCGGGGGAAAATAAGAAAGGGAATACCATGGAAATCAAAACCTAATGGTGCCACCCAGCAGCAGCCGCTGAAGGATCCTCGAGGGGGGAGACAGTTTCCAGCAGCCCCAGGCACCCCCCTGCTCCTTCCCAGCCCCAGAGCAGCTGCAGAAATCTGATTTCCTTGGAGAGAAGCTGATCACAGTTTCCTGTCACCCAGGAAGGCAACGCAGGCACAGTGGGGCCGGGAGGCTTCGGAGCCGCGTTTCCCAGCGGGGCAGCGGTGGGTCCTTCGGGGCGATGGGCCGGGGCGCTCAGGGAGCGAGCCCCGCAGACGCTCTCCGCTCCCTGCATTTCTCTACCGTTCAACTCGCTAATTCCGCTTTGTGTTACCAATTAACAGGAGCGAGCAGGGCAAGGCTTTGGCATAAACCCCATGAGGCATTAGAGCTGGTGTAAAGCCTGGCGAGCGCCTGCACGCAGAAGCCTATTGCAGTTAAGAGGGAGCCGCACGTAGACTTAATGGACTTTGGCTCGAGCCTCGCAGGGGGACCTATTAGCTCTTTACTCCCCAGTGTAAGCTCCTTATCTCTCGCGTGGAAGCAATGCAGGCAGCTCCGGCTCCTTCCCTCGCTCGTGGCACAGCCCGGCCTTCACGGGCAGCCAGAGCGGAGAGAGGCAGTTCTGCCACACGTGCGATGCCGCCACGCGATGCCGCCGGCACGCGGCTCTGTGTGCCCAACCCGCCGCGGCGCAGCTCCCCGAAGAGAGCACGCACTGCCCTCGGCACCTCCCAAAGCACCGGGATGCCGCGCATGCAGGCCACGGCCGGAGAGGACGCCGGGGAAGCATTTATGGGGGGAAGCGCTCACCTGTACGGGTGCCATGGCTGAGCTTGGGGAAAGTCGCGGGAAGCATTCTGCCGCCTCCTCTCCTCTCCCATCCGTCCCGTGGAGTCGGAGCGACGGCCGAGGCAGCCGAGCTTGTGGAGCCCGGCTCGCCATGAGGATGGAGAAGCGTTAGGATCTCGTTTGACACGACTGCTGCTGTGCTGGGCGGGCTCTAAATGGCAGCAGCAGAACAAGGTGAGGATGCACCCAGCCCTCCGCCCCCGCCGGCGCAGGAAATCACCCTCAGATTGGAGCAAAGGAAGGAAAAAGGCAAAACAGCGTGCGGGGCAGGATGCACGGCCGAAATGCCGGCTGCTGCACAGCACCGCCTCATAGCCGGCGTCAGCCTGAAAAGCACAGTTAATAATCACTGCTCATCCACAACTCTAAATAAAACACTTTTCAACATGTAAAAGCATTTTCTGCAGGAAATGCTCCTCCTGTGAAACTGCTCCTCCAGGCTCGGTCACCCCACGCTGTGTGCCAGGAGGGAGGCAGGGGCTCGGCGCAGGGCTTGGGGTGCCCCACTTCCAAAAGCTGCCATTCCAGGCTGCCCGGTTTGGGCTCCAGCGCTCCGCACTTGCAAACACTTCATTTCCTTCTCTGCAAACACTGCCTCAGCTCCTCCAGCAGGTATAACCCCGTGGAGGGCACCGGGGCACCTGAAGCTCTGACCCCGGAGCACACGCAGCCACCCCAGGGGCTGCATGAACCAAGGGCTCTCAGTTCACCATCCACCTCTGCAGGGACGCACGAGCCAGACAGACACACGGCTGCTGGCACGGCTCCGATCATTCACTCCTTCCCATATTTAGCTCAAAAGAGACTCCGCTAACAAGGGAGATGAGTCCCCGCCGGTGGTCTGGCCTCGGAGCTGCGAGGTCGCTGTGCCTTGGGACGGCCACACGTGTCCTACAGCGTTTGGGGCAGAGGGTGCTTTGATTTGAGCAGGTACAAGGCGCGTGTTGTAACCCTTCACCTTGAGAGAGACACAGCCTGTACTTCAGCAGGGATTTAGCTCTGAGCTTAGCGTGAAATTGCTGTTGGGAAGCAGATGATTAATGCCTCAGGCTAGGAAGAGTTCACCCTTCCCCAGAGGAACTGTAAGGAGCGGAGGCTTCCCAGCTCAGAGGGGCAACACTGCCCCAGGCACACCGTCTCCCTGGGGAGGCCCAGCACCGCAGGAGCAAAGCCCTGGGAACCTTCCGCTCCTGCAGCCAAAGCGTCCCTTACCTGAGACACCCCGAGCTGGGGGACAGGGCTGCAGCGCTCGCGAAACCTCAAAGCTGGCCGAGCCTCTGACCGCCTGCTCGCCTGGCTTCCCCACGCAGAGGCTCCGCACGCTGCATGCGAACGCAGCCAGGGGAAGAGAGAATGGGCCGTTTCTCAGGAACTCAGCACAGACACAGCAAGGGAGGAAAGCGTGGCAGGCTCCCTCCATGCAAGAGGGACTCTTCTGTGAGCGTCCCTGGGGTACCGGCCCTGCCCAAGGCGGGCTGTAGGCTGGCACCACCTCCAGCTCCCTCTCCCACCCTCACGCTGGCTGCCCGGCTCTCGGCTTTCCAGCAGGCTACCAGGGAGCTACCCGAGGAACCACCGAGGGATCGCCAGAAGACCCACACAGGTCTCGGGTACAAACGCTGTTCCGTGAGCACGTGGACAGCAAAAGGTTGTTTTCGCTCTTGGGGCAGTTTGGCAAAGGATAAACCCATTGCTCAGGCTCAGAACACAATCCCGGCTCTTCATCTGGGTAACAGCGCTGATAAATAAAGAGCAGTAACTCGTTAGCCTCACGGAGCTCTTCGTTAAACAGCGAGAAGAGCACACAGGGATTGTAACACCACCAGGCAGCCAGCGGAGCACCCACCTCCTCGCACCCGCTTGCGTTTCCCACACGGCCCCAGGGCTTCTCCTCCCGCCAGCCCGGAGCCAGGCAAGGCAACCCGCAGCCCGCTTCGCTGCTCTCTGCCCGCCTGCCTGCCCCTGCACTCCTCTGGACAGGATCCCGACGGAGGAATCCACCTCCCAAGCGCCGGAGCTGCTCCCCAGCACTCCCTCGGAGTTTCCATGGCAACTTCCACTCACATAATCGCACAATATTGTTCTTTTCCATTTAACGAGAGATCCCTGCTGCTCCTTTAAATAGTTCATTATCGTGCATGCTCCAGCAGCCCATCCCTCAACCAGCACCACCCTACACAAAATAGAATCAATTCAGTAAGCGTTTGTGCTTGGGTACAGAAGGGCAGACGGAAGAGGGTAGGACACAGCCCAGCTGGATCCTCACCAGGAGACAACCACCGCGAATCTGAGCCTGCTGACCCCTTCCCTGGGCCCCAGCTAGCCCACTCCCATCTTTACCAAGATCTTTACCATCTTTCCCATCTTTTCCAAGCGGCTGCTCTGGGAAGGGAGGTCCCTGCGCAGCCTCCCTCCAGGCCAGCAGCAGCGTGGGATGGTTCCTCAGCCTCCTGCGGGAAGGGCACGCTCCCACCCACAGCACCGGAGCAGCCCCGTGGCAAAGCGCGTCTCAGGTCCTGCCGTTTCCTGCAATCACATCTGCGATTAAACCCTGGTATTTTGCCTAGAAACAGCAGCTATTAGACCACAGCCAAGTCATGCAATGCTTTTAACAGATGTGACCAAAAACCTCATTCTTCATCCCATACTCGCCCCGAACAGCGCTGCTCCCCAGCAGGAGGGGCGCAGAACAAGCGCGAGAGGGAGGTTGAGGCTTTGCTGCCCCTGGGAGATGAAGGCGCTCACAGGGGAGCTCCAGCTCCCGTCCCGTGGGCACGGGGACAAGGTGAGAAAGCATTTGCCGTGCAAAGCAAGCCTTGGGTCTAGCTGCCTGCCCTTCTTACTGGGTTGGGGAATTAGCTTCTAAGGAATGAAGTGTGTAGGCACACAGTTTACAGAGCGAAAGGAGTTACATCCACTTTACAGTAACGGAGCCATTACAGAGGAGTTTCTCAACAGGCCTAAGGGCAGGAGGAGACAGACAAAAGGACAGGAACAGGAGGTGGCTCCCAGACAATTTAGCTGAGAGGGCTGGAACAGCGATTTGGTAACTTCATGATGCCTGAGCACTGACAAGCTGCCTTGAGAAATACACGGGGAAGCAGGGAAAAACAAAAGCTGGACAGGACAGACTTACACAATAGCATAAGCATGCATTGTGCAGCTCAGAGTTAATTCCATAAGTGACCTTCCCAGAAAAAGTGCGTAAGCTTGCAGGGAACTTGCACCATCAAGAAGAGAGATAAGCTTTACACGCCTGATATCGAGAGGTCGAAGCCAAGTGCAACACAAATCCACCCATGGAAATAACGCACACAAGGCCCCTGCCGTGTCAGGCCCCCCTTCCCATCAGCATCAGTTCCAATCCTCTCGCCACCAGTTCTTCACCCCAGCTCTTTCCGCAATGGCACCGAGACAAGACTCAGGAGCACGGGGAATTACAACAGCTTCCAGGAAGCCGTCAGGAGCAGCAGCCTGAGCGGTGCCATTCACAGCACGCCCCACCTGCCCTCCCCTCCACCACGGAAGGTGCTACGACGTATAGAAAATGGGATTCGAATCGGAAGCGAGTGACAGAAGCCAGGCAAAGTGTGCTCTCAGGGTTCAGGCTTTTAAGAACAAGCCTTTGAAGAGTTCTGCCGCAAATGTAGTGAAACTGCATTATCACGACTTACGGACTACGCCACGATCCCAGAGAAAGGGAATCCACTTCACCCACCGCAATTGGCTGCAGTGGCTTTAACCACCAGCCCTTAGGATTAGAAAGAAACAGAGCATCTCCACGTTAACACTGCAGGACTTCACGCTACACTTCATGCACTCAGATCATACCTGCCAGGACACTGCCATAAGGCAGTGTCTGATGCAAATACAAATATTAGAAACAACACGTGAAATTAAAAAAAAGTTTATTTGAAGATTTGTAAAACAGCTCTGTGAAAGACCAACATTTCCAAGACACTACGATATGGTAACGCATTTTCCTATTGTTAGAATATAAAAAAAGTCACAGTCCTTCCACTATCCAAATAAAAGCACACATTGATGGACCAAACGTTTTACTTCCAACACCAAGAAAGTGAACGGGTTTGAAAGTCAGACTAATCAATAGCACCAGCACCAGGTGATGACGACCCTCGCGGGTCTGAGAGTCTGGGTTTGTCGTTACTACGCAATGAGGCGGATTAGTGAAGCAAATCTTAATGTCAAAACAGACCCACGAGCACCGCAGAGTTCACACAATGACATATCGTAACGCATTCGTTTTACATTCCGTTGATGCAAACAACAGTAGCAAGCCAGCAACACCAAAGAGCTCCCGTTAAACTCCAAGCTTCCATTTCGGGACAAGAAAGTCTTCAGAACTTAGAAATGCCAGTTCCATTTTAAACACACAACTTTATTCACTTTATGTTTACATAATTTGTGCAATAGAGACATGTGCAATAGAAAGGTGAAGAACAAGATGTAGGAATGGACAGTATTACAAGGATCCAATTATCACTTCGCTGTAAAGCAGCACAGTATTATACTGCTTTCCGATGATACTCAGGAGGCGCTACTTCATAGTCACTGGCGCTGAACAACGCGGAGGAATTCTTTGCTAAATACCTATGAAAAATAATGAAAAGATTAAATTTCCTTCTTGCCTAAAGCCTCCGTTGTTTCGCATCGCATGAGTGAATCATGAGGTGTTTGCCGAGACCATAAAAGGTGTTTTCAAGAATACAAATCCAACACGTCTCTACTAAAAAGCCAGCCGTGTAAAGCGACTGAAGATTTGACGGCTCGTGCCAAAAAAAAACCATAATCACTTCCAAACAGGTTGTCAAGCAACTCTGGCTGCAAGTGAGCACGGGAGGTCACGGGGAACAGGATGAAACAGTTGACATTTGAGGTTCAGTCAGGGGCTGTACCGAGAATCGATTCACTACTGGGGTACTCAAAGGGTAGGGACAAGGAGTAGGACAGCAGGAAGTTCTGTCTGCGCAAACATGGAACTCAAATGGCTAAATAAAGGATGGCTGGAGCAGAGCGAGCAACAGTCAGCTCAGTGTGATACGCCACTGCTTCTCCCCGAACAGATTCAGGGCTTTCTGGTCAATGCTCTGGCTTCACATTTCTACCTTACAGCTGAAAGCTCTTCAGCACTTGCATTTACTTCAGGCTTACCCAGGAGACTATGACCTACTCCAGACTCTAGGACTATTCCGAGGCAAGTGCGCCCTGGAAGCCTGGCTGATCCGTTCCTAGTTCTGCTGCAGAGCCGCCTTGGCTTTGCTGGAGGCTTTCTTTCCATTTGCAGTAGCTCACCCAAGCGCACCGAGGTCACAGCTGGCATTTACTGGCAAAACAGCTTAATGCTTTGTTACCCTGGTTATTTACAAATCAGTGTTTCCAAACACTATCAGCAGACCGCTGAAGTCTTGTATGAAGATACACAGAACATTTCTTCATGGCATAATCCCAGGTGGAAGTTGACAGTTAGTAAATTTGACCAAGAAAATCTGCCAGTACAGCAAAAGCAAAGAGCTGCACCGACGCCGTGCGCTCGCGTACGGCTTCACACCACGCGCCTGTCCCTACCTAGGTGTATAAATGAACTGCAGAAGCGTAATACTAAGTTCCTCCAGTGCAGTACAGACGCACGGAAGGTGCTGAAGTCGTGCCCGTACAGGCACACGGGGGAACACAGGTACGACGCCTCGGACACCACACTGAAGTTTAACTCTGGTTTAGAATCTCACATTCAGGGAACATTTACAGGTGGACTAAGCAGCGAGTGACTCCATCGTTCCTTATAGCAGCGAGGAAGTTTTTCTCCACCTGTCTGGAATCGAATGTCCGATTTTTTTTTTTTTTTAAGACACATTTCACATTAAAGTCATGTATTATTTAGGATGAGGTTTTCATCCTAAATAAAACACATCTACAGCACCACAGCGTAGTGCAGTGCACTAAGCTACAACAACAGTTTAGCCCAGAAATACCATTAGTAAGGTTCATCAGTTTTTAACATCTGTTCAATTGTTGAGTAACTGTTGTGTAATTTAATAGTTTGCTGTAACTGTCATCTGCTTTTTATAGCAACTACAAATACATGCTTCAACATTTATTTTGAAACAAGTAGGAGACTTGGACAGTTCAAAAGTGCAGACTATAGGTATGTAAACCACATTTAACTAGCAGTAACCTGAGTGTAACTGGAGAGAAGGTAAAGGCAGTCTTAAACTCTGCTGTACAGTAACATGAGTGAGAAAGCGTCACTGCAACTTCTGGTGAGCATACCATGCACAAGCCCAAGATTTTTTATATATATATATATAAAAATGTATATATAAAGTCATATAACAATTGTTCACTGAAATTAGGCCACACTACAATAGCCTGTGCTTACTTTACTACTTCTTTCTTGCTGAAAGACTTAAGTACTTACTTTAAGAAGTCATGCAAATAGTTTAACAGCAAAGCCAGACTCTTCTCGTCAAGAGGAGTGTAAGCAAGCATAGCTCCAATTCGCACTGTTTCAAAAGAAGTAGCACTTGTTAGTTATAAACAACAGCCTTACTAGTATTTCAGTACAGTTTAAAACCTTACAGTAGCATATAAAAGCAGCCCATGAATCTATTCCAATATATAAAGCCCACCTAAAATATCTAGGCTGTTGGAAATCTACTTCCATTTTAAAATCCTGGAGTGACTCTGAACATTTCAGGTACATGCAATAAGGGAAGGATGAAACCATCTTTCATAGCTGCTTGTCAGGTTTCTGCAGTTCACACCCACTGCGACCCAAGACAGGAAAAGGAAGCATTTGAATACTTCCGACTGCTGCTCCTCAACCTCCGGAGCTCACACTCACCAAATAACCTCAGGAGGTGTGGGGCACCGTAGACTTGAGACATCGGAGCATCTGGGTGATCTGCTAAAATTTCGGCATATTGGGGCCTCTCAAACTTGTACAGTAGTTGAGTTCCCAGCATGACATTGAAGTACTCTTTAATTCCAGCCACAACTTCATTGACTGCATACTCCCTGGGAAACAGAGAAAACACCGCAGGTCTTGTTCAAGTGACAGGACGGAGGCGAGATGAGAGTTGGCTTGGCGAGTCCATCAAAATCGTGACGGTATTTCACAAGCCTTCAGATTTTTCAAGGAAATTTGTCTGGAGGCCTTAAAATGTAGAGCCGTAAGGAGCGATGTGTTTCAAGGCCTCCTCTAAAAACAGACTGTTCTGGTCTCGGTAAGAATTCAGGCAAACCAAAAAACGCCTTGCTTTTAGTCACCTACTCAAAGAAATTGACTCTCAGAGCAGTCCTTTCAAAGCAACACAAAGTATTTCTAAGGGCACTCACCAGCTCTTGTGTTTTCAACCAAAGTTAATCCCAACTCACATCAGTTTAAGAGTACAATGCTCTAAGTAATCGGACTGAACTCCTGCTTAAGGGAAAAAGGGACAGCCACCCAGTACTTCAGGCAAGGGACCCCTTCTAACTCGGCCTCTCAATGCCACACTCCTGCACGCCTCCAACTTCACAACTAATTGAAGAATAACTGCGTAGGAATTAGCAGTGACACTGCAAGTCTGAGAAGTACAACCCTCACTCCACCCTGCAAACAAATTTAGAACAGATATTAGGGCAATTACATAGAAGAATGTTAAAACACCCTGACAAGTCAATAATATGCTTCCTCTTGAATGGAAGAAAATAACGTCACATTTCTAGTTTCTCTCCCTTTAAAACAGGAAAGCTTCATTCAAGAATCAACACACCTTGTTTGTTGTCAGGGCTGGACTGCTGGGGTAATTACAAATAAGAATCTTCAAAGCTATCACCTTAAGGTAATCAGCTCTGCCCATCTGATTCTTTTAAAAGTCATCCCCTACCTCCCTGTCCCCCACCCCTCCACCTCCACGAGGGAGTCCGCCCACACACTAACACCCAGCTCGTCTGCTAGGGAGCTTTTCTGATAGTTTGTCCAGCTCCTACATAGCAAGTGCCACTGGATTTACTCACCCAGCGTAGGAAGCCTGAGCTAGAATGAAGGGGCAGAGAACTATTGACTTTGGCTTATCAGCTTCCTTTAGGAAAGCCTTAGGGAAGGTGGGGGAAGCAGAAATAATATCCACAAAACAGAACTGCATTCTTGATTTACTCCCTCAAAGATTGCTAAACTCCTCCATCACCTTGGTCTTGGAACACAAAGCTGGACATAGGGCTGGGACGTGTTTAACAGCCTCACTAAATTTTTCCATGAAACACAAGTCCAACAACAACAGCAAAAGAAGTTTGGTGTTTGGAATGTTAAGGTTTGAAATGACCACTACTTACTTGTTATCAGTATTTCCTCGTGATTTTTTGTAGTTTGCGTAATCCTCTAAAATGGAGTCAACATTCTTCTTGGCAGGAAGATAGAAGAGCTACACAAGAAGCAAAACCAAACAAATACAAGTTGTCCAATTCATGCAGACATTGGTATCTGCATGCTATATTTAAATCAACATACATAAGGACATTTCTAGAATAAAAATTAACAGGTTAAGATGTTAAGTGTTATTAAAGGAACACCCAACTGTTTTAGTTGTGCATACCAGAAAACCCACCGTAACGGCGACTATACCCATGTTTCCATTTCACATTTGTGCTGCTCAACCGCAACCTGATGATGAACTGCTGAAGCCACCCCAAGAGTCAAAGGTACGCGGAGCAAAGCACACCCATGCCCCTACAGACCTGCCTACACCAGGCCACACAGCGGGTACAAAAGCAGCGGTGACGATTTTGCCTGTTCTGCCTGCTCTTCTTGCATCCACAGTTCGGCACTGGGCACTACTATTGCTGCAAAGCCAAGCCTGCCAAGCACCTGCTGGCAAGCTCCGCTGCCTGCACAGTCTGAAGGGTATTAGAGCTACATCAGAGCGTACAGAATTGAAGACAAATATTCCCAGCCATGATTCGCCGAGGATTAACTTGCATCTTTAACACCATACACAGATCACCTGTACCCACAGACACTAGTTCAGCTGTATGCAAAAATTAATTCTCCAGAACCCGAGTCAGCGCAACACATAATGGTGCTTAAGCACCTTCACTGCTGATGCAAGTCTAAGATTTGTATTCACCAAGAAAAGTCAGCTTTACCCACGTAGGACTTGTAAAAACCAAGATTTCTACGTGTCTGGGATTGTAAGAACGAGGCGGTACCTCGGCGTAGCAGTAAGCTACAGCATGCAATTGCAGCCTACCAAACAACAGCAAACAGTTTTCAACAGTATTATTTTCTATGCTTCTTGCCGATTTCAGTAAGCAGTTTCACACAAGAAACAAGTCACAATCCATCGATATGTTTTAAGTTCCCAAAAAGGTTTTATACCTTTAAAATGAAAAGCAAAGTTTAATTTACTGCATCAGGAAGCTTTACATGGATCCAGCCTGGCAGAAGTTAAGAATGGCTACCCTAAGTGAGAGCTTTCTGTCAGAGCTGTAGAACAACTGAAGATACTCGCAGAACTTGGCACTGAGTGACACGTAAACGAGGCGGGAAGGAGCCGAGGTAAAATATGCATCACACGTGATGTTCCTACAGACCAATTCTCTACCAACTAAGTAAACTGTTCAGAACGTACCAGCAGGCCTTTCTAGCTCATGCTTGATTAGACCGAGTCTGTCCTACAAATTTCCATGCAACTCAGCTGAGCCACAGTCCTACTCACAGGTGACCTTTGGTTAAAATCCAACCGGAACAAGAACTGTCAAGTAAGCCATCAGGCTGCTGCCAAACTCTACAAGAGATCTCACTACACTGCACTTGAAGAGGATACGAAATTCTAGTTTTAGTGTCCTCGCCTATACATGGCCAGAGTGTTCTTTTGACAAGTTACCTGCTTTTGCCTGGTGATCAAGTCCCAGTCATCTACCAGCCATGGTTTCAGCTCTTCTGGGATTTTCACCTTTACTTCAACTCTGTTCATAAATGTTTCTTCCTAAAAAAAGGAAAGCCAGACCACTTATTTTCAGATAACTGTCCAGGCTAAGAGTCACCCATATTCCTGACTGAAATACACCGCCGAACTGAGGAATTACTACAGTAATTCCTGTAGGCTCCACAGGGAACAAGGAAATAGCTTCATTTTTTCAAGGCCACTTGGGAACCTTAGTTTGGCAAGCTGTAACTTTTCGCACTGCCCTACAGCGGGACAAAGTATTGCTGCCTGTATTTCTGAGCAAAGCAACCTTCCTGTTTTCTATCAAAAGTTCTGTGAGAATCAGAAATACGTACGCTTTCAACCGTTGGATCTACTCGAGCCCTCTTCTTCCTGGGAGGCTGAGGAGTCTCACTGGTGCTGCTCCCTTCTCCAATTCCTGGAGCTGTATTAAAAAAACCAAACCACATTACGCTGCTTAAGAAATCTGGTAAATCAATAAGAAATACCAGTAAAAAAAGATTTAGAAGGATTTAAAAGACTCAGATTTCTCTCAAGTCACTTTTTCACTTTTCTTCGTTTTTCTTTTAAATATTACTTGTGTTCTGGAAATTCCACATATTTGTGATAGTTTAAACTGCTATATTTAGACTTATCTGAAGATGGCGGTTTCTGCATTAAAAACAAACCAGTATGTCAGTATCTGTAGCATTCTTTGGAAGAATTTTTGGAATCAGCAACTCAGCTCTGCAGATACGTCACATCTCCATCTCAGTAAGAGAACGTAAGTTTGACTCATTAAATTACTTCAACAGCTCCATGGAGATATCACTTTGCTTTTAATTTGCAAGAGGTCAAAATCTTGACAGACTGAAAGAAGTAGCTTGTGTACAAACCAGAAGAGTATGCATTCCTCCTGACCAAGGGAAGAGACATCTGAAGTCCAAGAGGAGCAACACAAGGTGATAGTAAGTAAACTTAGTTGAGGCAGATTTAAGGTCTTACTCCAGCTAAGAATCCTGCACTACGGATATCCACGTGTATACAAAATAAAGACATACTTACTTTTCTGTTTGTTCTTTTTTGTTTTCCTGCAAGAAGAACACAAATTATTGCAAATATAAAGATAGCGGTACTTGAAGTAGAAAGCCAGAAAAATTGTCCACTAAGTTCCGAACAACGAGCAAATACTCAGTGGCCCATGGACTATTTAGATAAAAGCACATGAAAGAGATGTCAGATATGATTTAGCATCACAGTTATGATACTACAAGGTTTTTTCACTTAACAGGTTATAATTCACCATTTTGAGGGGGGGAAAATCACTAACTTAAACTTACAAAACCCCAGAAGGCATGCCAAGAACACAGGAGTATTTAAAAACAGTACTGACTGACACTTATACAAGTAACATCTGTAGATGTTTCATACTTTCCAAGTGCTCTTGGAAAAAACACCTGTAGATCTAGTGTAGTTATTTCTGTATTTCAGGGATCACTTAAAGACAGAATAAGGGACAAGGAAACAGAAGTGCTGGGAATTATCAGATACATCTCAGTCAACTGAATTAACTCCCAGTAAAATATTGAAAAACCCACACAGTTTTACCACTACAGCAGTAGAGGGAAGTTTAAATAGCACTGTCAGAATTACATGCCTGAAGCTGCATGGACCGCCTACAGTTCCATCACCAACTTTTAGGGGAGATCGCGATTACACTTGCCACTTATTAGAAACATTTGGAACAGCACTAAATAGCCTTGTCCCTAATATTTATCTTCTTCCAAATCCTTCCCTCACCACTTACTGTTTCTAATTTACACACTTCACACTTCTCTAAAGTCTCTATCCTTAGCCCTTATTTTTACTCCAAATGAAAAGCTGTACTTCCAAAGTTTTACAGACACCTGAAATAAAATGCAACACAACATGTAAATACTCAGATAGGTCAAGAGTGTAGACGACAAAATTAAGCTGTCCTAACAGGTATTTGTTATTATCTAAACTTTGTATATTTACTAACCATTTTCAGAAAATTTTTAAGAGTACTACTAGTCATGTTTCAGTTTGCTCACTATTAATAGGAGTCCAGTTAAATCTCTCAAAAAAATTGCAGATTGTGTGGATAAACCTCTTTACAAGATTATTTCCTTGGAAATTCACCACTATCTCAAGTGACTTTTGTATTCAGGCTTTGAACTGGGTTTATCTGGGTCAGGAAACAGGCAGAGTTTCTAGGAAGTTCTGAAGATAGGAAGGGTAAGGCTTTTTCAAGCTTCAACTCAAACAAGCATTAGGCTTAAGCTGTGGGCAGAATAAAGATCGCCCCTCTCCAGGAAGAAGGAACAATTGCCAAGTTAAGTCACTGATAACAGACTTGTGTATTGAAGAGAAAGTCTTTTCTTCCAAACCTAGAGTAAACAAGGAGGAACAATGAGTTCTTTCCAGTATTTTTATCTTGGAATTTTAATTATGTTAAGCATTAGTCTAGAAGCAGAGTCTTAAATAACTGGAACAGACAGGCAATAAAAAGTACTTAAAGAACTACCACAATGAAGACAGTCAACCACATCTATGTTACTGAAGCACAAAGTCTAGCATAAACCCTTCTAGGCAGTTGCTTGTGCTCTCCCACCTCCTTCCTTATATTTCAAGTCATATGCCTCTGCTTCAAGTCAAAGCAGCCATCTGTTTGCAAAGTCTAAAAGACAAATCTGCATTAGGGAACAAACAGAAAGAGCTAAGGTTAGAGACAAAACATTAGCATCTGGCAGATTTTTGACAGCCTGTACAGCAGACTGTCTGGAATAATACTCGTCACTAGGTGAAGGCAGCTGTGCAGGGTGAAGTGCTGCAGTTGTGTACAGTAACTGAAGCATGCAGTGCACTCGATATCCAGGAGGAAGATGCAGCATCTGTATCACAGAGGTTACAGACAGCCCTACTGACAGAAGTTGTAGCCCGAGATGAGCAGCACGTCTTAGCCAGATTCCATTTATCAGACCAAGCAGACTCTCGTTTTGAGACGTACAGCTGAACACCACCATGTGTGTTCCTCATGACAGCAGACAATGCCCTCCTGCAAGGACAAAGGGAATGCAAGTGACACAAAAAGGTGAAACGTATCTAGGCTAGATTAAAACCCATCCTTTTGTGCCACTTCACCACTACACTATGAACAGCAAGCCCTAATCTGCTGTGTAGAAGCAGTATAAAAGCTTTCATTGACTTCTTTGTACAGCAAGTACAGCCCAGCTGCCATTCTTCATTCACACACTCCTCTACTGGCTGGCATTTTTCACCGAAAACTGACAACAAAACTAAAAAGCAGCATGGAATTTTCAAGGAAGCTTCTGTGAAAAGAGTTTTAATTAAAAGACTGAACAGAGCTGCCAGGTGCTAAAGATCTTGCCGTTCCAACTTAAAGGACGCATCCCACTGTAGTCAGACATTACCTCCTCAAAGAAGCAGGGCCAGCAATCAGTTCTGGCGAGAAGCTAACCAGCCCCCACTGCAGCGTTTCATTTTAGCAGAACAAGAACATGCAGCTATAACAAGAATATTCAAGCACTGGGGATCAAAGTGGGAGGCTGAATTAGAAAGCCAAAAATAAATGAACTACTGACATAACCATCTGAAATTGTGTAGAAACAAGATAATCAGTAGCAAACAAACAGTATTACAGCTCAGAGAACAGCTCACAACAATGAAATGCTATATACCAAGGTGACAGACTCAGAAGGAAAATAAGCAGTCCATGCCAAGAGAGCATAATACTGAACTTCCAACCTCAGTATCCAAAACAGGACTGTGCTCACGGTCAAATGGCGAGACTAAAGAGGATGCCATAGAAGACAACGTACTGAAAGACGGCACTTCACCTTTCCACAGACATTCATCAGAAGAAAGATAATCACCTATCTGTCACAGAACCTTGGGTACCACCTCAAGAAGCCAGCAATCTTTGCACAAAAGAGTCGGTGTTAATGCTCAGAGCTCTGAACTGGAGCGTCTTCTGGGACATGTCTAGAGAACTGTCAGCAGAAAATAAAAATAGCTTAGAAAATAGAACTCAACACAGGCAAATGACATCAGGAAAAAAAACCAAGCCTTTGGAAGGTTTACTTACTCCACAACAATTAGGAGTCCATGACCAGGTAGATAAAAGCGTTGTGGACAATAACAAGTATTTTACTTTCCCCAAATCCATGTGCCTTTTAAAGGGACTTCGAGGTCTGTAAGAACCTCCCTACAATAGTTGGCTAAGATATGAGCACCAGAGAACAAAGATAGCTACCACTTGGTCTCAGGCATTTGATACTGATTCAATACATTTGTAAATGCCAGAAAAAGGAGATTAGGGGCCAGTTTACTGATAAAACAACAGTTGTAACTAAGCTATATGAAATCGTAAAGTCTCTCCTAATACAAGGTAACTAGTGATAAAAAAGTAAATGAAAACGTTCAAGTGCGAAAAATAAGTACGTTGGAAAAAAGTATGGAATCAGCCGCTATTGCTCAAGCAGCTCGGTCACTAGCTTAGCTGTGAGAAGCAGCATTCCTATCAAATTTCAATTAACCATTGAACATTATTAGCAAAAGGATAAAAACCAAAGTCCAGATTATATCCACGTATGTCCTGTGCCTGGTCAGGCAACCTGACCCTAGAAGGCACACAATAAAACTAGAAGAGGTAAAGAGAACAAGGAGTAGTCGGTAGTGTACAACAGCTTCTACACCCAGAGTAACCGGGCACACACGGGCTTTCTCAAGCTGACAACTGGGCAGGAGGAAGAGGGGAGTTGTGGTAGAGATATCACTAGCGATAAAAGCTGAAGCTCAAAGAACTAATCAATCTTTCCTCAGGATAGGTGAGAAAGACTGAAAAAAAAAAAATCAAAGCAGCAGACATGAAAGAGACAGGAGAGTCATCCTCTTCCCCCCCACTCTTCAACACAGTACTGAATTAAAATGAGAACACACTGCCACGAGATGATGGGGGTGCCAGAAGTCCAAATGGTTCAGAAGTTATTAGATAAGACGGTCCCACAAAGGGTTATTAAACCCATCACATGGATACAGCCTACAGCTCTGAAGTCCCTTAATTACCGACTGCTAGAAGCAAAAAGGATATTTGGGGGAGAACGCATTATAGACTTGACTCACTTGATTATCCCTAAGCACATGTTACTGGTGACCATCAGACAGCAGAAGAGGTTAGGAGAATCTCCAGCTTGAGCTGGTGTAGCCATTCCAACGTTGTTACAGCCCTGGACAACTGGCATGTAGGCAGTGTTCACATGCCGCTTGACATTTAGAGGACTTGAAGTAGCTTGTGAGAGAGCTACGAGCTGTGCCAAAGATAGCAGAGGATGCCACAAGAGACATGCAGCAGGAGCATATGCTTTTGAGTAATATGTTCAGATTCAGAACAAGACTTCTGTTAGAAGAAAAAACAGTAACTCCCAAGCTGAGATACTGTTTTGAGATCATCTCCGATGAGACTGCTTGCATATATCTCATTTAAAAACAGATGCTATTCTCAGATTTGTTATTCAGTGCCATTTCTTCCCTCCAGAACACTCTCAGCTGTCCTTCGTCTTTTCCGAGCACCCGTTAACTCTGATTGTTTACTGATTTTTTTTTGCAAGTTAATTACATTAGGCCCATCAAAGGTAGCATAAACTCTTAGAAGCTGGAATTCAGCAGAGCTACATATAAAAACAGCCTGGAGAAGCCCGTATCTGTACTGTTTTATCTCATTTTTGGCAACCTGCTATAACCATACAAATTCTTTTTGTACGATAGCTTCCAGTTATCATAAGATGAATAATTATTTTAAAAACAAGTGTATACAACCTGAGTTTCATTCATATTTCTATTTGATTAAATATTGCTTACAAATAGTCTCAAAAGCTTTTTGAACCAGTTACTGCAGTTTATAGAAACAGTTATTCTGAACAGACTCAAGCCAACAATAAAAATACAGCGCATTAAGGAGCAGGTTGGAACCTCACATTTCTAACACCATCTATCATAGCAGCCTCGCTCCCAAGACTTACAGGAGACAGTGCAGTTTGTTACCGATTTCCATGGAAGCAGAACTCCCGGCTACAGTAAGCATGCAGACCAACTGTAGCCTTCTAGAACTATCCCGTTTCAAAAATCTGAAGTCAGTTGTGTCCTCCACTTCTTTTTAAACAGTGGACACACTGAATGCATTTGACTACTCATATTGTACCCTATCCCAACTGAAAAGGTACACATTTCAGAAAAACTAAAAACTGGTAGTCCATACTGGCTTTAAAAAAAAAAAGAAAAACAAAACCAACAAAACCCCCAAAATTATATACTGCAGTACTTACAATTTGTTAACTGAACTGCTACCAAAGCTTACATTATTACAACTGAGGACTTTAAGAGTCTCTAAAAGAAATCTATGAAAGCAAGGAGATTTGGATTTCAGGATGAAAATCCTGGTTTGACAATCCATCCTTAACTCACCGCGTCGATATTGTAGGGGTCTCCAAACAGCAAACAGTATGCGCTCCATCTCGTCTGAAAAATCTAGGCACAATGGGGGTTGAGTTAAGGAAAGAATGTCAGACCTAGTGTTTAGCCTTAAAGAGAATCTATTTAAGATTCAAAAATTTACCTTTTTAGCAGCATATTATAGTCTTACTGAACATTCCTGGAGGATAAGTTGTGCTTAGATTGTGATTTCCTTTCCATTATTGTTTGACTATCTGAAGAGCAAGTTTCAAAATGTAAGTTACCTTCCCCTCTGTTCAATCCTCCAAGAATGCTACAAAAGGTAAATTTTGAGGCCCAAATAGGTTGACAGCGTTACCCTTTTAGAATAGTTGCGTGATCAGTTTCTCCCCCTCCCCACCATCAGTACGTCATGTATCTGCAATGCCTTTAGACTTACAACAAGAGAACAATCCAGTAGTTTTATTTTGGAACTGTATTTTGAGATTTTTCAGAAGCCATCTTGCCTTTAGCTGTAAGCAGGATCTGAGAAGCAGTAGTTTGGTCATTAATAAATTGGTATCACAACCCTGCATCACTGCTAGGGTAAGTCAAGGTATTTCCTCTCCCTCAGCCTCCAAATAGGGAAGAAAAACAGGGAGACTTTGTTGAAAGAAGCACAGGTCTAATTTAGAAGGATGCATTGGATGCTGGTAGTGGCTAGAGACTAGGAGCAAGATCAGTGCAACAAGCATATGGGACCCTGTTAGAAATAACTTCCATAATGCAAGACTGCTGTTCTAATGACAATAGTTTTCCTTCTTCCCCTTTACAACCTAAAATCCACCATCAAGGAATTAATTTTTCCCATCAACATGAAACAGAAGTTTCAGAGAATTAGCTTATTGTCTGTTTTGCTATGCTGAAAACAACCACCCATGCTTAGGACAGTGATGACAGCAAAAAGCAAAGCCGCTCCCTTTCCCCAACTGGTTTCAACCAGAGAGTAAAGACAGACCTGGTAACATGCTTTCAAGCTTTAGAGTTACACAGAGGCTTAAGACGAAATCATTTTTGCTGTGTGGGTCTCCCTTGGATGCAACATTATTAGGTGTATGAGAGGATTAAGCCAACTTTGATTTCAAGCACAGGTTAACATTTAGCATTTACTCAGCCAGAGAGAACAACTCATCCCACTGCGATGAGTCTGAACTACCAAGATGACTAAAGCTGACAGTATGGGAAACCTAATCCTGAAGCTACTGTCGGGATGTTCGCTATAGTGCAAAATGCAGACATTTACAACTGAGTCATCACTACCTGTGTCAAAGTTACACATGAAATTAATTCTACTCCCACTGACTAAAATGCAAGACGACTCGGGTGCAACAACCCCTTAAGCAGCCAAATTAGTAATGGTCATAATTTAGATCTGTTTTAATTATATTGTAATGACATTCATTAGGAACTGTCTAAACAGACATTTGGTTTGGGTTTTTCTTCACCCCCAAACGAAGACAAACAAGTGACTAGGTCCCTGTCAGAGGTCCGTCCTGAGCTGACAGAGCACACCAAATGGGTGGTGTTAGAGCACCTCAGAATCTACAGCAGCAGACCACACAGGAGCATGCAGGCAGCATTATGGCCAGATCCATTGGACTCCCCATCCCAGAGACCAAGAGCCAATTTACAGCCTTGGCTAGGCTTTGACTAATCCCAAAGTGAAACCTGCATTCAGGATCTAGAGCAAAATAAAAAACAACTGTACCCACTACCACTGCACTTCTCAAATCAACGATACGTATTTCATAATACAGTTGCCCATAAATGAGATATGAAATCTGAGGCTGTTGCCAAATGCTCTTCTTAGGAATTGATGTCATTTCAGCAGCTTCCTCACGAAGACTAGAATCATAAATGAAGTTAGGAGTTCAAAACATCACATTAATAATGACCACCTTCATAATCAAGTGAAGTACTACCCCAAGCAGAAGAGTTTCATGGCACATGAGCAAAGCAGCAGAGCTGTACTGATTGTATGAGAATCTAAACGTAACACCACACAAGACTATTCTGAAAAACAAAAAGGATGGAATGAAAGAAATCTGACGGTTACATCCTGAAGTTATTTTTTCTAATAAATGTCTGAGCTTGCTTCTGGTCTCTTAAGATGCAAAACCATTTTTAATAGCATATGGGTTGAGTTTTGTCAGAAACAGCAAAACAAAGACTCCTTAAATGCAGTTTTAACAATTGTACAGTAAGAAGGCAAGGAATTTTAAGGATTCTATTCAAAAGTGCTTGCACAGCTTGGAAGAAGTGTAAAAATCTATATAGAAACCGATTCCACTGAGACACACGAGTCTTATGGGGACTCACCACTTTGAGTGTCAGTTCACTAACTTAAGAGGAATAGAGTGGAAAAAAGTACAGAGCGTTAGTGTCGACTCAGTACCTTGACTCAGCATTAAACACTGCACAATCTAAGAAGGCGGTTTTAATAAAATACTTCAAAGGCCTTTTTGACATTACAAAAGTAAAACACAACTTTGGTATGGGTTGTGTCAGAAGTAATGTAGTTTAGCCCGCAGAACCATTCTAAGAAAAATACTATTTAAACATCAATAGTAAAATTGACAAGCAGAAGTCTGGGAGGCTTTTCAGGAGGGGTTTTGGGGGTGGGTTGTTTTGGTTGGTTGGTTTGTTTTTAAATAAAAAGCTTCTTACACTTCAACATTTTTCTGCTGCAGACCAGAAGTCTTCTTGCCCGGAGCAGCACCTCTCATCTTCCCCTCTGCATATTGTTCCCTTTAAAAAAAGAGTAAATTCGTAAATAAAACTTTAATGGAAAAAGAAGCTTGTTTACCCTCAAAGGGTAACAGGTTATGCAAAACATTTAGAGAATGTCTGGTACGTGGCTTTGGGAATCAGTATGTGTCATGAGCAGGAACTCAATATCAGGAAGATTTAGGCTTCTTCATACAACACTTAGCAGTATGAACACCTATTTCCTCCCCTTCCCACCATCCTTGTTATTCTGAATCACATGGAAGCAGCACACTGCTACTGAAAAATATAAAACAACTTCAATAAAAGCATTTCTATTAAAGAAATACAAGAATAGCATTCACAAAAACTACAGTATTTGTAGGCATCCTGAAGCTGTCTGAGAAGATCCTTACCACTTAACAAGATATTTCAAGGATACTGCACAAGGGCTGTTTTTAGCCACCTAATTTCCACACTGCAGGATGTACCTGCCGTTAGTCAGGCTGCCTCTCTGTTTCATCAACCTACTCCTCCTTAAAACCTCAAGTCACCATTTTAAAACAAAGCAGCAGCTTGCTCTTTCTGAACTGCCAGAGGACAAAGATCAGAACACCTCTGCACGGCAAAGCATCTCAAGAATAAATGAACATATGAACACCTCTTGAAGGCTTTTCTTTTTTTAAACTAACTTCCCTTGATATATAGTTGTTGGATTGAAGCTCTATAATAAAAATTATTTACTGACAAGGACTTCTAAGAAAAATGCTTACTGATTGGCCTTTTGAAGTTCTTTTTGTTTCTGCAAATTGGTATCCACGTATTTGAGCACTCTGCTTTCCGGAACCCATTCATCCCAGCTGAAAAAAAAAAATCAAACGATCATTCAAAAACATTACATAATTGCATTCTACACGCAGTAGTCAATTAAAAGCGGCACAGAATTTGAGTCTGAACTCTGCTTTTGTGTCAAGTCATGGACTGGGCACAACTGGAAGTGTAAGTTACCAAACGCATTCCCCACTGACTGAAGCTGTAACGATTTTTCTAG
This sequence comes from Morus bassanus, assembly GCA_031468815.1. Taxonomy (NCBI): domain Eukaryota; kingdom Metazoa; phylum Chordata; class Aves; order Suliformes; family Sulidae; genus Morus; species Morus bassanus. Next base: position 1,182,774 of record CM062581.1, on the reverse strand, counting down.
GGAAGTGTAACCCTCAGTCATTTCCAAAGAGTTTCCCAAACTTGAAGGATGGGCAATTTAGGAGGGAGGGGACTGTCTTTAATTTAAAAGAAGCATCTCAGGGGAAAAAAAATATTCTGTGCTTACTAAATTATGGGACACCTGTAGCTATAACTATATTATGAAGCAAGTTTCCTTTATCTATTCCAACATTTTATAGGTTAACAAATTCAGCAATATGATCTTACTGTAAGAAGAAGAGCTCTGATTTCTGTCTGTGAAGGAAACCAAGATGGCATGAATATTTGAAGAATGTGAAGTGAACGATTTAAGAGAACAGGTGTTGGGGAAATTGCCATTACGAGCAAGAATTCCACTTTGACAAAGAGTGGATTATCTCAGCAATCTGACAATTTATTTCAAATAAAACACATTAAAAGTGGCCAAGTTATTCTAAAGTATGCAAGTTAAAGCTCTTTATATAAAAAGAGTTCTGTGTCATTTTGCTTTCATGGCAATAGCTGCCAGTCTTAGAATATCAAGATGTCAAAACCAATGCTACTACAGGAGTACAAGGTCTTCAAGAGTGTTAAGAGAAGGCAAGCTTAGCATCTAAATGTTAGAGAAACACATGTCCAGCTGTACACATTCGCAGACTATGTTTTTAGGATACTGCTTTGGTCAGATATTTAAGGCACTTATCTTACTCCTGCCTGTACAGCTGCAAGACACCTTCAAAAGAAGTGCTATGTAACTGTGCAGCCCATTATACTGTATGATGAAGAAACTTTTTTGGTATCCTAACAGTTGATATTTGCAAAAAACATTAAGAAGTCAAGCAATTAACAAGTAACAAAGGACCATAATTACAGAAACCAAAATTAAGCAGTCATATTGCCCCAGTTGTCTAGATCTTGCAGCAACGCCACTTTTAATGTAGTTAATTGGAAGCTTGAAGGCAAAAAAAACTCAAACAGCGCAAGCAAGAAAAGCAGGAGTCATGACATCACTTATGGCACCCTTCAGAGCTAAACAAGGAGAGGAAGTATCAAATTTATGCTGCCTCATTAATATACAGCAGCTACCATAAGAACCAATTACGCTCCCTGTAACTGTCAGTGTTCACAATAAAACATTCACCGGCCCATTTGGCAGGGAGGGTGTGTGGATGCATTTAAAAAAGTTACATATTAAAACATGAAGTTGAGCTTTTAGTCACGTCAGTGAGATCAAGATACTAGTGACTAAGAGTCTTCACTCTAGAGTCTGCAGCATTGAAATGAAACAAAACCCAAACGAAACAGGAAAAAGCGCTCTCTGCCAGACTTCTGGAGTCTGAAGAGCTGAAGCTTTTAATGGCTAAGGAAAAAACTCCACTCTTCCCGAATTCAAAACCTAGTGACAGAACAGAATTCAAATGAAAGAAAAAAAGTATATAAGTGAAATAATCTCATGAAAGTATTCACCTTTAATAGGCTGAACATGTATTTCATGGAGATGTCCTTATTCTTCAGAAATCTCTCACCTAGAAACCTACCATTTCTGCAGAAGGGAAAAGTATCTCTAACTTTACCTTAGCATGACAGGCAAGAACTGAAACACAGGCTAACCCTGCTCCTGTGAGGGACTAAAATAGACAGCCTTTCCCATTCTGAATGCAGCCTTCGCTAAGGCATGCTTCTCCACATCTTTGATACCAAGCTTTGCTGCCAAAAGGGGTAGAGAAGTGAAGTATACTGTGTGTTTGAGTGGATAGTTTTGCTCCACCTCAGTAAGGGCTGCCCCTCCTACCAACACATAACAAGGAAGTTTTTGTACTAGAGATTTCTGCCAGGGAGGAATTACAGTAACTATTTTCAAACTTGAACGCTATAAAGCATTCCTGTTAGTCTACTGACACCCTAAGCTAGTCTGTCTACACAACCAAAGCTCTGAAGGAAACGGTTAGTTAGGCAATGGTTTCTTTGTGTTACTGTAAATCATTGGCTTGGGTATAAAAATCATTTAGGTCCATTTCAGAAACAATCTCCTAATGACATGGACACAGGGGTGCTAGTCCATCAAGCTCACATTCAAGCTGACAAAGCTTGCATTTTCCCGTAAAGGAAAATGAACTACTGCTTTCATTTTATGCAATACTTACTTTTTATTCCAACCACTGTAATGGATAAAGTATTTCACTTGCTTGTCCTTTATGGCAACCTTTACACACTGGAACAGAGAAGAAAGTTCAGTCAGTACCAATGAGAACAGAGAGATCTCTGAATGAGTCCTGCTTTTCTAGCTGTCAGAGTTTAAACATGCAGAGATTTCCATGCAAGCGACTGAAACACCGGCAGCTATTTCACAGCAGAAAGTAAGTTCTCTAACACAAGTTACTGCCTATTTGTGGAACTGGAAGGGCTAGGCGAACAAGCGGCTCCGCTCAGCTATCCAAAGGGACACCTTCATTCACAAGAAGGATCGGAGACCCCTGAGGAAGATCAGAAGAGCAAACAAGCAGTCACTTCACTACCCCCAGGTTAGCCAAAAGCCATTCACTAGAGAGCTTGTTCACATGCAGACCCCTACCTCACAGACAGGTAAGCTGGCTGAAGGAGAGGAGTCTTCAAAAGTAAAATAAATAATATGGATCTCTACAGCCACAGAGAGAGCATTACATTCAGTAGAAAGAGTTGCAGTAAGGGCTTTTTCTAGGTTAAGAATGTATACACGAGGTAAATAAAAACAGTTATTTCCATCAAAAGACCGGCCCATGAATACAGGAACTTCCTTATATACCGAGATTACGATGAGACTATTAAAAAGGGAACACATACACAGCAAGGTTGCCCAACCACTCCGCAACACCACTCAGATTCAGAAGCGTCCCTTGCAAACTGCCTTGTAACTTAGCACAGGCCCACTGTCAGCCTGCAAGACCCTGCCTCGGCTCATCCAGAGGAATATGTCCCGGTGAGCTAGAACAACTGTGCACGCTGCCCGACAACAACACAACTTCCTCCTGCCCCTGCAGTCTGGCACATAAGAGCTCAAGCTACCACATCTATATAAAAGTAAAACATAGCCAGAGACAAGCCTCTTCCTGCCAAAGCATAGCCCAGAACAGAAACCACGTAACCCACCTCACGTCCCTGAACTTCTTGGCTATACCAATTTAAATCCACCAACTTTGGCTTGGATAAGGCACTTCATCCAGAAAGGTATCAAGTCTTGTTCTGAATACACCGAGATACAGATGCCACTGTACTACTTTAACAGTGAAATAATGAGGGTGTTGCAAATCATGAAGAACCCCCCTCCTTGGCTCTAGCTTTTAGTCCCTTTTTAAGGATTTTTTTCCATTGAAGTAAAAAACGACTCATAAAAGTCATAACTGCTATTTTCTTTGCATGCTAATTGAGTTACCTCTAAGGATTTGAGAGGGCAGAGCCTTCTGCTGTACAGCATTTTCTCAAGAGCTCTGTGGTGACTCCTTCCTCTCCAATTAAAAAAAAATTCAATTGTCAACATAGAGAGAAACATCATAGTTCAGTACTAATCTCCAGAATGCCACATATGAAACTTAAACTCAGTCTCACCTAGACCTGCAACTAGGAGTAAGGATATCCTAATCTTGTTTGATACGCTACTGCACCAGTGGCTCATTTTGACAGTCCTGGAGTTAAAGCCAGCCAAATATAGACTGTGTGCTTAAGAAGTGTCCACTTGTTTTGAAGAATATAAGAACCGAGCATGAAATAAGAGGATTCAAATATATTTCTGTACCGAAATATTTTCCTTACTGCTGGAGGTTAGAAGTGTCTTAAGTGAATCCCATTTAACTCTGCACCATACAGAGATGTAAAACAGTTACTGCTTGCCATAACTTTTCATACTACTCTAACACAAACACAAGTGCTTCGCTGATCACCTTGCTGCGGGAAGCCAAGGATATGGTCATCAGGAACAAAATAACTTATGTATTGAGAACGATGGAAGAAAAATAGATCAAAGAGGAAAGCTAAGGTTATTCTTCATTACTACCTACAAAGTGCCTTTGTGAAATTAAACCCGGTTCCTTCTGCCATTTCAGGAGCCCAGGTGGATCCAGACTCTCAATACTGACAGCCAGCCAAAAGCTATCTTGCCAGCCGTGAAGTCCCTTCTAGCACCAAGCTGGCAGAGCCAGTTCCTGCAACGCTCACTCCACCCTCGCGTGCAGGGGAATTGAGGCACGGCACAGCATGGAGAGGCACACCGCTGTAACGGCTCCAGGCTGTTTAACCAACCAAAGAGTTAAGACTGCTGCTAACAGAAGTCTGTTTTCACAAAAACAGAAGCCTTGATTACTCTCCTCTCTGTACTAGCATCTGGGCAGGCACTGGCAGAAGACAACGCTCTGCGCACACGTTCACCACGACCTTGTCCTCCAGTTCTAGAGCAAGGGAGAGAACAGAGTAGAATCACTAGAGTGAAAATCTTTTAGACAAGCACGTCCCCTGTCAATGCTCTGGACATTATTTTAACATTAGAATAACTATTTCCTGATAGCATGAAAAGAGATGTCAAGTATTTCTAGCTGCCTCCCTACTACCACCTCTGAAGTTGTCCCATCAGTTAACATTTACTGACGCTAAAATCTAATGGATTTAAATCTCTGTTTAAGGTGCCCCGGGAATTTCTGCAAGTCCTCTAATCCACACAGCTACAAAAGCCCTTTGTTTCCATTTCAGAGGAAGTGGAAACAGGCAGTCAAATCCTTCGATAAAGCAAACAGCGTGGCAGAGACATCTGCTTAAGGCCCACAAGAAAAGCACATCATCAACAGCGTTGCAGCAGAGGCCTGCAACTGAAACCGTAGGGATGCTCCCCCAAGTCACAAATTTGCAGTGCATGGTTTCTGCGGTTAAAAAGCCAGAACCGAGAGCTCCACTTCGCCACTTTAACCCAGCATTGTCTTCTGCAGTGTTGCCCCTTTTGAAGACCACCGATTGTACTCAGCCACCCACATCCCTGAGGAAGCTCAAACTGCAGCTAACTTACTAGCTCATGCATTAGCACCGGCACCAAGTCCTACGGGCACAAATGCTTTCCAGTGTTCTGGGAACACAGGTGCCTCAGATGTTCAACACGTAAGACCACACGGCCTTTAGCAGTTTACCAGAATAGCTGCGTAGTACCACTGGGTTTTCTGAATTTTCTTCTATAATATAGAGCTCCAGGATTTAAAACTAATTGATCTCATATATTATCAGGTTTTCCTTCATTTTAGTTTCAGTTCTTAATCCTACCTAGCGCGGCACCGCAGGTAAACTAATACAATTCCTTAATTTCTTGGGGAACAGACAGCCTGCAGCAATAAGCAACCACACATACCTTTGCTTCATAAAGGAGCGGTCCATGAAAACAAAGCACTCGTTCACCTGAAAGAAAGTTGCAAATAAACATCTTAGAACACCACCAATGTGCCATTTCTGTAAAATACAGGTCATCAATTAAAACACAGAATGAATCCCAGGTCAACCTGGAAAGAAATTCAAAGGCAAATACTGATTTGAGAAGCAGGCTGGTGTTTGAGAAGCAAATTCACTCTCGTACAAAAGAGGATCCAAACTCTGATCATTTAGACCACGAAGCCTGAGGACCTCCCTGAAGAGCACTCACACAAGGACAGCTGCGTGCAAACCGTGTCCAAGCATGCCCAGAGTTTTGCGGAACAGCCGGTTACTTTGGCAAACAATTGGCACCAAAACTTACATTCCTGCCCATACTTCCAGCCGCTGCCGGCTCAAGTCATAGACGCCCTTGCATCCTGTTGCAAGGCTGGCACAGGGAACTCCTTCAAAGCCTTGAATTTCAGATGCAGTCACCAAAATGCGCTGGCTCAATACAAATGGACTACTTCAGCCTAAGTACTCAAGCAGTACGCAGGTAAAACTCTTACTCTAAGGGATTCTTTAGTCTCCATGACATTGCGTTTTGGTCCAGAGCAGGAAACAAGCTCTCACAAGAGATGTCACGTCTGCACCTTAAGCTTCCGACAGAAATGAAAGCAAGCGTTATTAGCACTCCTTTTCCTGCAGGAAGCACACCACCTGGTATTTCTAGTTCAATGAAGTCAGGAAGAGAGAAACCCCGACATTGTTTTCCCATCCGACTTGTAGGACAGAAGAATGCCAGGTTCATGCAACGGCAAGAAAAATCATTCACGTTGTGGTTTTTAGGTAGGAAGAGATTGTTTTTCAGTCTGTTTTTCTTTTTTTTTCCCCCCTCAATGGCAAGGTCTTATTGTACGGTTATGTTATGGGAATTTGAACGTACCTAACACAGGATATCTGAGCGCAGATGTTTCCTTCCTGAAAGCTGCAGTACCTCACATTTTCAGAGAGACAAGCTGCATAATACACTCCAGGGTGTAGCAGCCATCCAGTTCTTGCCGCTATTTCCAGGGCATACAGAAGAGAGCCGTCACGGTCACCACGCGCATGCTGTGCAGTGCACACACGCAGGTATTTATTCAGTCCTGATGGGGCTGGGAAGGAGGCGCGCAGAAGCGCGCTGTCTTACCAGTAACGCAATGCTGGATGCCTTCTTCCTTGTGAGCAGCTCAGGAATGACCAGCATGGGGGAAGGACCAGCTCACAGGCTATAGGTTCAAGAGTACCCTCCACTGTAAATCTACTCTACTCTTCAAAACCCTTTTCTACACATTCAAGCGATAAATACAGCCAGTGGCACATGGTACCATTCTGACCCTCTTGAATCCTGTTCGATTCTGGCTTTATCTGCCTCTTTTTACCCCGCAGGGACGTAACTCGACATCAATGAAACTTCTCACCAGATGGGCTCTAACAGACGCTCGCTCTGGAAACAGAAATTGCATGTCCCCACATCTCAATTTTTTTTTTTTTGGTGAGGGTGCAGGAAGAGCAGTTCTTGCACTCATTCCCAAAACACACTTCTGGCAGGGTCAGGGCAGTTGCACAGTTCGTGGGGTGGCTGGTGACAAACCACCCGATTTTTGCTTGAGGCAGATGAGGGAGGATTCAGACACACCATTTCACCACCAAGACTGGGAGACGAGCAGATGAACAGCAACAGCCTCTTCAACCAGCACGGCTACTATCACATTTCATCTCACACATCCATACTCCGATTGAACAAGATGCAACTACAAATGTGCTATTGCATTCCTACATTGACTAGGAAGAACTGCTCACGTTTTAAGATTTCATTACTATCCAATCTGTAGGATCCCACGCTCTCCGCAGAAGTGAAACAAGTATTCACAGTAAAGTCTAAGAACACAAAACTAGGTCAGAAACGTATTTCGTTGTTGATTTTTCATATTGTTTTTTCAACTTGTAAAATGCTTCTATGTATCAAGAAAGAAAAAGGTTTAGAAAGGTTCTCATGGAAGTGCCCACTTCGATGGATTCAGTACTTTTATTTAAAAAAAAAATAAAAAAAGTCTTTATAATCAGGGCTAACAATCAGAAGTTACATTATTATCCTCATGCGTCAGAGTGCTCAGCAGTGCTACTGGAAAACACATCTCTATTCCAATTATTGTGCAAGGTCTTTCTAGGTAAGATGTGCACAGTTACCAAGAATTATTTATTTTTAAAAAAAACACAACATGAATCCCAGTTTTGCAGAAAGGGTTGGGGTTTTTTCCATGATAACTTACCAGGCCCTTGCTCCTTCCCAGCTCACTGCAGACTTGCACAGGGCCTCTCCAGTGACCCTACAGACCATTCTCGCCTACACGCTGCCACCACTGCGGCGAAACACCCGCACCTACTCCTTATCCCAAACACGGTATTTCTAGAACAGCTCTTTAGCCGCAGGAGCTGGCCGAAAATATCAGAACATGCTCTGTTAGCACCCCGAACGCCAAGCTACACCGGAGCGTTTCTGTCGTACTGCTCAAGCATCGGCTAGGCTCTGAACGGGCACGTCTCCTGGCCTCACCACGCCGCCAAAAGCTTCACGTGAGGAAAAGCTCCTGAAGCCAGAATTCAGCCGCCCCCACCTTCACATGTTTTACATGCAGAGTAAAAGAAACAAGAGGTTCTCAATCTGTGGATCCAGGACACAACTACCAATGAAGTCTCCCCACTGATGTCGGAGTGGCCAGCTAACTAGCACCTTCAGAAGAGACCAGAACGCACAGAAATCTCATCAGCATCGGCAGAAGAAAAAAAAATCTGCCTCAAGCAACTCAGAAGTTGAACCCGACATCTGAGATTCTTTTGTATTTGCTTTAAAAAACAGTCAGTGTCGAGATGCAGAACACCTTCAGTACCTACGACTCTAAGTCACGGTTGCCCCAAAGCTGATCTCATTCCTCATGCCTGCATAAATACATCAGTCCCCTCATTTCAAGGGGAATACTCATATTTCCAGCTTGACATTTAGGTTTTCCTAACTCTTACAGGTTTTCACAATAAACTCACTCTCCTCCTCACCCTTTGCTTTGTGAAAAATGCTGATATGGATAACTTCTAAGTCCACCTACCACTCTTTGATGTCTATATAGCTTGAAAATATACAATTAAAATTATTTTGTCATGCTGTGAAGGGCCACAATAAAGCATTTGGTTTAGGCCTGCAGGAAGCTTTATTCGCAGCGCTTTTCTCCCTTTTAATGTTAGAGTTGAGATCACAGATGCATTTACATTGTGGAAAAAAGCCTAAAAATTTTAACTTCTGTACTAAATTTACGTTGCTCATATTGGTACAGCTGTGAATATAATTTCAGCCTGGAATTCTACTTACGTTTTAGTTTCTGCAGTTCACTTGATTTCACATTAATGATTATAATGTGAATTATACATTAAAATCTGGGTTATTTCTGCATATAATACCGCTGGCATTAAAGCATGGCATGGAATGCTGATGCACGATTGAACACGCTCCGACACAAGCGGCCATGAAGCACATACAATCGCAGTGTTGTTTAAGCTACCCAGAATGGCCGGCTTCCAGTCATTCTTCTGCAAGTTGCGCTTTTAAAGATAAACCAGTCATGTGGGAGGCCCTGCTTAGAAGCCAAAGCGAGGGACAGGTAGAGAGGAAAGGGCGAAGGAAGCGTCCATTTACCGCTGTCTAGCATTTTCATTGACCTATCTTAGTATCAACCGCAACCTAAAAGTCAAAACGTATGCAAAGTAAGTCTCAGAAAAAAGCATAATCCTAACCCTTATTCCCCTAAAAAAAAAAGAATTCCAGTGCTTTGTTGTAAATATGGATTCCACCACAAGTGCCAGCTGTAGTCCAAGCACTCCTGCTGCGTGACGGAGGGAAGGGTAAATAATAAGCGTGTTTCAAACTCAAGAAAATAAAAAATCCTGGCGGACTTAGGAGATTTCAACAGCTTTAATGCCAACGAATGTCCATGCCTGCAGGAAAACGAAGCATATTTAGACTAGGAGGGGATAGGAAAGCCTCACGTCTCATTGGTAGGAAAGACGAGGAACAGGAAGGGAGACAAAGACTACGGGAATTCATTTTTTCCCCCACATTTGCTCACGCCGTCAGGGCCGGGCAGTAAAAGCTGCCAACCGGACACCCCCCCGCGCCGCGGGACCGCCGAGGCCGGCGGCCGAGCCCGCTCCGGCCCAAGGCCGAGCCCGGAGCCCGCCTCAGCGGCGGCGGCGCCGCAAGATGGAGCCCCGCAGCGCCCTCCTCACGGCGGGCGGCGCCGCCGGGAGCCCCTCGCCTCAGCGCGCCGCCGCCACTACCGCCATTGCGGTTTTTATTTCCCCTTTAGGTCGTTCCCTTTGTTTCTCCTCGGCCCACCCCCCACCGCCGGGCCAGCCAAGCCAACGGCAGGTTTAACGGCGGGGATTTTCAGTCATGGGGCGGCGGGAACCCGGCGGGACCGGCCCCCACCCCCCCCACACCCCCCCTCTCGGCCCCCACCTCCCCTCAGCACCACCCCCCCCGCACTCACCCTCCTGGAATTTAGGCTTGGGGTCCTGCTTGGGCGCCATTTATAAGTGACTCTCCCTCCTCCCGCCCCCTCCCCGCGGGGGCCTCACCACCTCCGCCGCATTACGCGCGGCCGGCCCCGCTTCGCCCCCCCCCCCCCCCCCCCCTTCCCGGCGCCGGCCCCGGCCCCGGCCCGCCCCGCGCCGGCGCGCCGCGCCCCCCGCGGCATGCTGGGGCTTGTAGTGCGGCGGGGGGGAGCACGCCGCACCCGGGGCCCCCCCGCTGCGGTATCAGGTTGGTTGCGCGTTGTTGGCCGCAGGAAGGGCGGGGGGGGGGGGGGGTGGTGGTGGTTAAAAAAATTAAAAAAAAAATTAAAAAGCGAAGTGGGGAAAAAGCAAATGCGCCCAACGTGGGGCTCGAACCCACGACCCTGGGATTAAGAGTCCCATGCTCTACCGACTGAGCTAGCCGGGCGCCACGCGCACCGCGCTCCCTCCGCCCTACTCGGCGGCGCCGCGCGGGTCATTTGCATATTTAATATTCTCGCTTAAATAAATAAGCGCCGCCCAGGGCGGTGGAAGCGGGGCCGCAGCCCTCCGGGAGAGCCGCGGGGCTGGCGGCGGCGCCGCTGCTCAGAAACGCGGGGTTCGGGGCGTGACCTCACCGCCCAGCACACGTCAGAGCTGCGGGCGAGCACGTCAGAGCTGCGGGCGAGCACGTCAGAGCTGCGGGCGGGGCGGGTGCGCCCCCCGCCGCGCGGCCCGGCTCCGTCGGACACCGAGCGCCCCGCCCAGCGCTTTGCTAAACGCTTTCGAGCCGACGGCGAACGCCGCTTTGCCGCTTGTTCGAAACGCTTCTCCCGCCCGGCTGGCGTCGGGGGCGCGGGGGGGCGCGGGGGGGCGCGGGGGGGCGCGGGGGGGGCGCGGGGGGCGGTGCGGGGGGGGGGGGCGCCGTTCAGGGGGAAGGAGCGGCAGTTTCCCGCAGCCCCCGTGCCCTGCCCGGGGGGTCCCCAAACAGCCCCCCAGTAGCCAGGGCTTGTGTTTCCCGCCCGTTTTCTCCCGCAAAGAAAATTAAAAATAAAAAAAGGTGCAGCGGGGGGAGCGGCAGCCTCGGGACGGCAGCACTGATTTCTTTTGTCCTGTTTTCTCTTTTTCCTTTTTTCTTTTTTTCTTTTTTCTTCTTTCTTTTTTTTCTTTTCTTCTTTTTTCCTTCTTTCTTCTTTTTTCCTTCTTTCTTCTTTTTTCCTTCTTTCTTCTTTTTTCCTTCTTTCTTCTTTTTTCCTTCTTTCTTCTTTTTTCCTTCTTTCTTCTTTTTTCCTTCTTTCTTCTTTTTTCCTTCTTTCTTCTTTTTTCCTTCTTTCTTCTTTTTTCCTTCTTTCTTCTTTTTTCCTTCTTTCTTCTTTTTTCCTTCTTCTTTTTTCCTTCCTTCTTCTTTTTTCCTTCCTTCTTTTTTCTTTTTCTCTTTTTTCTTTTTCTCTTTTTCTCTTCTTTCTTTCTTTCTTTCTTTCTTTTTCTCTTTTTTCTTTTATCTTTTTCTCTTCTTTCTCTTTTCTTTCTTTCTTTTTCTCTTTTTTCTTTTATCTTTTTCTCTTCTTTCTCTTTTCTTTCTTTCTTTTTCTCTTCTTTCTTTTTTCTCTTCTTTCTTTTTTTTCTCTCTTTCCTTTGCGCCGGACTTTGCGCAGCCCCGCGCCGGGGGGGCGGAGGGCGCCGGCGCCCGCTGGGGGGCGCCCTCGGGCCGCGCGGGGCCGGCGGGAGCGCGCGCTGCCGGTGCCGGCCCGGCCCGTCCCGTCCCGTCCCGTCCCGGCCCCGCCGAGCCCCGAGCCCCGCCCGCCGCGGCCCCGGCGCCGCTCGGCCGCGCTCGCCGCCGCCTGCCCGCACCCATGCCGGCCCCGGCCGGCCTCCTGCTCCTCGCCGCCGCCGCGCTGGCCGCGGGCGGGGGTTCGGCGCGGAGAGGTCCGCGGCGGGGCCGGGGGGGGGGGGGGGGGGGCGGGGGTGCCGCCGGCGGGGCCGGGCGGCCCGGGGTCCCCCGCCGCTGCAGCCCCCGCGCCGGGCTCGCCCCGCGGCTCCGGCGGGCTGGGGTCCCCCCGGCTCCCGCCGGCTCCCCCGCACCCGGCTGGGGGAGCTCCGGGGCGCTCGGTGCCCGCGGGGTGCTTTGCTCCCCGAGGCGGCGTCCAAGCACCGTTTCGAAACCGGGACTTGGGATTTGGGGGGGTTTTGGGGAGGGGGTTTGTTTTTCTTTTTTTCTTTTTTTTTTTTTTTTCCCGGCAGCTGTAATTAAGCAACGGGAACGTCTGCGTGGAAACCGGGACCCGGCCGGCCGGAGCAGAGCCCCGGAGCTGCACGGCCCCGCAGTAACGCGGCTCCATCCCCCCTAACCCTGACCGTAACCCTCTCCCAGGGAAAAGCCGCGCCGAGGGCAGGAGGGGCAGCGTGGGGCCACATGCATCCCACGGCCGTGGGGTTCCTGTCCTTCCCTGCCGCGCCTCTGGCCGCAGCGGTGGGCACCGGTTACCAGATCCAACTGGTATTTGGGTGCCTGACCCCGCTGGGCTGCCTCAGGAGTTCAGCATCCAGCCGAAGGGGTGGGAGAGGAAAGGTGATCAACCCTAAAGCTAACCACGGAACCCCTTCCTTCCCAGAGCCTGCCCTGCCGTACTCCAGCAGTGACATCGTTCATCCCATCAAGGTTGACGAGAGCGGATCATTCCTGTCCTACGATTTGTCCCACCGAGCACTTCACCGAAGGTCTCCTTCCTCCAGGAGCAAGTTTCTCGCCTTCTATGAACTGCATTACAAAGGACAACCCCTGAAATTCAACCTGAGCCTTAACAACAACCTCCTGGTGCCTGGGTTCGTCAGCGAGAGGCGATACGGGGGGATCGCCAACGCCAAGATCCAGTCTCACGCGTACAACTCCTGCCATATGATCGGGGAGGTTCGGAGCCGGGCGCTGACGGGAGGTCTGGCCGCCCTCAGCACGTGCGATGGCCTGGTAAGTACGGAGATTTTTAGTCAATAAGGAAAGAGCAGCAGCTGTGCGAAATCCTTTTTTCTGCCGAGAGCAATAGCAAAACTCCTCCTGACAGCGGCAGAGTCAGGATCCCATTGTGTAGGTTCGATGGGGCCGTGGATGAGCTGACTGTAAATTCCCCATGGATTCCAGTGGTTTGGGAACTCTCCGGGACTGTGTTTACTTGTTTGTGCCCAAATTCCCAAAGAGAGCAATTCTCATGTTGCCTCTGTCTTCTAGTACATAGACGTAGGATTATGAGAAACACATCTGAAAACAAGGTGTTTGAAACCTGGAGGTATTTGTAATAACGCAGCTCGTGTATAGCGGAACTTCTTCATGCGTTGTGAACACCTCCGCTGCCTTATTCCGCTGCAAATATTTTCGAAGGCGATGGTGACCTGTAAGAGTGTAAGTTTTGCTGAAAGGCAAAGTGACTTTCACAAATAAAGCTCTTGTGGCAGCACTCAGCAAGGCAAATTCAGGGCTTCAGCATAAATATGCGGACCTGCGTTAGCTGGCATCCAGCTAGCGCGGGTACCGGGTCCCCACGGGGTTTAAAACTTCTTGGGGGTTTGCAGAAGTGTTACCATATAACTTGGTAGCTCCCATATTGCACAAACCCCCGTTCCTGAGCAGGGGCCGTGGGATGACGGAGGCGGTGGGTGTAGAGGGGGTTCTCCTTCGCAGGGGCTGACCCTGGGAAAACCCCTCCGCATCCCCAGCACGGGCGCGGGGAGGGAGGGGGATCACCAGCAGTGCTCGCACCCGGCGTCTCTGGGTTTGGAGGGACGATAACTCCATCGGATCATCGGTCCGCTGGCTGCCACAGGTGGCTTCATTCGGCTGGGGGCTGTGTTTGCATTTTAAGCTTCCTGTGTTTAAATAAAGGCAGTGTGTGTCTGTACGCTGCGTTAGCCCTGTAGAGCGGGGTGGCTTTTAAACGGGAGGTCTGCACAGGCCACCCAAATCTCTGCGCCTTGTCTGGAGGCACACGAGTGTGCTGCTGGGTTCTGGGGAGAGGAGCGCAGTGCACAGGCGGGGAACACCGCTGCTGCCTCTCCATCACCTGAAGCTGCAAGAAGAGAGCTCAGACCTTCCCCGCTGTGGCTGATGGCAGGGCAGGACTGGCAGGACAGGAGCTGGGCATGCCCGGGAAGGTGCTGGTTGCTCTTTTCCTACTAAATTTAACGGCACCTAAGGGTGTTTGGCACCCTGCACTTCCTGCAGCACCCCTCTCTCAGGGGGATGAAGGCTGCAGAAAATAGCCAGGCCCATCATTCAGATAAAATGCACCGATGCACCTGGGAGGAACCCACAACCTTCTGATTCATTTTTCTGTGAATGTTTGAGAGAGACACTGATGGCCTCAGTGCACACAGAAGTAGAAGGTGTTGTGAATGCTCCCGTGAATGTCTATTTACACATGGACACCCCCGGTAGTATATAATGGTTCTGGGAATGTGTGCGTGGCCTCGTCCTGCCAGCGAGCTGAAATCTGCCATCAGACTTGGAAATCCAGTCTTGCAGCGTGAGTCAGGCAAAACCAAGGTGAATGGGCTGAAGGATGTTCACCCAGCTCATTTGAAATACATTGCAGTTAAGAGAATTAACCTTCTCCTTGTGAATTAACCACAGATAGGAGAGCAAAAAAAGAAGTTACTCCTTAAATAATGTGTCATCCATGTAACGTGTCACCTGAAAATACCCATTTCATAGTGGTGTTTGGCAAACCCCATCATTAAGGTCCGTAAAGCGTGTTGGAAATGAACGGTATCATGCAAATGCTACGGATTAGCATTATTTTTTAAGAAGCAGAAAAAGTTATTAGCTCAAAAAAGGCATTAGCACAATGTTGCGAGAGGGTCTGCAGCCCATAAACTGCGAGTGGTGAGCAAAGCTCAGCCTGAAGTCGCTTTAAACCTTCTCTACTCAGTCTCAAAATAACCATGGCTTTTTGTCAGACAGATACTAAACCACAGAAAACTGCCCTTAGCTGTGTGCTGCACGTCTCATAATTGTGGAAAGCGTGTTCTGAGCTACTGCTTCGTTACAGGGAATTACTCACACACCACTCGTAAGCACGGTCGGTATTACAGGGCGTAAACGAGGAACGTACTGCTGGTGCGGGAAAGCACAGAGCTATAGGCTAGGGCAGTGTATTATGTTTATACATGTAATAGGGTGGTGATACCTCGTATTTCAAGCCCAGCGTTGCTGCATTGAAAGCACTCTGCCGTTCCCAGTTGTAAAGCACAGATGGGCTGTCCCAAAATTCCTGCTTGTGGCAGCCTCACGCGTCGAACCGAATCGCGTCAGCGCCTCGAAGGGCCGAGTTCCCCGTTACTGTCGCTGGTGTAGCCCCTGCTCCAGCATTTGTTACTGGTGCGGCACACGGCAATTGTACCTTGTTTGACACGCTTGGCCAGCCTCCGAGATCCCCGTTCCCATGGCCAGGCTTCACCTTTCTTACAACACTACTCTAAGACTTCAAACTCCTCCTGTCAGTGATTTTAAAATAGAGTTGTAAGAGCTGGGTTCCGCTCTGTATGGGGTAGTTTTGCCGGTGCAATTTCACCTTCTCCAAGGCTATTTCTCACTCGTGTTGCAGACCACGGCGAGGGAGCAGGAGACAGGGGTTAGGGATGCTGGCACTGCTTACTGGGATGAACTGGGACACGCAAGGTGCAGAAAGGTTAACCAGGTTTGTTTTAAACAGAGAGAACCGGACCTTCCCACAGGCAGCAAATGCCACTCAGTGCTACTGCGGAACCAGGCGGTGATGAAACATGGCCCCTGGGCAGGGCACCCTGGGCGCATTTCAGCCGGGGCAGCGATCTCTGTTCCTCTCCTGGCTCAGAGTAATCTGCATCAGGAACCAGAGAAGGAGTTGTATTTGTGGCTTCCTTCCTCATCCCCATGGTGTTTCCTCCTTGTTATTTTACATTTGCAAGGAGCTAATTAGGGAGGAAGTCGTTTTCTCTTCCCCAGCACCACATGAATGGTGAGAAAGCATCATTAGTAGGCTCAGTCCTGTTGTACCTTGGAAACATTAGAAACAGTTGTAGAGGCGGGTTTTGATCTTCTCTCTTTGTCCCTGCCCTGTGCTGCGGTGTGAAAGTAATAAACATGCCAGAGCAAAAGCATGGTAAGCAAAGCTGAGTATGAACGGGCTCCTGAGTAAGCGTAGGACACCTCAGCCTGCTCCAGACACCGTAAGGCTGCTCTGAAGCAGTCAAGAGCAGATGGAGTTGTCTTATGGCACAAAATACGTTCACAAAACCCTCCTCACGGCAGCACCCTGACAGGCCGAACGACGCTGCAGACTCCTACGGGAGCTCCCGTTCCTCGGGATGAAGCTGCCCATCCAAAGGGTTCCCATGCAGCGAACGCAGCTGCGTGTTCTTGAGATGCAGCGTGGAGGCCGGGGAGCCCTGGGTGAGTCCTTAACAACGCGTCGCAGCTGGGCCAGGTCAGGGCAGGTCATAATTAACCAAAGAAAGTTGTAGGGTGTCTTTTCCTGCTAAAGGAGAGATGCCAATAACACATCCTCCCGTTGTTGTTGGAGGGGCTGTGCTCCTCGTCCTGGGACTGACTTTCTTTGATTGGAGTTCCTGCCGTGATCAAGTGCTCCTGCAGGTTCCTCTTCCCTGGAGGTTTTCTGGTCTTTGACCGCGGGAAGTCTGTAACCCGATGGTCCGCGGTGGTGGTGCTTAGGCAGCGCAAAAGGCCAGAAGCAACTGGCTGCATCTGACGAGGATATCCTCAGGGAAACACCTCCGTTTGTGCAACGCTTACTCGAAACACTGGTGCTGCACTATGGTCAGAGCCGTCCTTTGGGCTGTCTGCCTGGACTCCCCAGAGCGTCTCCAGGAAGGTCAGAGAGAGGTGGCGTGAGCGCAGCCCGAGCTGGCTCCGCGTCCCTGCAGTCCCTGAGCTCCTCGCTTATCGGACACCCGCTGGGTTCACCACCCATCTGCACTTTGTGATGGGTTCTCTTTAGCTTTTTGCTTTCTTAATGATCACTCCATGCTGGCATGTTCTCTTTTGTCTGGGAGTTTAGAGCTCAAAATATCCATAACAACAGTTTCTTTAGAGAAGACCTGTTTCTTCCTGGAAAATTTTGCAAACCCCCTCCTGTTCCCTGGTTCTTCATTGTGAGTCTATGCTAGATGCAGATGGCTTCACGGTGACAACTTTGTCTCTCCCTGCCAGAAAGGCGTGTTTCAGCTCATGAACGAGGACTATTTCATCGAACCAGTGTCCGCCAGCTTTCGGGAGGATGGAGCGGCGCAGCCCCACAGGATATACAAGCGCCAGGCACCCGAGCACAGGGCAGAGCAAGGCAGGAGCCCACCAGCTCCACGGGAAGCCTGTGGCGTGCAAGGTATGGTCCCCTCTTGCATTTTGTGATGAGCCAGTAGCTCATCCCGGGATATGGGATCTTTAGTTGTGTAAGTCTGAAGCACAAGGTAGAAAGAGAAAGGGAGCAGTGCCGATCCTTAGCTCCCTGCATTGCCTCTGCAGACTCGTTGGTCTTAAACCCCAGCATTCAGCTCCCATCTCAAGCTCCCAAGATCCATCAGTGACACTGATTGATCTTAGTCTGAGTTTTGAAAATTGGGCTGGAGATTCCCCTTGCCACGTAGGCTGGCAAGAAAGAAAACCCTGAGACCAAACAACTGAACCATCAGTGGGAGGGGATGGACCGTGGGCTGTGCGACGTCCTGCTGCGGGGTGGCATTTGGCGTGGGAGGCGTGCAGTTGGCAGCGCCGCAATGCCGCTGGTGGGAGGGTGTCCGACGGCCTGGAGCTGCTCGCTGGGGGATGGCCCCGTGGCTCCGGGGGTGCCCACACAACCATTCCCACAAGCGTTTTTATTACGGGAAGGCTCGTTGAAATTGCTGGTCAGGAGAGCTCACTTGCTGAGTGCCAGGCGGTGGGTTTGTGGCATTAATGACTGCAGCCCAAAGTCACAGGAATCACTGTAGAGCACGGGGTTGGTTTTTTTTTTTTTCTTCTGCCAGTTTTTCTGTATTTGCTTATGTTTCTCATGTACACGACTCAATGCATGCCAAACCTCAGGCCTCTCACTCTATCTTTTCCTCCCAGCCCTGCTGCAAGCATCTTGTGATGTGGAGACTGAGTATTTGTTTTCATTTCCTTGCAAATATCGGTTCCTGACCTGCTGGGGCATGGGACTTTTGCAGTGAAACCCGGTTGTTGCCCTGGGAGTCTCTCTGCTGCAGGGCAGAGAGTGCATGCCGGTGCCTTCTCCTCTGTCTAGAGCAGATAGGTTGGAAAAACTTCCAAACCCAAGATTTCAAGTAATGAGGAATTCAGCGCATGCCCAGCAGCTCACAGGCGCTTTACTCCTTGTCTGCATCAGTGAAGCTGCATCTTCCAGGCAGTGCATCTTGTTTTGCATATTTTCTAGAGCTCTCTGCTTTTGGAAATGGGCTTTTTTTTTTTTTTTCTATGGTATGGTTATCTTCAGGCATTCTTCTATTAATCTAAATTAATTATTTAATCTATGGTAATAATCATAATGGCTCCTTCTAGACTTTGAAGTCTGTTCATTGTAAATGAATTGCACTGGGTGTAGTATGGCCCGTGTGTAATGCACGTGGATCTCTACTGCAGTCTGGGCTAGCGAAGTGCATGTGATATGTATGCCCTGGAAAGGAACCCAGAAGTCTGTAGGATTTTAATTACTGCAAGCCTTTCATTTTGTACTGATGTATTGCTGGTTTTCTTTGCAAAACACCACACAGCCAGACAGTGTTAGGCTGTGAGGTGTTATTTAGCTTCTGTCAATACAGAGTGCAGCCTGTGTGTACAGCTGGGCAAGAGTTTAAGAGGGGTCTCAAAGGGAAAATGCCATGCGAAGCCTTCCTGGGATCCCGGGAGCCCTCTGCACCCATCCTCTCTGCAGTACCTTCACGTCCTGGCTGGAAGCTTAGCAGCAAAGGACACAATGGAAATAGGCTCCAAGGAAGCTGTTGCGATTAAACTGTCACAGTGGTATTAGCAATTCATCAAATTGTCCAGATACTTGGGATTTTTCAGGCTGGGGGATAAAACACTCTTTCACAGCTAACATACAGTATAGCCCATAAAATGTAAAAGTCCATTGTTAACGAAGTAAGGCTGAGCCCTTAGAAACTGGTCATAAAAGCAATTCCCACTGTGTGGGATGTGGTTTGTAAAGCCTTTACCCAGCTTGGGGCTGACCCTGACCTTGATCTTGGAGCAGCGTCACAGGAAAAGTCTCCACATGAGAATTCCCAGTTGCTGGTGTGCGTGAGGAGCATCCGAGCTCTCCTCCGCCTCCTGTCTCTTTTCAGCCCAATGAATGTTCCCGGGGTTTCACCCCGGGAAGGAGCAAAGTTCAGTCTCCATGTGGCCGAGGAGATCTCTGTGCGGTCCTGCAACGTCTCGGTCTTGCCCAGGACACTGATGATCTTCGGGATTTGGCTGAAGACATCAGTGCAGTTTTGGGGCGCAGTTTATCGTGTTGAGGAACTGTCTCTCCCCGCAAAATGCAGATTTGTGATGATAATCAGAAATGTTGAGCCACCGGCATTGTTTCTCAGTGGTACATGCTCAAGCATCTCTGCAGAGTTGCCTGTAAATTCATATGTCAATACAAACCCTAAGTGCTCTGCTCTGGGAGGCTCCGTGTTCCTCGTGGAACATTGCAAACCCTGTTCTAGTCAAAGAAATACCTTCAAATGCTTTTTTTATTTCTCCATCATGCTAATGCTGCTGTGCAACAGACTGAGGTCAGAGTCTTCCCCCCCCAGTGATTTTTTGGAGCATACAGGACAGCAAAATATGCATAGGTTATGGGTCTAAGTGTGGGCCTTCTTCCCAACACAAAAAAGTTATTTCTTTGAATTAAAAAAAAAAAAAAAAGGCCTTGATAATATTTTACCAAAGTTGCAGACATATTACAAAAAAAAAAAAATAAAAGCCTTTCTTCCTCCTTGGATCCCTCAGAATCTCAGGAAAGCCTGGAGAGGTCTGAGAAGCGGAGGGAAAGATGGGAACAGAGGCAGCACAGGAAGAGAAGAATAAAGCAGCGCTCCATCAGCAAGGAGAAGTGGGTGGAAACACTGGTGGTGGCAGACACCAAGATGATAGAATACCACGGGAGCGAGAACATAGAGAAGTACGTGCTGACCGTGATGAACATGGTGAGTCCTGGTCCTCTCTACGGCAGAGCCGCCAGGTCCCTGGGGACGTGGCTATGAGACATAAAGACCACTGGGCTTGCCAGGACTCAGCCCTGGTGGGACCGCAGCAAACTTCTCACCAGACAGGCTGTTCCCAGCCGCACGTCTGCATCGCTCAGTCCTCCATCCGCCGTGGGAGGACGGGTCGGTGTGAGCAAGCCCAAGGCCAAAATCCCCATGCAGGCGGGAGCAGCTCAGCCTGCAGAAGTTTCACCTTCTCCATGGGCTGTTCTCCTGTTCCTTCTCCTTCCCCCCATGGGGATGGATAATGTGGCCTCCCAGGGAGATACCCCAAGGGCAGGGCTGCTCCTCCTGCACCCCTGCTCCAGGGGAGGGAGGTGGTGGGCGCTGCCCGTGGTTGCGGCACCGCCACCGCAGCTCTCCCCAGGCAGGCGTGCAGGCAGCTTGGGCACGGGGAGGCAGCTGAAGCTGAAACCACCCTGAAGCCTGCACAAGGGCCACCCACGGCCCTCTGCGTGATAAGGAAACCTCCTCGCAGGAGGAGAGACCCGCAGGGAGCTTTGGCTCAGACTCCCTCAAACCTGGGGCTGGCCGTGCCCGCAAAGGGAGTGCTCCGGGGCCGCTGCCGTCGGAGGCAATGCCGGCACTAGCCTGGTTAGCAGGAGAGGCGTGATCGGCTTTCCTGGGAAGGTGCCACCGAGGACAGTTAAAGGAAGGAGCACCAGATTGCGGTGGTCTCCGCTGGGAATCTGGGCGGGGGTTGCTGGTGCCATAAAACAGGCAGATAAGTCAGCGTGAGTTGGTTTAGTCTGTTCACTCTTCTGCTGCCGTGGTAGCACCTATTTGCATTTCCAAAGAAGGCTTTGGTTGATGGACAGAAAAGAGGGTGGGATTGGGCAGAGGACCTCACGGTTACATCCCTGGGTGTCTGGGGGTGGGTGAAGGCACCCAGAGAGCCCAGGCTTCCTTTGAGATGTTAAACACATTTATTAGGAGTGAAAGCAGAGGTGTTTTCCCAGGCATTTCTGGTTGAGTTTCAATGTGCTACACAGATTATATCAATTTTAAATGGATATCATCGCACTCCGAACGCTTTAGTCCGGGTCTGCATCTGGTCTTGTCTTTTATTTTGGGGAACTCCCCAAGATGTTGTCAACAACCTTCAGTAGCTTCCCCTCGAGCTCATGTTTTCCTGCAGATGTACTTACTGGGAGAAGTGTCACAGGGCAAGATCTTTTTCTGGCTTTATTTCTTTGGCTTTTGCACGTTGCAGGTGGCGGGTCTGTTCCACCATGCCAGCATTGGGAACCCCATCAACATTGCAATAGTGCGACTCATCCTGCTGGAGGACGAAGAGGTAAAAAGAAAACACGGTGACTCACTCTCCCATCCTGGCAGCCAGGCTGGGATACGCGGGGAGCTGCCCTTGAAAGCCCGAAGCTCTCTCTTGTGCTGTTTTCATGGCCTGGATGAATTTGTGTAAGAGAAATGCAGATGCCCGTGCCTTGCTTCCTTGTCTTCTGCCTGGGCTGCAGCCCTGGTGAAGTGGTGGGGACAGCATGGTCAGAGGAGCTGTAGAGTCTGATTCTTATAATAATTTATGATAACTCAGCATTGCCGCCGGTAGCGGAGGGCTGTGAATCGCTGGTTGTTTGTGCTCCCAGCTGCAGTGGTGGCTCTCAGGGAGCCTGACGCCGCTCAGACGGGCTCCCCAGCTGCATCCTTCGCCATCAGCCAGGACGGGATATTTTCCCGCAGTGTTTCTTAACCCCCGGTATCAGACATTTTAATGTTTCGATTGAATCACAGATTAAAAGAAAACAGAAAAGGACTGTATTCCCACCCAGCCTACAACCTATAAATATGGAGCAATTCCATCTGGACGGCAGTTACTCCCAATTTCGCTCTGATGTGTCTGAGATCAGACCCCTCCCCACTGCATCCTAAAAACCAAACAGATCCGGCAGCAATATGACAGCAGACTTTTAATTATGTTGGCAGGAGGATCTGAAAATCTCCCACCATGCTGACAACACCTTGAAAAGCTTTTGCAAATGGCAGAAGAGCATCAACATTAAAGGAGATTCTCATCCCCTGCATCACGATGTTGCAGTCCTGCTCACAAGGTATTGTGCCCATGTGCTGATTTTATGCTGTAGGTGCTACGCTGGCAGCTAGAAACCCGTCTGCCGGCCGCAGGCAGCGGGGCAGACAGGCAGCCAGAGGAACATCACAGTGGGAGCTGTTGAAATCTCACTCTCCATGCCTGAGTCCTGCCTGGACACCTGCACATAGGATATCTAACATGAAATCTGAAGATAACCTGGTCCTAATGGCTGGAACTGGTCTCAAATCTCAGGTTTAAACCTAGAGACAGCTCCCAGTTCACTAGCAGTTGAGGTTTCCAAACCAGGTTTTCACCATGGCCCCACTGCCGAGCCCCAGAATGGATGGGTCCTCCAGGGAGATGTAGACAGGGATTAACTCTCCTTTTTCCCTTGGAGGCTAACGCTGGGATTGGCAGAGGAGCCTCTGAGAAGGCCCCTGACCTCCCATGAAGCTCGCAGGAATTCATGCCGCTGGCCAAGTTTATATACCTTGCAGTCAAAATGTAGTTTGATGGTTTCAGGCTGCAGCAGCTTGGCTGTTGGCAGTATCGTGGTGGTTTGTGTGATGACTCACAACCCACAACAGTTTTATCTTCTTTAGGAAGTTTGCTTTGTAGCAGAAATAAGGCACTTAAGGCTGTGTACTTCAATGGAGTTGTTCTTCCTGAGTGGCTGGAGCTCCTCTGCCCTGGACCACAGCACCCCTGGGATGTGCTTCCCCAAGCAATGTGTAGTAATTGCTTAATTATTCCCAGCAACAGCTTTATTTATACAATGGAATAAACATAGCCAGGTTGGCTAGCAGTTCCCATTAATCAGGCTTAATAATAAGCTGGGGATACTGGGAGAGTAAAGGGGAAAGTAAAGGTTGTAAATCTTTTCATTATGGAAAGACGGTGGATGTCTCCATTCTCGCTTCTGTTTGGCTGGTGTCCGCGTGTCTTCCTCTGTGGGCTGGGATGCGTCCCCTGCTCCTTCCCGTGCCTCGCGTTGGGTCTTGCCGCTTTCAAACCCCCTCATTGCTCTGTGTCTGTGTGTTCGTTGTCTCCATCGCCCAAGGAAGGACATCTGCGCAGCGATGAACAGACCCTGCGAGACTCTGGGTCTGTCCCACGTGGCGGGGATGTGCCAGCCCCACAGGAGCTGCAACATCAACGAGGACACGGGACTGCCCCTGGCCTTCACCGTGGCCCATGAGCTCGGACACAGGTACCATCAGCTTCCTCCTCCTCTCCTCTGACCTCTGTCCTCTGCGCTGCTCAGTCAGGGCTTGAGAAGGCACGGGTGGAAGTTGGGAGAAGATTGTTCCTCACTGGTGCAAACCTTCCTCTGCTTCTGGGGGAATTTACCCTGGGTGTTTCGTTTCAGAGTTAAGTTTCTGGTTGCCCCGGGTTGAATGAAAATCACATAATCCAAGGCAACCTGAACAAATTGCATTTGTATATTATCCTGTGTTGCTGATGCTGAAGGTTTTGGGGAAGAGGGTTGCCCATTATGAAGTTTTAAAATGGCATCTGCTTATAGAATCAGCGAGAGAATTTTGCTTGCCCTCATTTCAATTAAATTTTGACAAGATCACTTGAACATTATAGTTCATAGCAGAGATCTTTGTACGGTAAAAACACGTACTCAGTAGGTTTAGTTGGCTTGATCTTGTTCAATATTCTCATTACTTTTTCCTTGGCTGAGTTTTCAGTAAGAAAGCTGAAATAAAAGCGTGGGACAAAGTTCGGGGCAGTGTCCCTGGTATCACTAAAATGTCCCATACGGCCAGATCCCCAAGTGCCCGTTAATGACCGAGTCCCTGCGGAGCTGGGACAGTTTGCGACGTCCGGCGTCGCGTGTCGTTGTGCTGGAAAGCAGAGAGGCTGCGCGGTTGTAGCGGCGTGCGGCTCACCTCTCCTTTGTGGGACTGTGCTCTTACACAGTTTTGGGATTCAGCATGATGGAAGCAGCAATGACTGTGAGCCAGTTGGGAAAAGACCTTTCATCATGTCTCCACAGCTCCTGTATGACACGTCCCCACTCACCTGGTCCCGCTGCAGCCGGGAGTACATCACACGATTCCTCGAGTAAGTCCTCCCTTCCTCTTCTTCCTCGCTTGTGGGGTGCTGGGGGTGGCGCGGGGCTTGGGTCTGCAGCTGGGGACTGACCCAGCTGATTGCGCTCAGAAGTCATCCCCAGGGCACGTGGGGATGCTTTTACCTCGCTCGGTTGCCTTGGTCCTTGCTGTGAAGGATGGGGGTTTGAGCACAAAAGCAGCACGAGCGTTCGAGCGGTGGCACAGGGGTTGTGACTTGAACAAATAAAGCCGGAGTGGTTTTCTTCGAGGCTGTATGCAGTTTTCTCTGGTGCTTTGCAAGGGGCAGATGATGTTTGCCTGTAGGCAGGAGGCATCACGTGAGGAAATGAGACCAAGCCAAATTCTTCCATGCATTTGTTTATTTTTAGCACCCTGTGGCTGATTTTTCAGCCTGTTGTTATTAAGTTCCTAGGAACACGGCCCAGAGATTTACGTTTATCAGCCAGTGGCTTGCACTGGAGAAACATTTTCCTTCTTTGCTGTGGGAAGATTAGAAAACAGTGAGAGCATCGGCAAGAAACGGCAACGGGGAGAGCTGGGCAAGGGACCGGCAGTGACATGGCGGGGGGGCTGCCTGGGGCTGAGCTCCCATTTCTAAATCCCAGCCTAGAACATGTGGGCTTGGCCCCCACGCAGGGTGAATTATTGTTGATTTATGGCTTTTGGTGGAATGGAGGTTTCTCGCATCTGCAGCATTCTTGGCCCTCTGCTTTTAACCTTCACTTTTGGATTAAGAATTTCCTGCTTGCAATGACCTTGGGCTGCTACGAGCTGCAACGGGAAAGAAACAGGGCAGCTGGATGCTTCTCCAGTTGCGTTTTGGTCTCTGTGCTCCCCCCAAAAGGGGCAGCTCTTCCTTCAGAGCGGAGCAGAGCCCGGCAGGCGTCTTTCACTGGCTGCGACATCCCCCAGGCAAGGGAGAGGCCCATTGCCAGCACAGACATGAGTGCATTATAATACGATGTTGGCAGGAGAACGGGAAGGAGTGAGCCAGAAAATGAGACCCTGCTGACCTGGGGTTGCTGGATGTGCTTGGAACAGACCTCACGTTTTAAAAAAAAAAAAAGCACTCTCAAATGATGATGATTATTTTACAAAACATTATTATTTTACAAACGCTGCCGAATGTTTAAGCATCTGAAAATGATTCCCATCATTGACAGCAGCAAGGCCCCGGTGCTGCGGGTCGGGCCCTGGGTGCAGCCAGGGCTGGGCAACCCTCTTGGTGAGGCTGTGGGTCTCGGTCCGCTCAGACACCCAGGGACGATGGAAGAGGTCACCTCCCTGCTGTGGCAGTGGTGTCCCAAGGGAATGAGCATCCCTTGTTCAGGCTAACGAGGGAGGCTGGTGCAGGGCAGGTGGTGATGCTCCTGTGGCAGAGGGACCGCTCTGCTGCTCCCCGCTCTGGACCCGGACGAGCCCTTCTTGGCATTCCATGATTTTACCCTCTACCCGAGGAGTCAGAAGATGCTGTAAGGCTCTTTGCTCTCCACCTCTCACTGTGATGTGAGCTCTTTCCCAGCCCAGCTGGTGGAATACTCTAGTAAAATGGGGTCTGGTGTCTCGTGGGTGCCCCGTCTGCACCATGAGCACACGATGGCGTGGAGCAGCCTCCCTCCACCTCAGCAGCAGCCTTGGCACAGCTGCAGGTTGTCTCCTCTCCCTTCAGCCTTTCTCTAGATCAGACAACCAGTTTTTCAGCCTCTTTGCACAGTGCTGGAGGTCGTCTTCCATCATCCTCCCATGGGCTCCTTCCAGCTGATCCCCCACCTTCCCGGAGCTTGGGGACCGCTGGTCGTCCCATGCCTTTGCAGCCCTGCCTGCTGCACCGCTCCTCTGCCAGTTCTGCCAGATCCCCTGTTTGTGCAGCTGATTCTTCCCAAGCTCCAATCCTGCCTTTGTTTTTATTGAATTCCATCCTGGCTTTTTGGACCCTTCTTCCAGTTCTCCGAGAGCTTTTGGAATTTTAATCTTGCTCTCAAATGTATCTGCAGATCCTCCCAGCCTGCTCACATATGGGGATTTAATCATCATACATCTACTCCGTCATCCAGCTCATTAACGAACGGACTGAAATAGGCAGACGCAGCACAGACCCCTGTGCGTTTTTACAGCAGAGTGTGGTTTTATTGCATATCTCTGCAAAGCCAGAGGGAAACTCGTGCCAATTTTTGCTGGCTCGGTAATGTGGTTTGGCCAATTGAAGAGACCAGTAGGACGATTGTAAAATATTTAATGAAGAAATAGATTCTGAACATAGCACTGGAAAGTTGTCAGCAAATCTAAATCACTCCCCGTACTGGGACAGAGACCTCTCTCGTAAGCTGGGGCAAGACAGAAAGTGCCTCGAGCAGATCAGAGGGTGAGGAGGGTTGGGCACAGTTTTGGGGTGACGTGCAGGGCCCCATGTGCTGGTACCTGAATAGGCAGTTGGTGAACTAGTCCAGAGGAGCACCGGTATTGTATGTATAGCTCATGCAGGAGCCCAGTGCTTAAGCTTTCCCCAGTAAAGATATAATTCTTTAAATTTTTAAAGAAAATACACTTCAAGTGTTTTCTACCAGCAGGTGAAGAAAATACCTCTGGAGGTGCGATGCAGTGACCTCTCTGTATGCCTGCAACAGGCTGCACCATCATACTGTGTCCAGCTGCCTAATCCACGCCTAATTCATCCCAGCTCAGCCCCGCATCACCCGCAGCGATCCTTCCCTTCCTGCAGGGCTGGGAGAGGCAGGATGCTCCCACTGTTGTGGACTTGGGAACAGAGACTTTTGAGCCCCTGGGCTGCTGAAAACAACCTGTTTACTGATTTTTTTCCAATAGGGAAGCTGCTAATAAAATATATATATACATGGTATTTTAAGGGGCTGTCTCCAGCCAAGCGAGCTGTTTGCAGGTGTCCAGCGTGGACCTCACTGGGGTGGGATGGGAAAAGGAGGAGGGGGTGCCGGTTCTGCCAGGCATCGCCCCGTGGCACTGCTAGCACCCCAGAGTAGGAGCTCTCCCATGCTGCTGGCACTTGTTTCTGTGTTGCTGGTTTGGGTTAAAAAGGAATCTTGCTTCAAGTTAATTTAGACCTGTTCCCAATCACAACAAGCTGAAGTAATCTAATCTGTTGAGAAACCCTCACCGGAGACTTTGCCTTGCTGGAAACAAGTTTGTTTAAATCAACACTGAAAGCTAAACTAGTGACAACTTCTTGTGTGTTTGTGAAGTATCGTAGCAAAGGCACTCAGAGCAGAGAGAGGCAGCCAGGAACGTCCCTCGTGGCTCCCGCAGCCTGGCTACCTGCCACCGGCCGCCTTGACGGCTCAGTTTTAATATCTCTTTTCTAAAGACATCCTGTCCAGCACAGTTTGAGCATTGTTTGTAGCGGCAAATATGAGGGTGATCGTGTTTTGCTGCTGACAGTCTACTTTATTTCTATTAGCAGGGCATTGACACGCGGGTTGCAGTGTCCACAGGGACATTTCTGGGGTCAGCGTGACGTACAAACGCGGGGACAGCATCTGTTTCTCGGCAATTAAATGTTCGTTCAATGAAACCCTTCACCCCGAATGGCGAAAGCGGGGTCCTGACTGAGGACTCAGCTGATGACCTGTTCACAAAGCAAAAATCCGGGGGATTATTCCCAGGGAAAATGACATTTCTGGCTTTCCGTTGGGTCACAGGGGCATCTCGGGGGGAAAGGGGGAGCGTGCAAGGCACCAGCCCGGCAGCTGCACAGAGAAGCCGCTACTGCCTTTTCCCCTTTGCCTTCCCCATAACCCACCGTGCCCAGGGGCCACAGGGTGATCGCTCTGGGAGCGGGCACCCACTCCGAAAAGCAGGTACCCGCATTGCCCATCTGCATGCTGGAAGGGCTCCAGGGTTGCTGGGAGAGCCAGGCTCATATCAGCTAGAAATGCTGATTGCTTCTCATCATGGTGGGACATTAATGAGCTCTTTGGTTTCTCCATTAGCAGGTGCTGGAGCGTTGTTTGGCCGTGCTGCGTCGGTGGTGATGTCGCTCTGACTTCTCTCTTTCAGCCGGGGCTGGGGGCTGTGCCTGGATGATCCCCCTGCCCGGGAGGTGCTGGACTACCCCTTGGTGCCGCCGGGCGTCCTCTATGATGTGAGCCACCAGTGCCGGCTGCAGTACGGTGCCTACTCCACCTTCTGCGACGACATGGATGTAAGCCAGGGTCCCCCCCGACCCGGCACGGGCTCATGTGGCTCCGAGGGACTCTCTGGGGGCAGGGGGCATTGCATGGGGCGATCCTCTCTCTCCAAGTTAAATTTGTGCCGATGGGTTGGCCGGTGCAATAACTGTGTCCTGCACAACTGTGTTTTCTGCAGAGCGTCTGCAACACGCTGTGGTGCACGGTGGGGAACACATGCCACTCCAAGCTGGACGCTGCCGTTGACGGCACGGCGTGCGGGGAGAACAAGGTAATGGGGAGCAGTCCCCTCCGCGGCTGCAGAGACTGCTTGTCCTGCACACTGGGGAGCTTCCCAGGCTCCGGCACATGGGGACGGGCTCAGCTCACTGCTGTCGCTCTGGCCAAACACCCACCACTGCCAGGGAGGGACTGCCTTCAGTGAAGCTGAAAATGCCTTAAGAAGGTGAAATCCACAGTGAATAACCATGGCAGGAGAGCACAAGGCTTGTTTTGCTCTCCGTCTGCTGCGGTGGCGGATGCTCACCTCTGGGACCTGTCCCCCCCTGCAGGGAAGGCACCTCTCCCTGCTCTGCTGCACGGGGGTCCAGCAGCGCCGCGGCAGCTGGGTGGGTGCTGCACCGGGCATGGGGTGTGGAGGGGACCCGCTGTCTGCAGCCAACTCTGGTCACCTTTGCATGGGTGGCATAGCAGAACAGGGTTTTCCTGCTCAAGGTAGCATAAAACTATAGAGTTACAAAAATATCTGTAGACATCTCTCCTCACTAGGTTTAGTGTCACCTCCCAAAGCCCTGGCCCCAGAGCACTGGGGATGACCCCAGGCTTAGGCGCCACTGCCTGCGAAACCTCCCGCCGTGCCTTTGTCCGTGGCTAAGCCTCGCTGACTCTTCCCTCTGGGCTGAGATCAGGCTATGAATCCCCTTGCTGAGGGGTCTCGGTGGAGGTTTGGGTATGTTGCCTCGGACAAATCCTCAAACAGCCCAACATCTCTGAGTTTCCCATCGCTTAGAGGTGCACTGGGCTCTGGCAGAGCTCAGCTGACCGCCCCAGCACCTCCGTGCGAGCAAAGTGTGCATTTTCACAGGGCAATACGAGTGCTGGGCTTCAGTGCTCTCCGTGGCTGGGCTCTCTGACTCAACATCAATTACTGCATCCGTAAACCTTGTTTCCTCTTCTTCTGGCCTGTCCCTTTGCAGTGGTGCTTCAACGGTGAGTGTGTGCCTGTGGGTTACCGTCCTGATGCGATCGACGGCGGCTGGGCCTCCTGGAGCTCATGGGCTGCCTGCTCACGCAGCTGCGGCGCGGGCGTGCAGAGCGCGGAGAGGCAGTGCAGCAGCCCCACGTAAGCAAGGACGTGCTCCCCTGGAGCTCATCTGGACCCCATTTAGGAGAGGAACCCAATGCTTTCTTATCGCCCCGTAAAGCCGGAGACCATCATCTGGCCAGCGCGGTCCTGTCCCTGTCTGCATTGCATGGCAAAAGCGTGCCATTATGCAGTTACCTGTCTGAACAATGTGCTTTTGAAATGCTCGGGGGATTCATTTCACAGGGTTATCCAGCCGGCTGGGCAGCGAAAGCCTCTGGAGGGGCAGAGTTTGCTCTGTCTCCTTCCACAGATAAGTTGTTCCCACTCAGTGCAAACAGAGAGCAGTTGAATATGACTCAAACAAGGAGCGAAGACTCCACGCTTGTAGCTGTAAAACGTATCCAGTGTCCTTTAATGACAGAAAAGAAAAATAGGTGTTCTTTGAGCCTGATTCAGAGCTGTTTTGGAAAATCCAGCTGCTGTTTATCACCGCATTGCTTTCCATGAGTGATTTCTGATCTGTGCCTGGCTGGAGGGTGCCTCCTCCCAGCCTGCCAGTGCCGCAGCCAGTGCTGGCTCTTACCTGGAAGCATCCGGGCACTGACTTGTCTGTCCCGTGATTTCTGGACTGGCCCATGTGCTCCCCAGATGTCCCCTTGGTCACCAAATTGCTGTTGTATTGGATTCAGCCAGAGCCCCCAGCTTGCCCAGGTGTCAGAGTACCCTGGGATGGGAAGAGAAAAGGGCTTTGTGAGCAATGTTCCAGTGGCAGTTGCTTTTCAATGGCTTGAGGAGACCTGAAAGCTACGGAGCAGGATCTCTAATGAGCCTGGACGTGCTTTCTGCCCAGCTTCTTCCCTGGGCATGTTGTTTTTAGCACACGCTATTGAGCTGTTCAAAGAAGTGCTGTGTAATCTCGGTCCCAGGTCAAGAGCTGGGTTTGTGTTTGACATAAGTTTTGTGGCAGAAGTGCAGTTGTAGTTTATGGAGTGTTTTAAACACAGCTGCAGACAGGCAGGAGAACAAGCACTGGAAAAGCAGGAGAATTTCCCCAGGCAGTTGTTTGCTTTGGCCACTGTAGGTAAATCTTCAGCTTTGCCTTTTGGATGGAGTGAACAAATGTGAGCACTGGGCAGTCCTCCTCCCGCAGGCATTTCCTCGGGGCAGGGTATGTAAACACAACCCTAAAATAATAATTAACTTTATTCTCTTCAGCAAAGTGTGCCTGGACTTAACTGATCAGGAGAAAAGTAATTTTCATGAGGTTGTGGGGACATTGGCCATGGAGAGTGCTGTGACCAAAGGAAAAGGCAAGCATCAGGAGATGGTGGCAGTATTTTGAGAGTCTGTTGGCATCTGAGAAAAACCTATTGTTGCTTTTAAAGTCCCTCTTACTTTAAAAAGTCCAGCAGGAGCTTTGCCGTTCCCTTGGGCAGCAGAGGAGCAGAGTCGGAAGCGTATACCAGGTGGGATGGAGAGCAGCTCCTCCGGAGCAGCTGCGGAACGGGCACCTGGCTGACCTGGCTCATGGGAGCGCTGGCATCTCGTCAGCCGTGGTGGCTGGGATGGTGAAGGAGATGTTTTACCCCGGGGAAGGGTGCCTGGCTGCGGCTGCAGAAGGTGGAGGGGCTTTAGACAGGAACGCTGCCAGTGACACCTGACTTTAATAACTGTTTTTATGACATCATACACTAGGCCTATAAAACTGGCCATATTGGCAACATTAAGGAGAGACTGTAAGAGGGACAAGACCCAAGATTTGGCTCATCCAGCTTGAGAGCCAACACTCAGCAAAAGCTGCCTTTGGTCCACAGTCTCACCCTGCGCAGTCCTGTAGGGCAGCCCGGCAGCCACAGCAGCAGCAGGGAGCTGCGGCAGGAGGGACCTGGAGAAGAAGGACGTGGGCCGTGGTTTCCACGTGTTTCAAAAGCTTGCTCTGTGAAGTGGGGATCCTTCGGGAGCAGCTGTTGGGTTCATAGCCAGCTTCCTTATGTGAACACTGCAGCAGAGCGATGTGTGTGGGTTCTAGGTGGGGGAGCTCCCCGCTGACTCCAGGTGGGCTCAGGCTTGAACCAACCTTATGAGATCAAACCTTAGCAGCAGGTACAAAACCACCCTCCCTTAGCTGGGAATAAAAAGGGAGTTTCCCCTCGTGTGTGGTAGATAGGACAGAGGATAACAGGCTTAAACTGAAAGAGGGTAGATTTAGATTGGACATAAGATTTCTTTTTTTTACAATGAGGGTGGTGAGACACTGGAAGAGGTTGCCCAGAGAAGCTGTGGATGCCCCATCCCTGGAAGGGTTCAAGGCCAGGTTGGATGGGGCTTTGAGCAACCTGGTCTAGTGGAAGGTGTCCCTGGCAGGGGGGTTGGACTAGATGATCTTTGAGGTCCTTTCCAACCCAAACCCTTCTGTGATTTCTGTGATTTTTCCCTTTTTCCTCCTGCGGACAGGCCAAAGTACGGGGGCAGGTACTGCCTGGGGGAGCGGAAGCGGTTCCGGATTTGCAACGTGAGGCCATGTCCCCCCAACAAGCCCTCCTTCCGCCAGGTCCAGTGCAGCCAGTTCAACCCCATGCTCTACAAAGGGAAACTCTACAGGTGGACGCCAGTGCCCAACAACAGTGAGTCGAGGGCAAAGCCTGCTGCTGGGTTTCTGCCTGCAGCCCCAGTGAAAATCCTGAAACACAGTCTTGCTAACGGCCTGATTTTGCTGTTTGTGTCTGTAAGATTTGCCTTGCAGCGTGTTTATGCCATGTTTTAAATTATGGCTGGGCTTGCAGGATTAATTTATGTTTTCGGAGATGGTTACGTGGCCCCCAGCTGCTCGGGTTTAGTTTCTGCCTGTTGGGCTCCCCAGTTAACCCCTGTGAGCTGCACTGCCGTCCGGAGAATGAATACTTTGCAGAAAAGCTGCGGGACGCTGTCATTGACGGGACGCCATGCTACGAGATGAATGCCAGCCGTGACATGTGCATCAACGGCATCTGCAAGGTGGGTGCCGCGCCGGGGCCCTGGGGGGAGGGAGCCCAAGGACCCCCTGTGCTCAGGGAAATGCAGGTGGGCACCATGACCCATCCCTTAGGTGAGCCCTGTCCCCCCTCTCGCATGCACCAACGGGCTGAGCTTACTCATTTCGTTATTCGCCACTCGGAAAGCTTTCCTTCTTCCATGAGGTATGTGGTTTGGCCCTATTTCAGCATCTGTGCTGGCTTCAAGGAAATAGAGCACAAAACCAAGGAAATGAAGGAAGAAGAGTTTCACTTGACAGTAAGGTTGGGGATATGAAAGGCTGCGTAGAGAGGACATCCAGCCCAGCCCTGAACCCGGTGCTGGCAGCCGTGGGTCTGACCTGCAGCGATGGAGATGCTTCCCCCGGCTTGGCAGCCTGTCCCAGCGCTGGGATTTGTTCTTCCTTTTGGGTTGTTATTTTAATTTCTTGGAAGCTTCCTACAAATGAGCTGTGATGTGCAGCAGTGTTGCTCTGGCTGTTCCCCGGAGAGGGCAGCTCCCAGTGCGGGAGGCACAGGAATCCGGTGGAGATGGCATGGACGATGCTGTGAATCGTCTGGGAGATGCTGGCTGGCTGGGGAGGCTTTGCCGAGCTGTGCCCTCGGTCCTCCAGCTGCCTTCGGTGGCAGCGAGATGGTCCCTTCATTCACACCTTCCCTTTCCCTAGGGAATTGGTCCCGAAGTTTAGGGTAGAATAAGTACACATGCAGGACATTGGATTTCTGTTAAATTAGGGGATGGGTGGTGATCTGAGCTGCCGTGGTGCCATGGTCTGTGGGGCAGATTCCAACCATGGGACGTACCAAAGCTGCGCTGCTGCAAAGCTGATGGCCGTGTGTCACCAGGGACACACACGAGCAGGCAGGACGCGGTCGGGTCTGCCATAGTGTTAGATAAAGATGCTCTCTGAAATGCTTTTCAGAAAAACAGGCTTTTTGGAAAAAAGCCTTTTTGGACGGTGCAGAGAGCAGCAGGAAAGAGGGAAAATAATCAGTCAATGAGTTTCCTTGCAGCCTCTTATATAAAAACCATTTGTAGAAACTTCCCCCCTTCGCTGGCCATGCTCCTGGCAGCAGCGGGCAGGGGCCTGATGGCAACTGGAGGCTTTGGGATGATTCCATTTCCTCCTGTAATAGGCTGTAAGTTAATTCAAAGGCTGCGGCGTGCCGCTGCACAGGCACGGGCTGGAGGGAGAGCGCAGGGGTCATGGTTTTTACTTGGCGCGTACAACAGGGTGCGATCCAGCAGCTCGCAGCAGATGACAGCACATTTAGCCAGAGCTTGCTGCAAACAAAATCCTCGTCGCTGCTGAGCCTGCTGCTGGCTGCAACACCAGAGTTAAACCTGGCTCACTACAGACTATCGCAGTAGCTAAAACAGCGCTGCTTCCGCTGGAGGTGTGTGCCAGCGGCTCCTGGGCACCTCCTCGGGCAGCGAAGGCTGAAGGCTCCTTGCTGGCACAGGACCCAGCAGGTCCCTTTGGGGTCTTGGCTGCGGCTTTTATGGTGCAAAATCACAGGGAGTCTCTCGCTCTGCGCAGGTCAAGCAATTTGGCACGAGGTGTGGAGAGCTTCAGCAGAATATAAAAAAAGTTTTCAGGAAGTGTTTTGAAACAAGACTAGCAGGGCCAAGGACCAAGGGGCTTCCCCAGCTTGGCTCAGTGTGTAACGCATGCTGACAGGCTCTGCTGCCTGGGGACCTGGGTAGGAAAAGGTAAAAATGAGATGTGGGTCGTGCTCCTCACTGTATATGAAGAGGAGAGAGAGCAGGACCACAAGGATATGTTAAAGAAACCCATATTGCAGCTGAGGTCTCTGTATCGCTGCTCGTCCTGCAAAAAGACAGCAGCTCGCCCCACTCTCCTGTCCACGTTCCTTATTTCCCACCATTTAGGACCATTGTGTCTCTCCCTCGTTCCTCCCACATCGGCAGCCGATGGCACGGTGCAAGGCTGGGAGCGGGCAGGGGTGCAGGCACAGGCGACTGATGGGGCTGCCTTGCAGAACGTGGGCTGTGACTACGAGATCGACTCCAATGCAGTGGAGGACCGGTGCGGCGTCTGCCACGGGGACGGCTCCACCTGCCACACCGTCAAGAAGACCTTCGAGGACAGCGAGGGGCTGGGTAAGGGCGCTCGGCTCCGTCCCCAAAACACCAGGTGCCTGTTCCACTCAGAGCCAGGCTTGCTGCTGCTGCTCCTCATTTGCAGTGTGGTTTTTTAATCACGTCTTGTCGATTTGGATGGGATAAGACCCGAGCGGCAGCACAGGGAGATGTGGCGCTGCCGTTCCACTTCTTGCTCCTCGGAAGAAAAATATCCCCTTACTGCTCTTTGTGTCTAAAGGCCTGAAAACAAATCT
Source organism: Morus bassanus (assembly GCA_031468815.1). Classification (NCBI taxonomy): domain Eukaryota; kingdom Metazoa; phylum Chordata; class Aves; order Suliformes; family Sulidae; genus Morus; species Morus bassanus. The sequence continues at coordinate 1,147,640 of CM062581.1, read as the reverse complement.
GTGCATGCTCGAGCCAGTTTGGAGAGGTTTAAGGGGATTTTGTGGGTTGACAAGGACATGTTGAAAGTGTGGTAAATGCCTTGCCAGCGCCTGTGCGGGAAGTGTCTTGCTCTGCGGTGGGCTCTCCCAGCAGGGAACGCAGCTGGGCTCTGTGCAAGGTGGGGTTTGGTGCTTGCTGGTGCCTTACAGAGATGTAAGGATTGGCATGACGCTGGCACCCAAGGGACACTAGCACCCACCCAAGGGACACTAGCACCCACCCAAGGGACACTAGCACCCGCCTGAGGGCATGGATCATCTCTGCCATGTCTTCGACTCCCCTGAGAGTGTTGCTTGGTTCCGTTCCCAGGCTACGTCGATATTGGGATTATCCCTGTGGGAGCCCGGGAGATCCGGATTGAAGAAGTCGCAGAAGCTGGGAATTTTCTGGCGCTGCGGAGCGAGGACCCGGAGAAGTATTTCCTGAACGGCGGCTGGACCATCCAGTGGAATGGGGACTACAGGGTGGCAGGGACCACCTTCACATACAAGAGGACAGGGAACTGGGAGAACCTGACCTCCCCGGGGCCCACCGTGGAGCCCGTGTGGATCCAGGTACGGTCCAGGCTCTGCTGGTGGTCGGGTTGCGCGGCGGGAAGGACGGGGGGACAGAGCTGCCGGCTCTTCTGCCTTCCCACGTGGGGCTGAGCTGCATGGTCTGTCCTGGCACTTCCCTGCTGTCCGAGGGATGGGGCCACGTTTCTCTGGGAGCCAATGTCAGGAGCAGCCGAACACACGCTGCTGGCCTGGGGAGCGTTTCCAACCCACACTGCTTCCAGCTGAGCCTTGTCCCCTTTGCAGCATTCCTCAAAATATTTACACAGCAGAGAGAGCATGAGGAGAAAGAGGCCCTCTCCTGAGGCCTTTCCCATATCTTATCAAGAGCAGTGGAAGAGCCTGCGGTGCTTCTGGCAGGGCTGGAGCAGCCGGCGGAGGCGGTGGGAGCTGGGAACCATCACGGTGCCGCGTGCGGTGGCAGAGGGTGGCCCACCATCATTTGAAATCCTCTGAAAAAACTAGAAATTTCAAGTTTTACCTTTTTTTCCATGTGGGAATTTCCGTAAAGCTACTTCCTTCCCCAGAATAAGTTATTATTTTTCATCAGACCCCTGAGGCTTTGAGGAGGCAAGCCCCAATGCAGAGTGATGCTGCCTGGCATCAGCCGCGGCTCCCAGGGCAGGGGAAGACAACCCGGGACCTGCCGCTCTGCCTGCCTGGGTCTGGGTTACAATTAACCACACAGTCCAAGAAAAAAAAAAAAGAAAATACATTTTAAAAAAAAATTGCATTGCAGCATTGTGTTTCCAGGATGGCAGAGTTGCAGGCAGGAGAGCATCTGCCTGTCTCCTGCTCCTGCCAGGTGTTGCCTCCAGCAGACAGCCTTTTGTGCAGAGCAGGCACTGGGGAGCAGACAATGAACTTCAGGGGCTATTTCTTTCTATGTGAACTTGCTCACCCCAACGGTCCTTTTACCGCCGGGTCAACAGGAGAGTCTCTGTCTTTGACCCCCCATGGTGGGAGCACACGTTTGCTTCCCAGCAGCTGTGAGGTTGCTCATGGTTTCTGAAAGCAAAGCTGCTTCCCAAGCTTGCGCAGCCGCCCAGGGGCTGGTCCTGCTCCGAGCCCCTTCCCTTCTCAAATTCCCACCTGGCGCATCCTGCAAATGCATTTAATATGAGCCAAACTTGACCGTTGTTAATCCCCTCCTCTGCTGCAGCAGCTCCGGGGCTTATCTGGAAATTGCCTTAGTTTGTAAACCAATCCCACTCTATTAATTTTCACCTTCATTTCATGGAAAAGAGCTGCCCGGGGGATTACTTTTCAGTGTGGCTTTATATTTTAACAAGCTTTGCAGGGGTTTTATCTGTTGGAGGGGAGGATGGTGGGAAGGCAGTGCGGTGCGGGGGGCTCGAGGCCATCCCTGCCGGGCATGTCCCTCGGGAGCTGCCTGCTGCTGTGCCTGGCTCTGCAATTCCTTCTCCTGGGAATGGCCACCAGGATGGTCAGTAGCGAGGGATCTGCCAGTTAATGCAAAGCTGGCAGGAGCCAGCATCCTCGTGCCAATAAGACCAAGCTTTCTCCTGGAGAAACCGGTGGGAATCGTCCCACGGGCGATGGCACAGCTGGCACCAGGCTGAAATTCCTTGTGGTGCAAAGTGCGGCACAGAGGCAGTGACTGCCACGGAATTATGTCCCACAGACCCCCAGGAACCCCCCGACCCCGGCAATCACGGCTGAGCCCGATGCACTCTTCCCAAGCATCAGCCCCTTTGCAGAGGCTCGCCCTGAAGCCCAGCCAGGCCGAGCAGCCACAGTCTTCACCTTTTGCATTTCTTTCAGCAGAGGCTCAGGAAGAAATGAGAGCGGGATCCTGGGCTCATCTGCCACCAAGTGCCGCTGTTAATGGGAACACTGGCGTGCTTGGCACCAGCAAATTGCTCTCTGGGATTCGTAACCTAATTAAAACCTTTTGACAAAAATGTTTCAATATTCGTGAAGAGGTTTTAGAAAGACGCCCTCGCTCCTGCCAAAGCTCCAAGAACAACAAAGCTTTGGCAATAATGGGAGCACTTAGGCTAAGAAAAACAAGGTTAAACTCCCAGCCTTTGCCAAGCATTGGTGCGGGAGGTGCTTTGGACAGGATTTGTGTCAACCACAGGAGCCACTTCGTGCGTATTGAGAGCAGCGGGAACCTGTTTCAAGTGGGGAGCAATTAAGGAAGTTCCTTCAGGCACATGTCGCCCTCAGCCATCACTGGCGTTTGCTGCCAGTGGCTCCCTCTCTTTGCCGCAGCCCGTTCTTCCACCGCACGAGTGGGGTGTCACGCCGGGTGGGGGCACCCCCAGCCGCACTGTGCGGTGCACGGGGCACATCAGGCTCCAGCCCCAGCGCAGCCGAGCCCCTTGCCTGCTGCTGCCCAGGGCGCTTCGGTGGCAGGTTGGAGGAGCAAACAGGGAAGGATGCAGGTAGCCGGCATCTCGAGCCGAGAGGTGCTGCGGTGCTTCCCCAAGGCAGTTGCTGGAGCAGTTGCGGCTCTCTGGGACACGTGGAGGCGAGGACATTTGCCTCCTCCTTTGAGGGGCTGGACTCTCGCTGCTGTCCCCTTCCCTTCCTTCTGCCACCATCCCAAAGGACAGGTCACTGTGACTGATGTTCACCTGAGCGTCTGTCTGTCCGGGTCAGCCACCATCAGTCCAGCACCTGGGGCTGGGAGCAGTCAGAGCTCCCTCCAGCCATAATATCCCTCACTGGGAGTTCAGGGAGAGCGATGGAGGGAGGCGGACACGGCTCAGCATGCTCCCGGCTGGCGGCAGCGAGCAGTGGGTCTGTCCTTGCAGGGACATGCTGCAGAGCTGGGGCTGGGCTGGGGCTGACAGTGGCACATGCAAAACCTCCTGCCCCAGCTCCGACTTCAGGGAAGGGGACAGGGAAGGGGACATCTGGCCATCCTGGACCCTTCACCGTGCTGAACCTTGAGAAGGTCTTTAGATGGGGCTGCATTTGGCAGCGGGACTGGATGGGATTAACAGGGGAATCCTTCCAGGCTCTTCATCAGGGGAGACATAAAACCAAAGTCCTGGTGGTTCTTAATGCTCTCACTGTTATTTTTTTTATTACTACGTGACATTTCCACAAGCCCAGCACTCTGAGCAGGGACAGCTGGAGCAGCATCTCTGCTCCTATACTGCTTCGGCCATTTGTTAATCCCGATTCTGAAATGGTCATGTGCTGCTGCTGGGGTGCAGCAGCAGGAACCATCACTGTCCCCGGCCAACAGACGGTGCAAGGGGATAAATGCAGCCTTGGTACAGGGCTGGATGTGGAATGATGTCTTTATGGCTGTGCTAGGCAGGTGGTTATCTCCTGAAAAGCCCCTGGGGTGCAATGGCCAGCCCCGACTGCTCTGCACTTGCCACCTCCCTGACTGCCCGTTGTCTCCCCACAGCTGCTGTTTCAGGAGACCAACCCCGGCGTGCGGTACCAGTACACCATCCAGCGCCCGGCGGACAGCGAGAACGAGATCGAGCAGGCGGAGTTCCTCTGGCGCTTCGGCTCCTGGACCACGTGCACCGCCACGTGTGGGACCGGTGAGTCCGGCTCCCGCGGACCCCGGGGCTCGGCCGCCTGTGGTGGAGGGGCGGAGCAGGCAGAGCATCCCCATACCGTGGGGATGCCTTAGAAATTCCTCAGTCTTTGGTTTCAGGAGGTCTTGCGGGGGGAAAAAAAGTGTTATCTGCTAAGGTCACCACCCTCCGGTGCCCCACCGTGCTCGCCTGCCGGACCCCGTGCTTTATCAGTGCTTTGCTCCTTGCTTGGTGTCCTGTTACCGCGCCACGCTGGGTGTTCCTTGGCGTCAGGATGAAGGAGACAAAAGAGCTTTAGAGAAATCCAGGGAGTGTTGAAGAGCCGGTCTCCCGCCTGGCTGGGCCTCCCCAGGGGAGATCATTTCCAGGGTTTTACAGAGAGCACATGGGAGGGTGCCCAGCATGGGCAGAGCACTGGGATCCCGCACTGCCCCGTGGTGTCGGACACTTGCTTCCCCGCCTCCCGCCCCACTGCGCCTCCGGCCAGGGGTCTCGGGACCCGCGGGGCAGCTTTTGGGGTGGCTGATGGAGAGGCACGGTCTGAGCACACTGCAAGGGGGGAGGCTGGGACCAGCAAGCTCTCCCTTGAGAGCAGCTGCCACTGAAAAAAAAGTGAATTCAAGGACACTTATACTTTCTAGGTAGCACAGAGTGCCAGGAGATGTTTTCTATATGTTCCTGGGTAGATAGGTGTGGATTCCTGCTTGGAGCAGGAGGGTTGTGGTGTGGCAGGAGCTGGTGGGGCACTTTACATACGTTTATGGTGAGAGCTCTTTGCTGTGGGTTCGCACGGGCCCTGCAGTGTGGGGAGTCAAGGAGGATGGGAGCTGAGGGCACTTGCTTTTGTTTAAAACCAGCTTTCCTTTGCAAGGTTTGATTGCTCGGCTTCCAGAGCAGAAGGGAAATAGAGGAGCAAATCAGGCAGGAGCTGGGTGAGGATGCTCACCCTGTCTGGCCACACGCGAGCGGCTGGAGGAGGGCTGAGCCCCCCTCCCTGGGCTGGATGACGGTGTGAGCTGAGACATGGATTTGGGAGAGCTTAGGCTGAGCCTCTTATGCAGGGACCAGCTCCAGGGCCCCAGCCCTGTAAGCTCCCGAGCACTTGAGCCAGAGCATAACTCAGCAGGCTCAATCTCAGCTGATTGCAGTGGTTATTATTTACAGCTCTCCCAAGTCACGGGTGAAATACCTGTTGCAAAAAAGAGGACGAAAGCAGGCAGAGAGGTGGCATGTTGAGGGTGAGGTCGTCCTGAAAAATGTCGTCCCGTGAGCGCTGCAGACCAGGGGCAGGAGGCTTCAGCAGGTGATTTATCCATGAGCTGTGGCTGGGGCAGGAAGCTGCCAAAAACCAGCTGTGCTACTGTCAGTTGGCTCCCTTTTGGACACGGCCTCCCCGAAAGCCTCAGGGGGTGTGTGTGCCTATGTGCACACACGTGCTGCAGTGGCTGGGTGCGGCTCTGGACAGTGGTGCCAGGACGGTGCTCCTCCTGCGGACTGCAGCATCTCCGCAGTTTGCTGTCCTGCCCCTCGTGCTCCTCCGCCTGGCTTTGGGAGCCCCAAACACATGGTGCATCCTGCACCACAGCTGCAGAGGCTTTTCACAAGGGCACCGGTGGGGAAAGGCTTTCCCCCCTGGCCAAGAGGTCCCTCCAGCAGCAGGGTGTTTTCTGTGGAGCCTCCACTGGCTGCATCGCTATTAAATCCCATTAGGCAGCCTGTGGAAGGGCATTTTTCTGCATCTCTTTCATCTCACTGCTGACAATAAAAGCTGTAGGATAGTAAAGGTTTTACTCCAGGGATTTCTGCTCAGCAGCTTGCCCAGCAATGCCCCTTGCATTGCCTGTGACCAAAGGATGCAGCCAGAGGCCACCAGGACCAAGCTGGGGTCGTTGCAGAAATCTGGGAGTGGGAGCCAGCAGAAGGGTGGAGATGTTCCTGCTTTTAACCTGTCTTGTCCCTGTGAACTGCTTGGAACAGAGACAAAGCACCGGAAGGGCGAGCAGAGACATCCCATGGAGTTTGTGGGGTTGAAGCAAGCTGTCTCTCCAAGTTTGGGGTCTGCCAATGGTTCAGGACACAGTTGTCCTCACCTTGCCTTCTGTGAAACATCTTGCCATTCCTTAGGTATTTCCTGACATCCCTAAGCCCTGAAAGAACAGGTGTAATCCGGCAGCTTTTTCCTAAGGGAGAACAAGATTTGCTAACTCTTTCTGTGGTCTCTTTTTAGCTTTCTGCGTGAGCAGCCCTGGACTCGGTCTCAGGGCAGGAGCCAAGGTTTGCCTTGCGCTGGACAGACAGACACTGTGTCCCACCAGCCCCAGGGAAGGGCTTTGGCTGTGATCTGCTGCTTGTAATGCCCGGGAGCTCATGTCCTGGCTGGAGCAGTGTTGCTTACTTCCATCCATCCACCTATCCATCCATCCATCCTTCCATTCATCCAGTCCCAGGTGTCCCTGCTTTGCAGCTGTGTATCCAGGGTAATTTTCCAGCCCAGATAAGCTCTGTAGGTCTCATCACACACATGTCAGATTGAGACCAGGTGTCCAGCTCTGCTTTTCCCACCTGGGTACACTGGGAGCACTGGTGCTGTTGGGCTCCATGAGGGCATCTGTGCCTCAGCAGATGTGGGCTCTCGACTTCCAGTTTCAGTGGTTGTTTCATTTTCTTTCCCCTGTTTTTGGTGGCTCAAGCGTACCTTAGGGCCTCCTCTCACCTGCTGGCAGAGGATGCTTGGGTGGTTCCATTCAATTTTTGTCTCGAGCCAAGCCCTTGCCTGTGTCCGCAGGGGTGCAGCGGCAGATCGTGCACTGTGTGGAGAAGCTGGCCGGCATTGTGGAGGAGCAGTACTGCGACGCGCTCACCCGCCCCGACGACCAGCAGAGGACGTGCAGCGAGGAGCCCTGCCCGGCCAGGTCCGCTGGAATTCCCCTTGCTCCTTCTCAGCAAAGCTTTAATCTCCAAACTGCCCTAAGGGAGTGACCAGAGGCAGGGGGACCTCGGTCCCTGCTGTGCCTGGATTGCACCAGGACACATGCAGCTATTTGCATGCCTGGTTTTGCACCTCTCCTCTCCTTCGTGCTTGAGAGTGGGTCCCAGACCCTGCGTTGGTCCATGGGATCAAGTCCCCGTGGTTGCCTGACTGCCACAGTGCGTCGCTTGTCTGCAGACCACAAACCACATGGGAAGGCACCAACCTGGCAGGGCCCCTCTCTGCCTCTGTGCTAATAACCATCCCCAGCACTACATGGGGACTAATCCATTCCTGACCCTCAGTCTGGGTGCCCTGACCTTGGGCTGAAACACAAGCCGCAGCTGGGATCCCAATTCCCCCGTGACCCTGGGCCCCACTGATTGTTACAGGCTGCAGAAGCCTGCGCACATCTCGTGTACATCTCCTGGCCCCAGACACCTCTCAGTTGCTGGTGGCTAAAACCCACCACCCTGCAGCACTCGGCATGGTGGGGCAGGGGACAGGGCCTGGCTCGCAGCCGCTTGCTCCAGCTGAGACATTTTCCCTTCCACGTTTCCGCAGGTGGTGGGTCGGCGAATGGCAGAAATGCTCGGCCACCTGCGGCCCGTCGGGGCTGATGAAGAGGACGGTGCTCTGCATCCAGAGTGTGGGGCTGGATGAGCAGAGGGCCTTGCAGCAAGCAGACTGCCAGCACCTCTCCAAGCCAGATGCCACTGCGCCCTGTCACCGGGAGGTTCCCTGTCCCTCCCTGTGGGCCGTGGGGAACTGGTCCGAGGTGAGAAGGAGCATGGGGGAGGTCCCACTGTCCTGGATGCCCCCAGACATCCTCAGCCTGCCCAAACGTGATGGGCGTGCTTGTGCTTACAGGGAAAATTCATGGATGTGTTTCTGTGGTCTCACGTAACACCAGCTCACACGGATGGGAATTCCCTGGCACAAGGAGATCTCAGAGTGAGGAAGGAGCACTGAGCTGTTTGACTCTGCCCCATCCTCTCCGAAGGATGCTCCGTGCTTGATTGCAAGGAGGGCAGAAACAAGAGGTTTTCAACCATTCAAGGTTCTTCCAGCACCACAAGCCTTCCCCTTTGTTTAGGAAGAAGCCTCAAAGATAATTCTTGCCTGCTGAAGCAGGGTGTTAGAGGCAAGCTGGGGTCTGGAGGCACTGTTCATGTGTGTGCTGGCTGGTGGGCATCTGCTCCCTGGCAGCGTGACCTGGCACTGGGGCGAAGCTGCCCCGTCTCTGCCGCAGGGGTGGGCAGAGACCCCCTCAGCAATGCTCCCAGGGAATGTGGCGGGCATCACAAATTTTTCACCCATTTTTTTTTTAAAAGAGAAGGAGAGATGAAAAAACCCCCATGTAAAAAACACCATGGTCTGTGGACACCCTGTGTAGCCTTTATTTATTTTTGTATTTCTGTGGATCAGCTTAACCACAGGTTGAGGGTTTTAACCAGAAAATTATAGCTCCTAATTTAAGCGGTGGTTTCAGTAAGTGTTCAGTGTGAAGACAAGTATCAGGAGAGAAATGAGAGAGCCTGGGAACTGAGCTTGTTGCTAAGAAACAAACAGAATAAAAATGCGAACAGAAAATTTGAAGGCTAAATGAGAGCTGTTTAGAAATATTTTTCTAGGGGCCCACAAAAGCCACAATTGCAGGGTTGAGAAAGAAGGCTGCAATAGTTTAAAGGGAAAATTATGAATTGCCCGCGGGTCTGTGCTGTGCATGGAGCCAGCCCAAGCTGTCACAGTCGTCCTCTGTGGTGCTGACACTGACAAGTCTGTGAGCCCAGGAAAAACGCGCTCGAGATTTTGAGATATCTGTAATTTTTCTGTCCTTCTTTCACTTAAAGCAAGAGCTCCTCCTTCTTCTCCATTTCCACCACCAGCAGTAAGAAGAGAAATTTGACGGGCTTGGAAGCTTCCCAGAAATGTGGTACTCCTGCCCAGCAATAATAATAGGGGGTTGTTGCTTTTTTTGTACTTGCAGACCCTCGGGCAGGGCAGCATGTACGCCTGTCTGGCACTGGCAGCACCCGGGCAGCCTGCGGAGCCGAAGGGGTTATTTGCAGTTTGGGTAGCCCAACAAAGTGCCTAAACACTGGGACTGAGTGCTTTCAGAAGGACCCTACAGCAACGTATATCCTGCTCTATGGCCTTTCCAAAGGAGTAATCAGTGCACTCAGAAGCGTTATTTGTTGTGTGTTAATACGTAAGGGTCTGCATACAGGAGCACCTGCCTGCTGCTGGCCGGAGCACATCCCAGCCTGCAGTCTGCTGTGATGCCTCCTGCAGTCGTGTGCCTGATGCTGAGCTCTCCTGCAGGCTCTGGGTGTTCCTCCATGAGGCTCCTAACAGCCATCATTTCTTATCTCTGTCCCGGAGGCTTTCATGATAAGCAAGCGCAGGCAAATAATCCCCGTCCTTCTCCCTACAGGAGCTTCTATACTTGGAATTTTTCTCCTGGATGGAGCTGGAGGCATTTGCTGAGAAATTTTAGCTTAGGGTGCACGCTGCAGGAATTGACTTTTGTCTTCCCTGATTTGGCTGTCCCATAGTGAGAAGCAGCTTGCTTGCACCCCTCCTGCAGATGTTGATGTGTGGTAATGTTTTATTTCAGCAAGATGGCGTGGCTGGTGGAAATGCCTGGCGGTGGTCCGGCGATGTTATGGACTGTCCCTCCTGCTGGGCACAGTCCTCAGGGTCGCTTCTGCTCCTGCTTGGCATTGTGCAGGAGACACGGAGCTGGGGAGGCTGCAGCCGGCGTGCACAGCACAGCACAGCACGGGACGGGGGCCCTGGCTGCCGGGTCACCATCTCCTGCCTGGGAGGAGACAGCCCACAGGGTGGGCACCCACCCAGGAGCCCACCGCGGCCAGCGTGGGGAGCGGGGCTGGTCCTGACGAGGCACCTGGCCCTCACAAGGCCTGAGCAAAGACAAGAAAGGCTCAAAATACAGGCATATATACTGTTTGAGGAGCACATCTCCGGTCAGCCCAGCCCAGCAGCTCTGCCTGTCCACCTTAACCTCTTCGTTTCCATGTGCTAGTGGCTGTGCATCAAACCCTTGCCTCAGCCCATCCGTTTTCATCCAAATAGCAGGGGTTTCAGCCTCAACCCCTCTGTTGGGTTTGTTTGCCTTGTTGACTGTTTGTTCTCCTTGGCTGGGTTGTATAAGGCACTTTGATGTACATGACTAACGCTCTGTGAATCTGTCACCACAGACTGCAGCGGCCTGTGGCTTGTGCAGCCCACACGTGATGTTAGTAGCGCTATGATTTACTTATACAGCAGAAAATTTTGCTGTCCTTCTTTCCAGCTTGTGGGTTTCTTTTATACTGAACAATCTCAAAGAGACCATTATGGTGGAGGAGGGGGTGTCTTCAACAAAGCTCCTTATTGACCCTCGCTTTTTCCCTACTAAGACAACACCCATGTTATTATGCCCTGCTTCAAAAAATTCTCTTCTAGAAGAAAAGATGTAATTCATGGCAATAGGTCATAGAAGAGAGCTATTAGATCATCTTACTCAATGCCCTTCACAATGTCCATCTCTCGGGAAAATTGTTTCTGGCTGGTGTGCAGGTCAAGGATCACCCCGAGCAAAGCACTCTGCAATACCAACCCTGCACTGGGATGGACTTTAATGGGGAGACAGCCCCGGAGGTAGACTGGTCCAGTAATAACACTGCTTATCAGTGTGACCAGTATCCCCTGCTCCCGACCTGTGGTACACGGGACCCCCTGCCCCAGCTGGGACTGGCACAGGAGATGTCTCAGGACCCAGGTGGGGCCCTTCTCCCTGTGCCCAAAGCATTGCGGTGCGTGGGATGGTCAAGCGCCTGCTCCGGTAGCTTGGAGGGGAGCACCGGCAAGGGGCGCGGGCACTGCCGCAGCACCGCTGCCAGCCCCTTCCCCGCTCCTCCTGCTGCACCCTGCCTCGCCCGTGCTCCCATCCCTGATGTTTGTGTCTCTCTTCCTTTCCCAGTGCTCCGTGACATGTGGAAACGGGACACAGAGGCGCCCTGTTTACTGCAGCAACAGCACCGGAGCCGCTTGTGACCCCGCAGAAAGACCCAGCTCGGAAACTATTTGCTCCTTGCTGCAGTGCCAGGAGAAATTAGACAACACCAACATGGACTGGTCTGGCAGTGGGTCCTCCAGCAGAGAGATATTTAATGAAATCCATTACATCCCCAGCAACCACATTGCTAAATTTAACCCCTTAATTCCAAATATTCCGGAGTCCAATGATGTCAATATCATCACTGAGGAGGACTTCTCAGCTAAGAAAGGAAATGTCTTTGTTGATGATTTTTACTACGATTATAATTTTATCAACTTCCATGAGGATCTGTCTTACTATCCTTTCACGGAGAAAGAGACTGAAGGCGAGGGGCATAAGACAGAGCTGAGCACCAACGACGTGGAGGGGTCCCGTGAAATGCCTGCTGATGTCCTGCACACTGTCAAGCCGGGAGCAGGAGCAAGTGAGGACCATCTGGTGACCAGTGAAGCAAATGCTTCTGCTCCTGTGCACAGTGAAGAAGAGACGGAGCCTGGGGGTTTGGCCATGAATGACCCCCTGAGCGTGGTCCCCGAGGATGTGGGGACAGCCGCTCCCAAATATGCCATCCCTGACTTAATGGGTGAGGAGGATGCAACGTTTGTGCCCCGCTCCAAGGACCACCCGCCGACCCAGAGCACCACGAGTCACGATTCTGCAAACAGCCACGACCACCCACCCCCGGATGAACCCCGGGGAGCCGTGCCGACAAGGACCAGTCCTGGGCAGGATGCTCCAGCCCATGGCCACGCTCCCTGGGCTCCTTACCTGGCTGATCCCCTCCCAACGCTGCCCGCTGGCAGGGGCAGCACTGGTGCAGCCGACGCATCCAACAGTCTGGGAGAGCCGGGGAGCAGCGGTGAGGGGCATACGAGCACAGAGAGGCCAGGTAACGCCGGCAGTGAGGAGCACAACGAGGCCGGCTCTGCAGGGAGAGGCTGTGAAGACTCAAGGGAAATGGGTCTTGTCATCACCGGTAATGCTAACAGTGCTGCCCCCAAGACCACAAAGCAGGAAGGGTGGGCAGAAATGCCGGAGGGCACAGCGGGCACGCATGCAGCACCGGCGGCCGATGAGCAAGCCTATGGGACAGAGAGGGCAGATCCTTCCTTCCCCAACCCGCAGGGACCAGGGGAGGAGATGGGAAGGAGTGCTGGCAGCATCCATCCCGCCATGACTCCCTATCCCGTGGGTGCTGACAGGGGCCCCGCAGGGCAGGCAGGGCACCAGCCAGAGCTCCGCACCCCCACATTCCTGACCTCGGCCCCCTGGGTGGCCACTACAGCCTTTCCAGCAGCAGTGTTCTCGTCCCCTGCCATGCCCGGGCCAGCCACCCAGCTCACCTCCAGTGGCCTCACCCAGCAAGATGTTCTGGTGCCAGCTGTGCCCACGGCCCCAGCTCACAGCCCTTCCGTGCACCCAGCGGGAGCATCGCCCTCTGAGTCCCCCCCGGCATGGTGGACCGTGGAGGTGTCCCACCACCCGGAGCTGGCATCGCCCCATGCACAGCAGACCTCCCACGGGGCCCCGCTCAGCAGCACCGCACCAGGGGAGGGCTCGCCGTGGGCAGCCCCAGGGGCATTTGCTTTCAGTGATGGGGAAAATGAGTTATCCCAGCCCACTCCTGCCCCCCCACCAATCTGGGAGAAGGAAGAGGTGGAGAAGGAGGAGGCTTTGCTTCTGCCATCGACCACCGTGGCAGCCACTGCGATCCCCAGCTGGGAGGTCGGGAACTGGAGCGAGGTACGTGTTGAGTCCCATTAAAAGCGTGTTGGTACAGAGATGAGAGACCTGTCGCTCTCCCGGCTGGTCTCTGGGGCATGGCTCTTTGCATGCAAAAAAACTGTGCACGGCTCACACGCTCCAACTGCCGCTCCATCCCGCCCCGCTCCCTTGGGCACTGGCCACAGCGGCGGCTCCTTGCATTCTGCCACGCTCGGCTCAGGCCAGCCCGGTGCATTTGCAATCAGCCCACTTGCTGCCCTGGCACACCTCCCTGCTCCAGGAGGGCTGGTTCCCCCGTGCACGGCGTTCCCCTGCTCTGCAGGGAGGGTCCTGGGGCAGCGGGTGCTCGGGTGCTGGTGGCAGTACACTGCGGGCAGGGGAGCGCGCTCCCCACCCAAATCCCTGCCTGTTCTGGAGGAGCAGGCACACACAGAGCCCCTGTGCCAGGCCTGAGCACCCAGGGAGATCCCTGGCACAGGAGCAAACTGCTGCCGTTTTATAGGAGAGAGTATCTTAAAATATGCCATGAAATGACAGAAATTTGAATGTCAAGTGCAAGGCGCATCAACGCTCCACATTGCCAAAGGGAAAGGGCTGTGCTGAATGCAGTGAACGGGGGATTATCAGCAATTATCAGCTACCCTCTTGCTGCCCAGCTATCCCGGGGCTGCTCTCTGCATAGCAGTTGCAGGGACAGACAAATGACTGCTGCAATTCTCGGTAATGGGCTTTTATCAGAAAGCACAAAGATAACAAGCCTTCCATGTCATGGAGCACCGGAGACTGAGCACCGGGGGAGTCTTTTAAGAAGGCTGCACAAAGGACCCAGTAACAGTCAGGACAATGCTTAATATGAGCAAAATACAGTCCCCCCACGTGGGCTTTGTGAAAGGGCATTGAGCATCGCTCGAGCGCTGCCTGTGGAGCCGGGGCGTTGGAGGGAGCTCTGCCGTGGGAATGGGACTGGTGGCAGTGCCGTGACACGGAGGCACATGGGTGTGTTTTGAAAGCCCGGCAAAGGCTTTTAAGATGGAAAGGCTGCTACAAAATAAATCAGATCAGTCTGGACAGTGAGGGGTGGATCCAAAATAGGAGGTAGAGGCACTGCCTTTCAGGTGGAGAGAAATCTTTACTGGAGCTTTTAACACCAAAAGAGCAGGGGACAGGCAGTGCTTGTGAAAGAAGGGCATGAAACAGAGCTTTGTGAGACAGCAGTCAAATGTTTGAAGCCATTAGTGCTAATTAAGAGAGACCTAGCAACAAAAAAGCTGCAGGTGGCTGTGGCTGGGACGCTGGCATGGGACGCTGGCATGGGACACTGGCATCACTGCTGGGGTCTGGTGTCACGGTGTGAGAATCCTCCTGGAAGCCAAAAGCTGAACAGGGAGAGAAAAAACAGTCCCAGCCAGACCAGAAATGACTGAAATGGGTTATGGAGGAAGGTTTACCTCCTTATTCCCCCAAACCGAGGGCTGCCTGATGTGGGACTGGTCTGAGAGGAGCCTCTCACTATGTGGGGAGTTCTCTGCGGGGCTGGGTCCTCTGCCAGGTAGTGCTGGGCACAGCCTCCGGCAAAGCTCCTCTCTCCGCATCATCCCCCAGCCCTGCCTCCGCATGCCCCAGTTTTACTGGCCCCCCTCCTGATGTCCACGGAGGGGGTGAAGAGCCGAGTCCTCAGAGACCTTTCTGCTGGGCCACCGGGCTCTGTCCTTGGCCAGAGCCAGCCACGGGGCATCAGGGGCATGAAGGGACAGCCCCGCTGGGGCCGGCGGGAGAGGAGAGGAGCAGGCATCTGCCTCGTGTGTTGCAGTGCTCGGCCACGTGCGGCGTGGGCGCGATCTGGAGGACCGTGCGCTGCAGCACCGGCAGCGACGACGGCTGCGCTGCTGCGAACAAACCCGTCCCTGCTCGGAGGTGTTCCCTGAGACCGTGTTCGTCGTGGCGCGTGGGGAACTGGAGTAAGGTAAGCAGGCGCGCAGCCGGTAGGGAGAGTCCCGAAGAGTCCACAGAAAAATGAAGGCAGGTGGTGCCTGCCCTATGCCTAGAGCGTTACCTGCTCTCGGGGCGTGCTCTTGCCCCATGGCTCACAGCGGCAGAGGGTAAAGATTTGCACTTGCCACAGCTACTTCATCCCACAATAATCTTTTCTTTTTTCCTGCTCTTGGGCTGGTTAAAAAGCCAGGAATTTGCAAAAGCTAAACGAAGAGGAGTTTGAAAGTTTCTGGAAAACATTCTTGCCAATCTACACTACCAGGGGGTGTTTGCAGTTGGGCTGGGTGAATCCATTATGTTCAGTGGTGGGGAGCAACCCCCCTTGCTCTGGGTGGGCGCCGTTTCTTGGCTGTGCAGGTGGGAGATCATCAGTTCTACAGGAAGACAGTTGCTGTTACAACTGGAAGCTGATTGCTCTTAGAGGGAAGTTAGCGACAGACTGAGAGCTGCACGGACTTTTCTCTAGCTTGTACTAGAGAAAGAGGTGAAAAGAGGTTGAGAATCAACTCAATCCAACCCGGAGCAGAGGGTGTCTCTGGGGTCACCTCCCGTTGCCAGAGGGATTCCCCCCTGCACCGGCCCCTGCCGCCCTTCCCCGGCGTGATGCTCGTGTCGTTTCCCAGTGCTCCAGGAGCTGCGGCGGGGGGATGAAGATTCGGGACGTGCATTGCGTCGACACCAGAGACCAGAGGCTCCTACGGCCCTTCCACTGCCAGGCTGTCCTCTACAAACCGCCCGCGCAGCTCCCCTGCCAGAGCGCGCCGTGCCTGGACTGGTACACGTCCTCCTGGAGAGAGGTGAGGGCTGCTGGGGAGGGGGCTGAGCGGGGTGCGTGGGGTGCAGCGCTCAACCCCCGAGCATCGCAGCGGGGCTTCTCACCTGGCTGGGCACATGCAGCGTGCATGCCTGGGACGGGACGTTTCACACCTGCAGTTATCTTTCCTCTCTCTCCCTGGAAGCGTGTTTGGCCAGCGCTCGGCACGTGCTTGCCCAGAGCAAATGCTCAGTAGCTGCTGCTGGGCAAGCGGGCGGCCGGCGTGGGGCTGAGCTGCCTGTGGCCATGCAGATGCTTCGCTGGGGCCTCCCTGACCACTGCCGGCAAGGACGCAGCGAGGCGGGCTCAGCCTGCCTGTTCACATGCCTGCAAAATTTAAGCAGGTACTTGCAGCGGGTCTGCTGGACCCTCCTGCCTCTGGGAACCTCCCAGCCAGTTTTGAGCACCAAGAAGGAAACCACCTGCTAATAGCAGCAGCAGCTACAAAGCGGGCACTCCACCTGGGAAGCAGGTGTTGTGGGTGCTTATGTATTTGTAGGATGGGTTTGCAGCGTATTTCCTTAAGACGCCAATGCATGGAGCATGTCTGCCTTTCTCTTGCGCCACTGGCTTCCCCTTTTGACGGCTTGTGTCTCGGCAGTGCTCGGAGTCGTGTGGCGGCGGGGAGCAGGAGCGGCTGGTGACGTGCCCGGAGCTGGGCCGCTGCGAGGAGGCACTACGGCCCAACACCACCCGGCCCTGCAACACGCACCCCTGCACCACCTGGGTGGTGGGCTCCTGGGGAGAGGTGAGCGGGCGCGGGCGGGAGCATGCCGCTCCTCTCGATGGGGCTTTTGCACGAAATGCCAAGAATGGGAGAGAAACCCGACCCTCAAAACCAAACTGGGGGCTACTGCAATAAAAACCTCCTGGGGTGTGGTGCTGCCGGCACAGCGCGGCGTTGGGGGGTGGCTCTGCGGGGCGCGGGGACGGGTCCCCCCCGGGGCTGACGGGGCTGCCCCGCTCCCGCAGTGCACGGCTCCCTGCGGCGGGGGCATCCAGCGGCGCCAGGTCAAGTGCATCAACACCAAGACGGGGCTGGCTGAGGAGGACAGCAGCCTCTGCGACCACGAGCCCTGGCCTGAGAGCACGCAGAAGTGCAACCCGCAGGACTGCGAGAGCTCCGAGTCGGGTAAGTGACCGTCCTGCCCATCCCGAAAGCTGAATGTTTTGTCTTTAGTGTGGTTACGCTCCCCAAGAGCCTGTGTTTGGGATAAATGCTGCGTTTTGAGGACGTGGCGATAGTTGTGGAGACCGGTGTGAAAACCACCCAGGTTCTCGGTTAAGGAACATTACCTGCAGAGTGGGTCCATCACCAGTTTTATGGAGGGGCGATGCATCATCCTCAGTCGCCATCCTCTGCCGTGGTTGGAGACACTTTTCCACCATACCGTACTGGTCGGGGCTGATGCAGCGACAACCAGTTAGGAACTCGGGTGTGCGCAGTTTTGCCACTCGTTGCGGGTCGTGCAGCAGCGTGACGAGGCACAGCACGGTGTCGCTTGGTGTGCTGTGTGCTAGGGAGGTTAACATGGCACCATGTCAGCGGGCGTTGGGTGGGCATGCTGTGCACCGGCTGGGTGGTCTGCTTGGTCTCTTTGAAGCTGTGCCATGAGACAAAGTAAAGGCCATGTAAGAACACGGCCCATTTCTGGGTCCAGTAGCTATAGAAGTTTCTTCCAGCCAAGTTTAGACTCATTCTTTATCTTTCTTCTCCCCACCTTTCACTTCTCGGTCCCCCCCAGAGTCTGGAGGAGGGTGACAGCAATAACTGGCTGTGCTGAAAGACAAGCTACACTCAATTATTTTTCCAGGGCAGGTCATGCCCCGCACTCTCCCAGCTGGCCAGCGGCACGATGCTGTCCTGCTCCCGGGAAGGGACCCCAGGAAGGGCCGTGCAGCCAGTGCCGGCACAGCAGCACCCGGGATGGGACAGGCTGGGTGCCAGGGGTGAGCTGGGGTCCAGGCATGGGGAATGGTGATGGGTGCATGGTGCTCATGGTGCTGCCAAACTGGGAGCTGGTGCTGGCTGCAACACGGGTAGTGATGGGGGAGGAAGGAAAAAACAGTCAGCCCGCTAAAAAGCAATTTATCTGTGGGAAGATGGAGGGGGTGTTTTATACATGAGTTGTGTAAGGCTAGCTTGGCTAATCGATAATTAAGTGGGAATGTTATAACCTTCTATAAATGTCCAGAGGATTCAGCTGTCAAGGGGCCGAGTGTGGTTTTACTGGCACGAATGTGAGCTGGGTTGTGCTTGTCAGAGGCAGAAGCGTCACCCAGCAAAGGGGCCGCTGGCGCCCACCTGCGTGACCATGCCGGGGGGCGGCGTGGGGCGAAGGGACCTGCTTCAGGAGCAACGTGTAATTCAGAAAAAGGAAACCAGAAGGAAATAACGAGCGATTAAGCTCTCTGACCACTAGAAAGCTGTTTCCCAGAACACAAAACTTTTGAAACAAGCCTGGGCTCACTATGAGAAAGTCAGATAAAAGACCAGTTCTCCAGCGTTTTTGGGTATGTCCGAGCAGACGCTCCAGCAAGTCAGTCCCATTTTAACCTGAGCCATGCAGACCGTCTGCCAGCTTCATTTACCTGCTCTGGCTGCAGGCGTGGTGCTTGGCCATGCCGTGGGCACTTGCTTGGCTAGAAATAAGTCCCGAAGCACCAGGCAGTTCCCTATAAGTCAGAAATCTGTGGGCTGCAAGGGTTAACAGCACTTAAAAGGAAAAGCAATATAATGAGGGGATTAGATGTCATTGATATTGGCATATTAATCAACCTTATCTTTTTCATGTGTCTGGACAAAAAAAATAAAAGCTTTTTGTCTGCCCAGAAAGAAACGTTAGACCCTCAGGAGGTTTATTGAACAAAGAGAGGGCTGAGAGGCGGAGCGGGGTAGGCGGGAGGGCAGCGGGCGGCCGGTGCCCGGGGTGCAGGAGCTGGCCCCGTGGGCTGCTCTGCAGAGGTCCCCCTCTGCAGCCCAGGACACCCGCTCTCATCCTTTCAGTTCCTTGTATTTGTCCCGTATTCAGCCGTGTTTCTCCTAAAACCTATTCTGGAGGGGGCAGAAGCGGTGGCTCTGATTAACTGGGATTTGGAGACTGTGACCGCTGGCTGTTGGGATGCTTTTAGCCATTAAATCCCTCCTTTTTGGTGGCTGCGCGACCCTCCTGCATTTGCAAGTCTGTCAGGCAGTTCAACATTTAGGAAATAATTGGTCAGGCTTGCTCAAGAAATGATATGTGGATCCGGCTGGTTTTGTCAAGGGAAAATTTCTGTGCTGGGCTTGATGATGAGAGCCATGGAGCCGTGCAGCGTAGCCAAGGTTGTACCAGAATAACCACTTAGATGTGTAGGAAGTGCACAAATAAATGTTAAAATCCTGGATTAAAAATGACATAAATGCTCTGGCTGTAGCCCAGGGCAGGAAACGCCTCTTGGAAATACAAACATTTCCTGCCAAACCATGAGGAGGAACAAAATTTTCACAGGGCAGGAAATCACAGATGTGTAAATCCACAGGCAGAGGCTCCCAGAAAAGGCATGAACGTAAACTCCAGCCCTTTCCTGTGTTTTAAAGGATCTTTACTGCACAAGATTATTGCAGGCTGGAGTGGTTCATGTGTTTATGTTAGAAGCACAAGGAGTCTCTATCTCCTGTAACATGGAGTGCACCGATACCAGCAAAATCATGTATTTGTGAGCAATCGTGTTCTCGCTGGACACAAAAATGCGAATAACCCCAGTAGAGTTTAGATGTTAAAACCATTATCAGATGAATATTTAACAGAGATGGAACAGCTCAAACATAAACAAACATCTCACCGGCAATCAGCTCTCTTCAATTAAGGGAGGTCAGAATTAATTAGAACCAGAATCCTGTTCTGTCGCCAGGTTATAAATTAAATGGTGATTACACAGAGGTTATTTTTAGATGTGCCTGTTGTTTTACAGCTGCATCCAGCTGCGAGTGGAGAAGATAAGGTTGGCTGTGTCCTTAGATGGCTCCTAGGGAGCATCAGAGCCCATCGGGCACCCAGATGCCTCCGTGTGATGCCCCAGCCAGGCTGGGGACATTTATCTTACGCCATGCTGAGATGAGGAACTCAAACAAACACGACTCTAGTGCAGAAAAATCTGCACTGGATGTGAGAGCCATTGCTCTCGCCCATGCTAGCAGCAGCTGGGAAAGCCCTATGGCTCCTTGCTGGTGTCCGGGGAGGCAAGGAGGGTATCGCTGTCCTCCTGACAGCACAGCCTGGGCGTAGGAGTGGGAACAGATTTGCTGGACCTCGGGCAGGGCTGCCAGGGAGATAAGAGCAGCCTCTGGCTCAGGAAAGCCTGTTGCCCTCTGATTTCCACCCCTGCCTAGCACCGAGCCCAAGCAGTGCTCTCACACCCACATCAGCCACTCCTGTTACCAGATCATTCCTTATATCTCAGAAAGCTGGAAAAAAAACCCTCACAGCATGTTTATCTCTGCGTTTAAGTATTACCCTTCGGTTTATGGCCATCTTGGAAAGGTGCTGAGCAGCAGGTCCCATGTGAGAGCTCAGAGAAACCGGCAACGGTTTATCCAGCAGGTCAAACAGTCTTAAAACACAAAAGCAGCAATTGCTTTATATTGGAGGAGGATGCTAACGGGTGAACGGAGCGAAAGTCACCCCGCTGCTGCGAATGTAGCGGCTGTGCCTACACAATGGCTTTTGGCCAGACCTCATCAGTGATGGGTGGAACAACCCTGTTCAGGACCGAACGCACGCAGCCCACGGGATGCTCATCGTGGTAAATGTCATAAAATTAATAATTTTCCTCGTGTGTGTTTCTCTGGATCCCATTCGAGTGTATGCAAGATTCAAGTGGAATGCAAGTTCCCCACATTCACACCAAGCAGGTGTCAAGCAGGTGATGGGTCTGCTTCTTCGCTCTGGCCAAAGCACTTTAGCGAACACAACTGTTCCCTACAAGTGTCTCAGGCTTTAAATACCAGCAAGGGAAAGGAATTAAGGTAAAGCATTCAGCTGGCCCAAGAACAAATATGTATAAGCTGGCCGTGGATACAGTTTGTTGGGGAATGGGACAAAGGTTTCCAGTCAGTGGGAAGGGATGGAGCGGAATGGAGTTCAGCCTTGTGTCCTGGGAGCAGCCAGCTCCGCGTCTGGTAGGGCTGCGAGAGGGGCGATGCCTCGGGGGGGACCGAGGGGCGAAGCCCCCCTGCACCAGGGATGCGCTGGGGCAAATCCCAGACACCCAGCGCCCTCTTCTCCTGCTGCTGTTCGTGGTGTTCCGGGCTCATTATCTAGGGTCTGGTTGTATTTCTAGTTGCCTCAAGATTAATTGGCAATTAAATGTTATATTCCTTCTTGCTTTGAGTAGGGAAATGAAATTATTCATGGTGCTGCATGTAGCTGAATTTGTCCGCAAGGGATATGTACTAGAAATAATTGCAGCAAATTCCAATTTTCTCTGTCATTTGAGCATGCAAGTCTGCATCCAAGTGGCAAGACAGGGAGGTGCTGCTGAGCGAGTCATTAAGCGCCCTTTATTTACTGCTAATTAACAACAGCTGTCAATGGAAAAAAATGGGTGCTTGGGAAAGGATTCCCCATTTTTGTTAAATGGGGGCAAAATGAATGTTACACATTTTAACCTTAGGGAGAAACCGGCTCTCAGTGACACGGGCTGGGGTGTCCGTGTCGTTGTCGGGCATCCCCATATCGGCCCTTCCTACCGCGCGGGTTGATGCAAACGCGAGGTGCGAGCAGTAGCGGTGCTGTGCGGGTCCCCTGTAACGCGCCCAGACACGGATCCAGCCCGGCCCACCCACGCCGTGTCTGCACAGCGGCTCCCGTGAAAACCTGGGCAATGGGAGGAAAAAATCATAATAACCATCAGGCAGATGGAGCAGGAAAGGCACGTTTCCTCGCCCCGACAAGAACAGTAGGATTTCCTTATTGCAGTGCTGCATGCTTTTTATGTAAATGACTTTGGTTTGAGTAGCTGCGGTGAGAGATGCTTCTCCTCCAGCAGTGGGAGATGCCTCTCCTCCCTCCTTCTTGGCAACCACTGCGTAGATTTAAGTTTTAGAAAGCATAAATCGCAATGGACCTCAGTGTCCAGTGCAAGCAATTAGGAGGGTACAAGAATCTGCTTCTTGTCTGCCTTGGGTGCGGGCGTGCAGGCACAGAGCACCCTGTGCGGGCACCCAAGGGACCCGGGGGCCGCAGCCTGGGCTCCTCTGCAAGGAGCCTCCTGCCAACACCTCCGATAAGAGCCTGGCAGGGAGGAGGCAAAGCCTAAATCCCATCAACAAAGTATTAACCCTTACTTAACTTTTTTGAAAACTCTCCAGAATACATCAAAGGCATATTTTACCCTGCAGAAGACAGACCTTCAGCAGAGAGGATATTGGCCTCGGCCTTGAAGCGCTAAAAATGGGGAAAGCAAGGACAAAAATGAAGAAACGGTGCTTCACCCGTGGCTGGAGGAGTAACTGCGCTCAGCCGTTGCAGTCATGCGCTGGGGGTCCTGCCTGGATTCGCTTTCCCTCGGTCTTGAACTAGAGGAGGGCTCAGCGCTGCTGCCAAGCACCGTTACCCTGCCTAATCTTCATGTTAAAAAAGGGCAAAACAAGCAAAGACTCCGTAGATGTGACACAGCTGTCTGCTCGAGCCTGATTGCTCCTTGTGGGATTGGCTGTGGGACGCTCTGGACACGGCATGTTTAAAGCGATTTTGGATTTTGGAGAGGAAGGCAGGGGTCGTGCAGCGACTCGTTTCGGCAGACTTGGCTTTTTCTCCCCCTTCCTGCACTCATGAGAAGGAAGGGGAAGACAATGCAGAGCATAGGGAGAGTCCTGGCTCTGCTGCAGCTCTTCGGAAATGAGAATTTCTCCCTGTCGGATCCAGGGACTCTCAAAAATGGATAATCCCTCTCAAACTCTTAGAGAGCACCAGCCTTTTCCTCCCCCGCAGTCTGTAATTCCCAGGCTGGATGCTCAGGGGGTGTCGATGGGAGCTCCGTGACAGCGCTGGGGCTGAGCGAGATGTGCCGGGGGCAGCAGGCTGAGACCTGAAAAGCAGTGGGGTTTTGTGCTTTTCTCCCAGCTTTCCGAGCTGCAGCCGTGTCGGTGCCTGCCCGTGCGGGCAAACCTGGC
Source organism: Morus bassanus (assembly GCA_031468815.1). NCBI lineage: Eukaryota > Metazoa > Chordata > Aves > Suliformes > Sulidae > Morus > Morus bassanus. The sequence continues at coordinate 1,124,795 of CM062581.1, read as the reverse complement.
AGCGGAGCGCACATCGCATGTATGCTGACCAGCGACCGCGGCTCTAGTGCTGCCTGCGAGAAACGTGCTGCCTTCGCCGGTGCTCGTTCCCAGGGGAGGGCACCGCGGGGCCCGGAGCAGGAGCCTGGGATAATACTTGTTAAATTCGGCGCTGGCTCTGAGAGCATCCCGAAGGCCAGAGGTCAGCAGCTTAATTCTCTGGTTTTGCTAGCTCAGCTCTAAGCTCAACCTTTCCTTGTTTTTACAAAACCTGTTCCAGGAAGTTTATTTTTCCCGAGCATAAAAGTAAATGCTTAGGTCTGTATGGCAAAAGCTTAAATGAAATTTAAAGCGACTTCCACACCAACTTAAAAAAACAACCAAAAAAAAGTGGGGGTTTTCAGTTTCTAATGTGCTGACTTAGCCTGGATTTTAAAAGCCCTGCTTTAAGCTATTTCTTTAGACTAAAATTTGGCATAGACTTGAACTGGAGCGTATGTTCAAATGAAGTGTTAGGATTATATAAAAAAAAATTGTTAATAGAAAAAAACAACAGTAAAAGGATTAAATGAAAATTGGGTTAATTCTGTAGGGACCCTCTCTGAAGAGCTGACAAATTAAGTGCTTATTACAGCTTCCCTTGCCCAAGACCAAATTCCAGGGAGGAATCACGAGCTCAGCCAAGATTTTCAGACCTGAGCTTGACCCCGTGCACATCCACGCTGAGATGCTACATCAGACCGAGGCATGGCCCGAGCTGGAAAAATGATGAGCGCTCAACAACTCCCATTGACTTCAGTTTATTAAAATGCTTTGGAAACCCGGAGTCCTGCCGCGGGGTCTCACGTAAGGTCAGCGGAGTAGTTGCAGCAACGCCTCCAGCCAAGGGTGGTGGCTCTTCTCCACCCTCTGCTAAGCCCATCCCAGCAGTTAGTCCGCGGTAGGCTCATACCTTTGCAGATAACGCGGTGTACAAAGAGAAATAACCCCTGGCAGGAGATCGATGGGCTTATTTACGCCTGTGTGTGGCTCTGGGTGCTGCAGGTATGGGAAGTTCCGTGCCAGCGCCCAGGGTGCTGACCTGCTGGAAGGGGATCAGAAAAGAGCTAAACCATCACCTCTGGTCCTGGAAAGCTACTTTCCAGTGAGAGACTCCAGAAGCCTAGCCTTTACAGCTCTTTCAAGGGAAGGCAGGAGGCAACTTGGTTGCGGTCCATAAACAGCTTTCTAGGAAGACCGTTGTGATAAGCAGAAGGCTCATGAACAGAAACGAGCCCAGCAAGGCACAGCGGCAGCGGGCTAAAAATACCGAGGTGCTCGGTGGGGGTCTGCCTCAGCACGGCATCCCCCAGGAGCATTGCCCCGGGACCGCAGCACTGACCCTCCGAAACACCGGCGACATTCCCGTCCATCCATGCAGTCTTTTTAACCGAGTTCTTCTAAACGCCATGGGGTTTTCTCTGTTGTTATACTTGCTCCATGCAATGCAGTGAACAATTAACCCCCCGGAGCACGCCAGCCCCCGTCTGTGCCTGCCGGGAGCCATTGCTGTGCTCTCCATCTCTCCTACTCAATATCGCTTCCAAAACCAGCAACTCAAAACACCACGAGTCTATAAATCCCGCGGGAAGCACATGTTGGGCAGGTGGGGGTTACCCAGCGGTCATGCCCCGGTGAAGAGTAAATGATTACCGAATCCTGCACGAGGGGAGAGAAGGCTGAGATTAGCGCGCTAAGCCGGAGCTGGGCACCGGTGCGTTTTAAGGCACAGCTTGGCTGGTGCGTCCCAGTATTGCCATCACCCGCCGTTGGGGGCAGGAGTGGGGGTTCTCCAGGCTGACATGCCCTCAGGCGGTTTCCTCTCATCAGGAACCCCAGAGGCGTTTTAGGATCCCTGACTGAGACACCCCTGTCCTGCAGCATGTGCAGACGGGAATACATGTATTCATGTGCTCGAGTGTCCCGATGCAAAAGGGCTCTGGGGGTTCAGAGGATGCCGTGCGGAGCTGCAGAGGTGCTCTCGGGGGAGACCATCCCTGAGACCGCGACGGAGCATTGCACGAGTAAACTGTTCCCTCTTCCCAACCGGCTCTGATGCTGTCGCATGGTGTGGCTGCTCTCGCGGCTGGTCTGGGGACGTGCAACGCTCCCGGCTCTGGGCTTCACAGCAATTTCTCATCCGCTCTGCTCAACCAGCAGGGAAAATCTGCGCTTTCCCCCAGCACCCAGGGGCTTGGAGCAAACCCCAGCCCAGGAGTGTGACACAGGGCCAGGATCCGGCACTTGGTCCCGGTCCGTTGGCAGCCGTTGGATCTGACAGCACCAGCAGGCAGCAGCTTCTGTGTTAAATGGTTTCTTCAGGGCACAGAGACACTATTGCCGGGCAGAAATAGCTGTTGCTCAAGAGGAAGAGAGGAAATACCTCTACTGAAATAGAAAATTAATTTTAGACCAGTATTGTGACCTCCTTACTGACAGGCTGGAGCGGGGTGAGGGCTGTGATTGAAATCCCAAACCGGGGGAAAAGTCTCAGTTCTCTATCTGCTGCGTCCTTTGCATTAACCGCTGCAGGTCGGCTCGTCCCCGTGGGAATCGGGGCAGCAGCCTTTCCCTGAGCAAAGCCTTTTGTTTGCAGAGGGGAAATGGCAAGGGGCAATGGTCAGCAAGAGCTCCTCTGACTCAGTCCCAGTGTTTCCCCAGCAGAAACGTGAAGAGAAAGAGAAAAGCCTGTTTTCTTGCCCCGTTTCTGTGTCAGCTCAGCGTGGTCCCAGGCAGAGGGTGCTCCAGGGAAAGGCAGCGTGGGGGGGCCAGGGGGTGCTGGCCCTGAGCATCCACCCGGGGAGCATCGACTCTGCCCTTTTTCAGACAATAACTGTCATTTGTTTTAATCACTTTATGGGAGGTAAAATTAGGCAGAGCTGATGAAATTTAAACACGTCTTACGCAACGGGGTGAGATGCTGGTGGCTCAATGAGGCACGTGTGTGTTTTGATATAAAGTAGAAAAGGAGGAAATTAAAAATGAAAGCAAACGGACTATATATGCTTATAAACAATGTATATTTGATGACGGGTCTCTCCTGCCGTAACTAAGCCAAGCTGCAGCCTATTTGAGCCCGATCTGGCTGGCGATGGAGCTGGGAGCTGCTGGCGCTGATTTCTGCAACCTCTGCTGACAGCACAGGGGAGGGCTGTCCTCTCCTCGCCATGTCCCACGCCGTCCCGCGGGATGCACGGCACCGTGGTTTGCATGTGGTGGCAGGTGCAAGGGCGTTTTTCAGGGTAGTCGGATGTTCCACCCTGTCGCACCCCAGGGGCAAGGTCTCTTTGGGGCAGCGCTCGCATCTCCCCCGGTGCCGCAAACCCAAGTGCTGGACCAAACGCCCCAACGTGTCGCTCCCAGCCCTGGAGAGGGATTTGTGACTTCCAGACTGTTTGAAGAGAGGAAACAGTTTCTGCAAACAGTTTGCTCAGCCTGTGAGTGATTCAGCCGGGGCAGCCGCGCTGCGACCCACGGCCACCGCAGCTGGTCCTGGTGCTGCCCCCCCTGCACTGGCACTGGAGCAGTGGTTCCCAAAACAAAGCCCGTCCTCGAAGCAACGCCACTGTTGTTTTGAGGTTTGCAAGACACCTGCAGGAAGCGAACCAGATGATGCAGGTTCTCAAAATAATCTAAGCACAATGCAAAGGAAAATGAATTATCGCCTTTCTGCTGCCTTCTGCTGGCATCACAGGGAAGGTCTGGGGACTGGGAGATGTCATTGCAGGGAGGTTTTCCACAGATCCTCCTCCCCAGGAGCGAGCCCCAGGCTCAGCTCTACTCCCCCATATGGTTTTGATACCATGGGAAGATGCTGCAGAACTGTAGACAGCAGCGCAGGTGTTATTTCTGCTGGCAATTAGAAATAACGAGGATGCTCTGTACCCAGCTGAAGGCGGGCTCTGCATTTGGTGAGCTCTGTCTTTGTCTCTGCCAACCGCGTGCCAGTTTTCCCATCAAACGCCTGATAACCGCACCGGCAACACCGGCAATAACACTGTCCTTGCCCTCTTCCCTCCCCTCCAGGCTTCGTCTGCGAGCGCGACCGCTTGACGTTCGGCTTCTGCCAGACCCTGCGGGTCCTGGGAAGGTGCCACCTCCCGACGGTCCGTCTCCAGTGCTGCCGAAGCTGCCGCCAGCACGGGCACCATGCGGCGCCTGACCGGGACCGTGGGGACGAGCGGGCCTCCAGGAGGTGACAGGACCATCCCCGAGGGCAAGAAGCACCAGGACCCGCGGCAGCTCCCGCGGCAGCACGGCGAAGGAGGAGGGAGCTGGGTCACGGCCAGGACTTGCGGCTCTGCCTCGTCCCGCGGCAGCACCGGACGGTGCTGCCCGCGAGCCGCGCGGTGCTCTTTCGAAACACGGGGAAGGCTTGATTTCTTTTATTTGTGCTACAGTATAACGGTGCTCAAACCATCGGTCTGAAAAAAAAAGGTCTGGCATAGGCTGGGTGTGCAGGTCCCGCTGGTCCCGTGGGAGACGCTGGGGCAGCCGGGACCCTCCATCGGGGTCCCGCTGCCACTGGGTGACCAGCGGGGAAACATTTTGGGGAAGGGAAAGCGAAAGCATCAATAATTCGGGGCAGACCTCTCAGAAATGCTTATGGTGCTATCACTTGACATTTTCAGCCTCTTGATGGTGTTGGCAGGCCAGCACGAAACTCTTGACTTGTGTTATTATTTTTATATACATGAAGTGAGCATCTAGCATTCCACCAGCACAGCCGACCATTTGGATTAGGTTTTTTTTTCCTTAAGGGACTTGAAGCTGGCAACCCATTTCTGTAATTTTCATTAAAATGTTTATGCACTGAAGCTAAGTAGCCGTAATTTAAGAAATGGAGACAGGGCAGAGGAATAAAGTATCGGCTTTAGTTACCCCCACGAGTCCAGGGCTCGCGGTGTGTGCGGAGGCTCCGTACCCTCGTTGCCCCGCTGCTGGCTTTGTGTGCCCAAGCCATTGCCCGTATCACTGTGGGGCAGAGGGGGTGGTCAGGGACACCAAGGCACGAGTGAAATGATACATTGGGTTTGGAGTCGAACAGTGCATTCCCTCACGTGCGTTTGTGAGGGAGAGGGAAAGCTGCTCTGGCCCCGGTGGTGAGCAGCATCCCCTTCGCTGCATCCTTCCTCGTGAGCAGCAAAGTACTTACACCCCTGGATTTCTGTATGCAGTTACGGCGTAGCAGTTTAATGGTTGGTTAAGGTGTTTTTCTGTGTTCTTACAAGGTAAAAACCTTTTTTTCCTGCTTATATAGATTCACCTCTGTTAAGGTTAGTTGATTCTTTTAACTATAATATCTGATATTGTACGAGGAGTGGCACTTGGCCGGCGCAGCCCTTACCGCCTGGTCCGGGGGTGTCGTATGTTAATTGCTCCCTGCCTTAGGGAGGATTTGCTGTTAGGTTGGTCCCCAGAAGAGGGCCAGGAGCGTTTTGGTAGGAATTCCTTTCCGTATTACTGTTCAGGCTATGGAGGACACCCAAAAACTGGGAGACCATGAAGGCAATCCTACTTGCATTGAACGGGGAAAGGCTCGAGCCCAGCGTCGGCCGCGCCGTGCACGCAACGCGGTCACACAGCCCTGTGCTGTCGGGAGCAACGTTCAGTCCCGTAACGGGGGAAATTCCTGCGTGTAATTTGTATGTAAAACACAAGCCATGACTTCACCATTTGTGTTTTATTCCTTTCCAATGTGGTGTAAATTTTTATGTTTCAAGAGCCTGTGTTCTGTCTTGTTTTCCTTCTCACCGGCACCATCCGTCCCATGCTTTCGGCACGCTCCCAGGTTTTGCTAAGGGATAGCCACAAAATGCGTTGGGGTTTAATGGCTATAGCTTACAAGTGTGTTAAATTAAACAGTTACTGAAGGAAATAGTAGGGTTTCATATTTTCTCTTCCCCGTAGGGAATTTTGAGGGATTTTTCACTGAAAACGCAGTTAAGTGGTGACCGTTTAGGTACTGGCAGCAGCGGGGGTGTGATTACTCTCTTAGCTGCAGCAGAAAGGGGCAATCCATTTGCATCTGAAAATCATTTAAGGCTGCCATTCAGAACCGGGATTTGTGTGATTAATACGTGAGCTGGCTCGATGGGGTAGATGTTGGGAGCCCGCTGGTCACTCGCAGATCGAAAGGCTTCAGCCCCTGCCTTGTGTTGATGCCTACTCCGGTTTTGCAAAACAATTCATTTCAGTGCTAACCCGGCCTGGAGAGCCTCTCCTGCGGTACCTGACCACGCAGAGGGTCACATCCGCGGCCGGGACAAGGGCACGGGATAATCCCGCCAGCGGGAGGCCCAGCCAAACCCATTGCACCATCTGGGCAACGGTGTTGGGAATGCCGGAGAAGCAATTGCAGCCGAGGGGAGGACCTTAACGGCAGCTGCTGCTTCATAAATCCTTCAGCCTGGCCAAACATAAACCTTTGGGAATATGCTGATGAAACAGGCCTTAAATCAAAGGCACTGAGTTTCTGCGAGAGCGCTGTGCGCCGCGTGCTGCACTGCAAGCAGGTTTTCTTGTGAGCCTGACGGTGTTTCATGCACCCTCGACTGGAGCCGGTCCCTGAGCATCCCCAACCAGCACAGCCACAGCTGCTGGGGCGCGGGAGGGGATTCATGGCCAGAGCATGGTGCCCACCAGCACCTTCGTGCCCCTGCAGCCCCGACCGGTTTGGGTCTCTGCAGCGCAAGGAACTGCAGCAGCCAGGGAAAACCTCTTTGTTTCAGCCCAGAAACCTTTCTGTTTCAAGAAGGGCCAACCCTGATGCGTCTGAAGCCTCAGGGTTTGCAGAGCAGAGGCGGGTGCCTCGGCTCCGTGATGACTTTCAGCTGTCACAACACAGCGGTGGGGCCGGGCATCCTTCTGGGAAGGGCTGAGCAGAGCCGGTTCCCAAGCGCTCGGACTGGGAGCAGCAGGATTTGAGGTAAACCAAAAGCATGGCCAGCCCCCAAGCCCAACGGCTCCCAAACTGCAGAGGTTTCTGGTGGGCGCTGAGGCTGGAGAAGTTTGCACTGCAGTATGGGAATGTCTACTGGAAGGGCATTTCATCTGATTTTTAGCCACGTAATAAGCCAGGCCTCCTACAAGCTCATAAACTGCATTAAAAGTAATGATCACACACATTTTGCTTAAATGCCTGCAACATTTCTTTCAATGAGCCACCTCCAGCTTGGAAAATGGACTGCAACTGTAAGTGAAAAACTCCAGAACTGGTGCAGTTCTGACTCTCTGGTCCTGCCATCGTGAGCTCTGACACGTCTGACGGCAGAATCTGCTTTAAGCCACGGGGACGCAGGAGCAGTGCGTGCAGAGCTCCTCGCTTCCTCTCGCAGCAAAGCCAGACCCTTCCCAGGAGCAGACCTGGATATTTACTTGCTCAGCTTTGTTAGTATCCCTGTGTTCACTTGCTCCATGTAAAGGAACTAACTAGAAATGCCTTTTTTTTTCTTCTTTTAAAGATGCTTTTATTAATGTGTTGACACGAGAGGGATGTTACCTTAGAAATAACTGCTGCAGTAGTGAGGAAAGGAAAGCAGGAAAGTCATTATGAATCAAAAGATGTTTGAAATAGAAAGGTGCTTTGCCCTGGGGTATCTAAGGATGGTTTGCCAGGAAAGCAAGTTTATCCTTTTTGCTAGGTTAATTAGAGCAGAGTAGGAAAGAGAAAAGCAAGAATATGTCAGCCCCCCGCCGCAAAGCTCCCCGAGCTCCGCGGCTGGTGTGGCCGCTGTCCTTCCGCCGGGCCCCAGCAGAGCAGAAGGGAGGCCACCGCTGCTGGCTTCCTTGCCGGTGATGCCGAGAACACGCGTGTGTTTGACCGGAGACTCTGGCAGAGCCTTCCCCTCCGAGCCTCCCAAAAAGCCCCGGCTGTGACTAGCGCAGACAGAAGGAAAGCCCTAAATCATGCTTTTCATTAGAGCTACAGGATGCGTGGTGACCAGGATGCATTCACTTTGTCATTCTAAGATACTTTTGGTTCATTACTTCAGAAAGACCCCATTGAAGACCAGCGCTGCAGAACTCGCATGCTTCATTTGGCACACAGTAAAGGCGGGGATTCCCACTCATTGTGAACTGTAGCAATGGGGGGGTCGAAGTCCCTCCGACCTTTGGTCGCTTGGTTTTACTTGGCCCGTTTGAAAACCATTTGGTTTCTTCGCTAAGCTGTCGGAGGCTACAGGGAATTTTGTTCTTGCAGCCTGGTCGCCTCCCAGCACCGGTTGAACATCTGCACTGGGTTAATGGGAGCTGTGGGCTGGTTTTTCAGGTAGGAATGCGCGTTTATACAAATCCAGGCAAGCTTAACTACAACAGCAACTGACACCAGAGTTATGGCTCCTCTTTCAAATGAGTTGTTCTTAAAATTTTGTGTCATTGAAGACTTTTTTGGTGCATGGCATAGACTGCGCCTTCCTCTGCAGGTGGCTCAGGCTGACTGAGACCTGCTGGCCCCTGTCTCTGCACATACACGTATATGGATATACATATATCCAGGTATATTCAGCAAGACCCCTTGCTGTCACCACTGCTAGGAGAGGGAACTGGGAAAGCACATGCGTGGTGTAAGGAGTTGGCTTGAGCAGCTGGAGGGTCTCTGGGCTCCACTTGCCGCAGCGCTGGAGGGGGTGACCAGGGGCTGCAGCTGAAAAAGAGCAGAAATCACCGGGATTCCTTGAGGATGGGGGAAGAAACTAACTGCTTTGGGTAACATCGTGCAATACGATCCACAGCACACAGCTGCCATTCATCCCGTGCTCAGGGGCTTTCTAGCCCCAGTCTGCCTGGGAGTCATCGAGCTGATTTGTCAGTAAGAATAATTCCTTTTATTTGGTAAAAGACGGGCATAGAATTTATTTTTATGTTTAAGAGCATTTTCAAGGAAGTAAGTGGCTCAACCAGTAACAGAAGGCAGATAATTTACTGCTGTCCTGCACCTCCCTCTTTGCCTTCGCACACGAATGCCTCTCGCCTCTTTGCATTCACTCCCCTGTCCCGTACTGCTGAACGCGGAAAAGACTCTAAATGCACTTTCCCTGTGAGCCAAATCTTTGGTAAATGTTCAGCTACATTGGAGTTGGAAAACAACTGTCCCTTCCCATTCAAATGGCTTCATCCCTAGGGACTTCAGAAGGGAGAGGCAGGAGGGACCCGGACGGATCCTGTTCCCCCCAGCAGCCATGTTTTTTTTGGCCAAAAGTTGTGAAGCTCTGTCTTAAAATGGTCCCTGTGGGATTAGCAAATCTTGGGTGCAGGTACTACAGGGGGTCCTGAACTCCCGTAAGTGCCTGAGGAAGGTCTGAGAGCATCCCTCCGCAGGGATCTTCAGGCTGGCTATTGATCCCAGGGCAGCCACCTTCTGTGCTACTTTAAAAACCAAAACCCAAGTGTTTTAACAGCTCAAGAAGGAGGGAAAAGCTGAGGGGAAGGGGAAGACAAAATTCTGAGTAATGGGAGAAGTCTAAAAAGATAAAACCCAACACAACCCAAATACAGAAAGTTAAAAACAGAAGTTTAGGCAAATAAAGCTTCACAATGACTAGAAACAGCCTTTCCAACAATTTCCTAAGAGGTTGCACTCAGCTTCTAGAGTTTAGATTTATCCACTCCACCTGTTCCCAAAGCAATGCAAAGCCCAAGCTGCCTTGGAAGTCAGGCTGAGTTGCTTTAGTTAATAAATGCAGGCATGGTCCATCGGAGCCATCCTTCGCCTGCTCCTTCCCCCGTGCAGCCAGGACACCTCGCTGACCCAGGCCCCCGTACGCCCAGCACCAAGCTCCGACAGACACTCCTAAGTAGTTTTTTCCTATATTTTCCACAGAGGAAACAGAACAAACATGTTTTTAAACGAGGATTTCAGCTAAGTTTCCTGAAATCTGTTGTAATTTCCATCTGGTAATTACCGAACAGGGGAAAAATTGCTCACAGGTTTCACTTGCCGTCTTTTGGACTAACAGATGATAAATCTACAGAAGGCAGATTTGGAACAAGGGAAAATGCTCACATTGTGCAGGCTTCATTCTTGAAAAACTGTTGATGAAGTTAATTTAAAAAATAATTTGATTCTGCAGCCAATCAACCCTAAAGTGCAGGTTTTAAATGCTCTGCTCAGATGCGGTGTGGTAGCTGGAGGCTGTTTGAGCAGCTCGGGATGCACAGGGGCTATACAGGTGGCTCAGAAGAAAACAGAAGGCAATTTAAGTTTAGAGCAAACACAGGGTGACTTAGCCAGGCCACTTGCTCCTTCAGAGTACCATTTAAACCTGGTCAGTTGACTATTTTCATTACAGAAATATTGACTTGAATAAAAGACCTTTCCTCCCAAATTTTGCTGTTTTCCAGCCTGCAGCTGAAGCTCCCATTCAAACCATCCTGACAGAACTGAACTTCCAAAGGACTTTGCCTGCTTTTTTTCAGGACCAATTGTAAATATAAAACCTCCCTGAAATATTTTCTGTTTCTCCATAGGCTTTCAGCTTGTGCTTTTATTTATAAACATCCGATTTTGCTACAGGTCAGCCATGCAAACCATTGACATCGAGACACCGCCGAGGCTGGCCATGCTCAGCCCTGAGGAGGCACCAGGTCCACACCTCTCCTCCCACCTTCATCCAGCATCTTCCTAATAGCCTTTTCTCACCCCTCCCCTTATCAGAGGTAGGATTAAATTGGCCACCTCCGCACCGCGTCCATCAGGGGAGCTAGATCCAGCCCAGTTTCTGGAGACAGATGGCAGGCAAGATTTAAGAAGAAGTTTTGCAAGATGTGAGAGCTCCCTTTTACTGGGCAACGAAGAATGTGGGAAAGAACTGGGCTAGGATCCAGCGGGAAATTTGTGAAGAAGGCTTGTGACTATAAAAGGAGACCGAGGCCGGTGGTGTTAAACCAGGGAGAGACAAAAGGAGGGTGGTCAGACCGACCACCCTGCCCTGCAGCTGCAAAGTCTGCATTGTTACTTGCCCCAGTGTTTTGGGCTGTTTGGGCAAGGGTGGTCCCCATGTGGTGACGGTGGGACAGGGGACAGGAGATATTTGGAAAGGTGAGTGCCAAGCAGAACTATTAGATGCGACTAAAATAATGAGGCCTTCTAAAAGAAGCTGAGCCCAAGGTCTTGTCCATCAGCACAGCTTAGTCGAAGGAAGCAGCTCGCAGATGTTCATCGGTGGAAGCTTGTGCTGAGCTCGGCCAGCTCTGCCAGGGAGGCTTCCCCAAGCGAGGGATGACCTGGAGAACCAAACGAGATGTGGACCTGCTGAAACTGAAGCTCTGGGGACACACTGACAAGCCTGGCGTCTTCAGCCGGGGCGGCGGGGGGAGGCTGCAGGGGCACGGCAGGCGCTCAGCATCGCCGATGATGGGAAGAGGTGTTGGGTGCTCCCCAGCCCCACAGCCACCGCCGGGCTGCGATTGCCCGGGCGTTGGGTAGGTCTGTCCTGCAGGGTTTCTTTTTCCGGTGGGTGGGAAGGGAATGGGAGTATTTTAAACAGCCACCTCAGCTGGGTGACCGGGAGATGGCTGACCAGGAGACGGGTGACCGGCGGCAGCATCCCGGTAACCAGCAGTAGGACAGTGCTCACAAACACTTTGAGACTCCTGCTGATTGCAGCATCACAGGAAAATGCACATGAAGAAGGCGTTAGGGCAGTAACCACTAGCTCATGTTTTGCTGTTGCTTCTATTTATTTATCAGGATCTCCTGAAAGCCTCTCCGAGAAGAGCCAGAGGCTTTTGGCTTCAGTTTAGCAATGAGACCTTGTGCCTCCCCTGGTCACCTCCAGACATTTCCAGAGCTGGAGACAGGAAGGAACTGAGAGCTCATTAACTGGGAAGCAGCAGGCATTTTATGGAGGAGGTTATTTGTGTCTCTTATTAACAATAACACTTAAAACGATTCCGCAGCTCAAGAAGCAGTTGCGTTACCCTGTCAGAGCACCTGTGTTTTGCAGGCTCTCAACTCTTACCCAAGTGCTTCTGTCCAGACCAGATGATCTCGACTGGAGTATTTTAATCCCCAAAGAGCCAGAGGGGTCATCAGTCCTTCATTAGCTGCAATGACCAGTGAGGGATGCAGTCCCGCCAGTGACCCGAGCGGGCAGCGAAGTCCAGACAGACCAGGAATAGCTCACAGCATCCATCCATGCCTCTTCAGCTAAGAATAAGAGATGTTTTTATTTCTCTTGTTCTTAAAACCTCTAGACCTTGTGCTACACAAAAAGGTCTCACAAGCACAGCCTTGAGGGTCAGAAAAGCAAAGGCAGGACAGCAAGAAAAGGATCTGAAGAATTTAGCTGTTTTATCTTTTTTTGGCTTTTATATGGCAGACAATCACTGTCAGCTGCTCAAGGTGTCAAGCTCGGGCAGAGGAACAGCCGTCGTCCGACCGCTTCAGGGTGCCGAACGCCAGCACCGCCAGCAAGGCTCCAGCAGGTCATGGCCATCCCGGGGCTGCCCGTTGCAGGCAGCCGGTAGGCAGAGGGACATTCCCGGTGGGAAGTAAAGCAGCAGAAAACAGGAGGAGGAAAGCAAGGGGAGGGAAATAAGCTGCCTCGTTCCTTGGCCGCATAGCTGGTACCAAGGCACGGCATGCTTCGTTCACCCAGAGCAGTTACTTTTCTCGAGAAGTTAAAGGAAGCTGTTTCACATGCATGTCAAAGGAGGGAAGAAGGAGAGGGAGGACCTGCACAGCTCGAGTTTCAGAGCTAATACAGCCACCGCTCGCCTCCCTGGGACCCTCAGTCGCTGACCTGCAGTTGTGCTTTAAGGAAAGCTCAGCATGACTGGATGTAAATATTTAGAAATATCTATATGCTAAAAATAGCTCTATCCCTATATGCAACTGCTCTGTTGCCATCTGTAGTGACTAATAATTACACCCCCATGCAAAGTTTTTGCAAACAAGCCCCATGATCCATGTATACAGCCCTTGCTGCCACCAAGGCAGGGGCGAGACCTCCCAGGTGTAAGCAGTAAGAGAGGAAGCAAACAGTCCCTTCGCCTCACAGCTTACACCTCGCTTGCAAGGGCTTGCAACCCAGTGATCTGGGATTGGAGACATGATTTCAAATCTATGTCCTGCCTGGAAAGACAGAAGCTGCTATAAAGCCCTTTGCATGCAACAGGAGCCTAGCAAAGGGGCAAAAGGATGATTCTGGCTCTCTCTAGAGGAATTGGCTATGGGGAATGGCCTGCCTCTGTGCTTAAGCTGTGGTTTGAGGCTGTGCTGGGCAGGGCAGAGCCGTGGGGTGGGGGCTAGGCCTGGGCTCCCCTCCTGCCAGGCAGGCGATGTGACCGGGATGAAGGTGCCGTGCTAGCGTCCGCCCCGGCTGAGGTCCCCACGGCTCCACGCGTGGTGGTGCTGGGAGCTGCTGTGCTCTCGCCATCCTTTCGCAGCCCTGCAGATGTTTCCTGGTTTCCCTCTGAGCCTCTGGCAGAGGCGTAACCCCAGGTCCCCGCACTCCCACCATGAAACGTGGCTCCTCTGCCATGGGCGCCGATGGGGAGAGCCAAAACCCGACAGAAACCGTCGCAGCTCAGACCAAACGCTGCCACCGTCGGCTCCTCTGCTTCCCAGCTTGTCCACAGCTTCTCCTGCAAACAGCCGGGCTGCTCTCCAACCACACGAGACACTAGCCTGGTGCTAGATCGCTCCCGGGAGCGGGGCAGCCCGGCTGGGGACTTGGGAGAGCGTGCAGACCAAGACAAGCAGCGGGAGCCCAGGGCAGTGATGCTCCTCACCCAGGAGACAATCACTGGTTGTAATATCGCTCTGTGGCTTGCTGGTGCCCTCTGCAGAAGTTTCCCCTTATTGTAAATGCAAAAATAATAACATGAAGGGACAATTTTATTGCTTGCTGATAGCAAGGGAGGACAGGTGACACGTGCCTGTCTTCCCGGGTTTGGAGAAACATCGGATGGTCCTCAGGCACCTAAAATCCTGCCCGATACGACCCTCCTTGACCTGTTCCTCCACTCGCACGCAGACGGCGTGACCTGCTCGCTGGCTGTTTCTCTGCCGCCATGCAGTACGGCTTCACCGACGCGGTGACCCCGAAACACTGTGGCTGTGGTGGGAGCACAGCGAAGCCTCTGCCCACCCCGCTCTGCCGGGCAGCAGCAACAGGGATGAACAAGGCTCCCGACCCCAGCTTAATAGGGAATTGCTGGAAAGTGCTGCAGCTCTGGAGCTGCCGTGGGGAGCCACCTCCCAGTCAGCCCCAGCAGTGAGCTGTTCCCTGAGGAACTGGGACTATTCCTGGTTTCAGAGACCTCCTTTTGAGGTCAGGTCCATTTTACTGAATCACCGCTCTGAAGAGGAAAGTTAGCCTCCCTGCTCCAGCGCAAAGCCCTCAGTGCTAATGATCTCAACACGCTGCAGAAGCAGGGGAAGTCCTCTCATGGCCATCAAAGCATCCTCCCGTTCCCCGTCCACCAAGGGCAAAGCTTTTGTCTGAGGTGGGAACGCCTTCCCCTGGGTGTTTTGCAGAAGACCCATTTGCTCCAACTTAACTCAGGTGGTGTCACTGGTGCTCTCAGTGAGGCTGGACAAAGAAGATGTAAAAGGCAGAATCAGGCTGTCTCAGCAAAGAACAATGAACGTCATTTTATTTTGCAAAGGAGTTTGTTTTCTATATTTAGTCTTAAAAAATCAAATCAAGAATAGAAACTGTCTACAGGGTTTTGGGGCTTTAAGTAGACCTCTCAGAAGAACAGCTGAACCCCGTGAATCATGAAAAACCTTTTGATGGTGCAACCTGCGGCTGTACATGGGCTCCCAGCAAATTACGAGGCAGCTCATCCGAGAAGAGGAGCTGCGTATCTCATGGTTGCAGTATTTCACAAAACCTCATTGTTCCCAGCAGATACCTTCACTCTGAAAAGAAAGAAAAGATCATATCATTGGAAAGCAAAAAAAAAAAGCAAGTTCCAGGAAAACAACTGACAGATAATGCCAGCTTACGCTTGCAGGTTCATTTAATATATCCCTGTAGGGTATTTATCTGCCTGTAGTGCCCTCTCCAAAAACAGCAGGGTTATAACGCAGGCCGTGTGCCCCTGCTGCGCCAGCACAGTGATGCACACTTGTTCCTCCCCTCGGATTTCAGAAAGTCAGAGAAGCTGCCTGGGCAGTGAAATACACTCTGTGCAAGGATGCTTTTTTGTCCTGTGTGAGACAGAAATAAAAGGAGGTGCCTTAAATCTAGTTCTAAGTTAAAAAAAAAAAAAAAAGTTTGCTTTTCCTAAATTGCTTTTTTTCTGACCGACAGATAGGGTTCTTTTCTGATAAAGCCCTTCTCTGGAAGTTTTCCAGGTCTGATGGGCACAGGGGCACTCCCTGCCTGCATCCTCTCCAATTCCCTCTATATGGGATTTTTCTCACTTTTGGCCCACTGCAAATTCATTACTGAAGGAAATGTTTCCTAGGGCCTTGGTTAGAATAACTCATTGCTTCATCTTCTGCCAGCACCAGGAGGTCTTGCTCACGTACCTTGCTTAAGACAGCCTGTCCCTGGTACCTCCAGGCAGCTGCCTGATACACGTGCACGTTCGGTAACACACGTCTGTGCTGGCGAGCGGTGAAACCCCGTGGGCATCCAGCAAAGCCATTACCGAAAATGACATTATATCTTTGAAATTATGTTTTGCCACAGCTGCATTTGTTGGCCTAGTTAGACCTCAGCTGTATGGTATTTCTAGAAAATTGCATCTTTTGATCGTCTGTTAAGCAAAGCATTATCTGGAAAAATCCATTTTAGTCATTTTAGTAACTTGAAATAGACCTGCGCCTCTCAAGAAGCTAAACAAGCCGCAGACGCCCCGCTTTTCACTTTAGCTGGGTGTCGCTAACACCAACAAACTCCCTTGTGTAAATGCTTCGAAAGCCAGTGGCTCTTCAGAGCTGAAGACCTCCCTCCAGGCAGGAGCTTTGTCCTCCTACACAAGTCGTTTTTAAAAAAAAAAATCAGCTCACAAGCTCCCGCTCGCCGTGCCTAAGCAGGAGTTCGCAACCGCAGCTGACACACAAGCTGGTTCCCACTTTCATGCAAAACTCTCAGAAACCAACTCCATCCCTCAGGGAAGCTGTAAGGCTTTGCAGGCTTTGCCCGCGGGGCCGCAGATTCGGGGATGTCCAAAGCAGCTGAAACCAGCACTGCCGCTGGAGAACTAATGCTCTGAAGTTCCAGATTGGCATTTAAAAATATTTTAGCCATCTCTGGCTTGATACCGTTAGCAGCGTGGGGACTGGGGGCCACGGGGGGTCCGAGTGCCTGTGTGCAGAGAGATCCGGAACAGCAAACCTTCGCCTGCTGCCCTCAGCCTTTTATGTGCAAATCTCACACTCGCTTATCTCCTTCCCATCCAGAAGCTGCTTATTTAAATTAAAGGTTATTTGTAATGGGTTGAGACTCCAAAAGCATGACTTGGAGCATTTTTGTGTTGGATCAGGAAACAGATAACCCTCTTGGGACTAAATGTCCAGAGAAATAAGGCGAATCATTGCCATTTCCCTCCCCCAGAAAAGCTTTTTCCTTTTCTCAGGGTATTTTGGGTCTTTCTCATGGTGTTTTGAAGGATACACTTACACAGAAATTGGAACAGAACTACCATAATTTGAGCAGGAATTGCCCTCCCGAAGCCTGCTGAATTTTGCGGGAGGCTTTGCTCGTGGTCAGTAGGCTTTAAGCACACAACAGGCACCAGAAAATCTGCAACACAAACTGCGTGGGTACGGGCAGAGCCCTCCTTCCCGCACATGGACTTTCATTCCTTGAAAACTAGTTTAGCAGAGGCTTCCTCGGGGATGTATCAGTCAAACGAAAACTGATCTATCAAAAAGCTGTCTCCGGACCGTGGCAAAACTGAGTATGAAATAGGAAAAGCAGTTGCAGGTTTCAGGGCTGCCATTAATCCTTACCCAGAAACTCAGCAAAGACAGCCTCTGCCATCAAGCAACGCCTCTATGGCTTTCCCTCTGATGCTGAAACACCGTTTCCCTTTGTTATATGATCTTGGTACTCAAGGCACTGGTCAGGGATCTGCTGCTGATTTCACAGGCAAGTCCTAAGACGGATCTTTATGGCCATTGGCGCGATGACCATGGTGCAAAACTGGGGTGGGATGGGATCGGATGGGGGTGGGATGGGATGGGGTGGGATGGGAATGGGATGGGGTGGGGTGGGATGGGATGGGATGGGATGGGATGGGATGGGATGGGATGGGATGGGGTGGGATGGGGTGGGATGGGGTGGGATGGGATTGGATGGGGTGGGATGGGATGGGGTGGGGTGGGGTGGGATGGGATGGGGTGGGATGGGATGGGATGGGATGGGATGGGGTGGGGTGGGATGGGATGGGGTGGGATGCAGCCCCCACGCCGCCGAAGCCCGGTGCATGTGCGGACAGCTGTGTGCAGTGCTGCTCTCCCGTGCCGCGCCGAGCTCCCTGCGAGGAGGTGTCAGGGCTCGTTCCTGATCGGAGAATAAGCTCACACAGCGCATTTCAAGGCGCGTACAGCCCCAGCGGGGAGGAACAGACGGACGCTGCCCAGCCACGCGGGCACACCGGGTGATGCAGGGCCAGGTGCCACACGATTCAGCACTGGTGGGGAAGTGTGAAGCCGCTCTTCATCCCCTCACTCTGTGTAAAACCATTACTTTAGAGATATTGCCCTCCTGTAGCTATGGGGGCAGTAGGGGAAGCAGATGGTCCCCGACACGTTGCAATTAAAACTCCATGTTCATTTCAGTGTAAAGCAGCTCAAATTGTTGCCTGTTTCCTTCCTTTTATGAATCCTGACAAGCAGTGTCTCTGCTTACACAGCGACGGCACGAGGACACACTTGCCTGACATAAGGAACACTTAATCCAAACAAGACTCTCTTATTTTTCTCTTGATGCTTTCTATGTGGGAGTAGATCCATCAGAAAGAAGCTTCAACAGCTCATAGAAATGTCACGAAAATGCTGTATTGTGCTACAAAAATATTAACTTTCTTGCTTTAAAAAAAAATTGTTATCAAGTGGAACAGAAAATCCATTCAGTTTCTAGGCCTACCACAGCAGGACTTTGATTATTCAGTCAATTTTAAATGGCATCTTGATACAATGCTTAAAGAAGTATTCTCATGCAAATCCATCGAGGACCAGAAATAGTCTCATCCAATAAATACCAACCGAAGAAAAGAGTCATGTTTACATTTCTTGTCCTTATAACATTCAAAAATAATGCTTAAAAAATATCAGAAAGATAAAAAAGGCTTGGTTAGAATAACTAATCAGAATTGCTCTTGTCAATCACCAGCACTTTGATGCGAGTAGCTTTGCCACAGAGATTTCATCAAACCCACCCGAAGAGCAGCAGTAGGAGACCCTCACCTCCAAACAACTCCCGGCATCAGAGGCGTTTCACTTTTACACTTAAAACGTGCTTCTGCAGTACAAGTCACCCCTGCAGCACGCCGAACCACAGACAGACCCCCTCTAAAATTTGGGTGATACAAATCCAGAGCTGTCTTCAAATTTAGTATTCTTGAAGACATCTCTTACTACGAACAGGTAAGAGGGTTTAGGGTTTTTCTTCTTTGCTTGAGTCTCGCACTTGAAAACGGAGCTTTTCCATGTTGCTCCCAGAGTATTGGCGTGAAAGATCAAACCCGGGAGTTTTGGTATGGCAGGAAACAGAGAAAAAAGGCACGTAGAGTGCCATTTTGGGATGTCTGGTGGTAACAAATAAGTTTTCACAAAGGATGAAATTTTTCTGAGAAAGTTTCTCCTTAAAGGCAAAAAATGTGAAATGTGGAATTAGATAAAGAGGCGGCTCTGAGGGACAACTCCCCAGTCTCTAATGGCAGCTTTAAACCAGTCTAGCCTGGAACTCGGATAAAGAAAATTATCTTTGCCCCCATATATTTACATTTTGGACCATTATTAAATAGCCCACAAAAAGCAAAGACAAACAGCAAATAATAACAGCCTCCGAGCTGCGTTACCCTCACCTTTCCCAGGAGCCTGTGTGCTCCTAGCCATCCGCTGCGCCGGCAGCGGGCCAGGACCTGGGATACAGCCCTGCGTTTGCCTGCTGGTGCGTGCACTAGGCGTCCCTTCCAGGCAAAAAGAATCGATTTTAAGGAACAAAAAAAGGAAAGTAGAAAGAAGGAACATGAGCACAGGTTTTTTGAAAGCTCCCGAATGCAGTGAGCGGGTCCAGAGGAGGGCCAGGAAAACGATCCGAGGGCTGGAGCACCTCTCCTATGGAGAGAGGCCGAGTTGGGGTTGTTCAGCCTGGAGAAGAGAAGGCTGCGGGGAGACCTTTCAGTACTTACGGGGGCGTGATGATGAAGAAAGATGGAGAGAGACTTTTTTTACCAGGGCTTGAAGCGACAGGACGTGGGGTAACAAGTAACAGTTTTAAGCTAAAAGAGGGTAGATTTAGACCAGCTCTAAGGAAGAAATTCTTCTTTACTACAAGGGTAGCGAGGCACTGGAAGAGGTTGCCCAGAGAAGCTGTGGATGCCCCATCCCTGGAAGGGTTCAAGGCCAGGCTGGATGGGGCTTTGAGCAACCTGATCCAGTGGAACTCATCCTGGTAGGGCATAGAGCTTTGCAGGGCCCTCCCAACCTAAACCATTCTGTGATTCCATGATCTTTTCTCAACGCTTCCTCCTCATGGGAGAACACTTCCAAAACATGTCTGGCTCTGCTCATTTCCTTCTCTCCAGAAATCATTAATAGTTAAAAAATACTTTGCTTTTGTTTTTCTCCTTTTGAAAAGGAAAAAACAAAAAGACAGATTGCTTCAACCTAATAGAAACAAAGTCAGTTTAGATTTAATTTTAAAATGGAAAGGAGACTCTTCTATATGCAGTATTATTCTCTTTTAAACTGCCTTTGTGCAGACTTGCAGGCATTGCCTTGAAGCCATTTCGGCTACGATGCACAACAGCAAGTCTTATGGAGCAATAAACAAAACCAGAAGTTGCAAGAACAGTACAAGCACGTCAGCACACCCTGGTTTAGCAATTCAAAAAATTTTTGAAGAAGAGCTGTATTAAAAGTGCTGGGCTGATGATGACAAGTAACTACACAGAATAAATCCTTTGTATTGAACTGAACTGCTAATTGCATTTGCTGGCACTAACATTTGCAATGGTTACTATCTAACTGGTTTATTAAAGAGTAAACAGTGGGGAAGAAAAACTTTGCTCTTGTTCTGTACTTCTGTTTTAATGGCATGGCACAGCAAAACTGGGAACCTTATCAAAGGAAAACATCTCCACCTGCTTTTCACAGAAAAGAAAGTATTTTACAGTAGTTACCATTTAATGAGTCTTCCCAGCTGAAAAAAAAGCCCAACAACCAAAGAAACAAAAAAAACCCCAGCAGAAAACCTTGCAAAATGTACCTTTTAGGATACTTCATGGTAGACTGTTCCAGCAGGAGTCTAAATACACAGATTTTAGGTTTTGCCCAAAGTAGGATTTAAAAAAAATATTGGTCCATGGGTTCTTTATTTATTTTGGAAACAGCACCAAGTTTTTAGTTCCCCATGCAAACATCAAGCAGCTAATCCCCTTCACATTCTGCTGAATAGCTGAGGTAGCGGGCATGGCAGTGCCCCACACTGAGACTTACATCTAATTATACCGTACAGAAGCATCTGTAGAAAGTGCTGCTTAAGGACACACATGCTTCCCTCAAGCTAAATTCAGGGTGAGCAATGAGGGCACAAAGGCTTTTGAAATTTAAGTAAAATTTAATTGGAGCTGAGTAACTAAAGTTAAGAAAGTAATTTGCCATACATACGCTAGAACCGACAGTTCTGCAGATGTGCAGTAACCTATGGAAAAAGGGGATTGTTCTCCCCCGTCACGTCCCGCCAGAGGAGGAAGGAGAGGTGACTCAAATTCGCCGATCCTCTCGCTGTGCATCAAGGCGAAACGACACTCAAGGTCCATACACGAACATTACTTTTAATGTGTATAATTGTAATTGTATTGACAGGAGCCCAACAACATTGTAAAAGTTACTTCTCGGCTTAAGTCTCGCGTTACCCCATTAGTTCAAGCCTTGCATTACTTGGTGGTCCCAAGCCTTGCGTTACTTATTAAGAAAGGGTGAAAGAATGAAAAAAAGAGGGAAGAGGAGCGAGATCGATCACCGGTCGGGTTCCAGCGTTGGGGGGTGTCTGGTCTGTAGGAGCGCGCGTCCCGAAGTCCCCCCCAGTGGCATTTGCCTTCCCCTTCTGTGCCCGCCGGCCACTACGGACTGCCCCTCTCTCGGGGTCTTTTGCACCTTGTGAGGGTTTGAGACATTCCTCGGAAAAGCTCAAGGGATCTTCTCCCCATGTTCCCTTATCGAGTTCCATCTCCTGCCGATTGGTTAGCTATATTAATTAGCCTCGAGTTCCATCTCCTGCCGATTGGTTAGCTATATTAATTAGCCTCGAGTTCCATCTCCTGCCGATTGGTTAGCTATATTAATTAGCCTCGAGTTCCATCTCCTGCCAATTGGTTAGCTATATTAATTAGCCTCGCTAGCTATGTAAATTCGCAGGCATACTCCTTAGAGGAGTGGGGGGGAACAAGTCTTCTCGGTCCTGAATTGAGTCGGTGGTCATGATCTCCCACCGCTGCCTTTAACCTTCCCCTAGTTATCACAGTTTTGCGCACTTTATCACCCAGCTTTCCGCATCTTCTGGGACACGATGTTCCCTTTTATCAGTCTCGCAGTTCTTAAAACAAACACTTCCTTATCTCTCAGCTCCCTCCTCTGTCCAGATTCTGTTCTGCAAAGCAAACAGTTCTTTGTTCCAGGGGTTACAAGCTGGCCTTGGTGTTAGATCGCTTGTTCTTCCAGCTGGTCTCCTATACCCCCCCCAACTTTTTTTAAATTTTTTTTTGGTGATAACTTTGGCACTGAAAGTAGGGAGATTACGAGCTCTTGTTGGCACAGCTGTGACGCGTCAGCATGCTGTTTTACAAAGGGAAATATTTCCCCCGCTGTTTATAATGCATAGCCTAGTTGGAGTCCATTCCATCATTTCATGCCTTCAGGAAAGCTTTATGTGGCTTATCATTAAAATGGTTACAAATCCCTGAAATCTCAACAGATGTTTGCACTGAACTCCAAGGATTTCTCACCGTTTAACCAAATACCAGCCCGCTAGAATAATCACTGTTTTGTGGAGGAATGGCTCCCTAGATCTCTCATGAACCACTGCAGGGGTTAACATTATGCACTGACCAGCTAACACACCCCTGGGACATCCGACCAGTTTGTTGGGTGCCATGGGGCACCAGACGGGTGGCACCAGCCTTTCTCCCTGCACATACGTTTAGCACTGAGGCCCTCCTGTGGCTGCACGGCAGATACGGAACATCGCTTCCACTGGGAGAAGGACAGCTGAGTGAGAAATACCTGCCTAATTCTTCAGGGAAAGGTAAATCCATGGTCAAATCCGCAGCTGCAATTGAAACTAACACTAGGGAACTTCTCCAGTGAGAAAACATGTGACAGCTGGCAACACTACGGACGGCCCAGCTAGGATCAGCGAGGGAGCAGCAAAAAGAAACAGGACCATGGGAACCACAGGGATTCTCTCACCTTCCACACTGCGGGTAAGTCATAAGAAAAAGCAGGATCAAACTGGCAAGATCTTATCCACAGGAAAACTTTACCCCCAGGATAATTATAAAGCAAAGCCTGCAGAATCAGAAGCATGTACTTCAAGAGGAAAAAAAGCAAATATTTAGCAGGAATAGTGTCCCAGTAAAAATCTACCTTGTCCTAGTCCAGTCCCTTGGTTCCAAATTCTTTTTCTGAATTCGTTTCAGCTTTAATGTGTTTATCAACAATGAAGTTGTTGAATGAAATGTTTCCTTCTCTAACAGAAATCTAAACCTAAGCTTAAAGGAAAAAAAAAAAATTCTGAACTCGGAAAGCAGCATTTCAGTACAAGAATCTGTTTTATTTTTACAGTGCAGTGATTGAAACAACGTAGAAATTTAACTTGCAAAACTGAATTTATAATCACAATGTCTATCCGAAGGCAATACATATGTGTTGTTTTGTTTTTCATCATAAAATATTCCTCTGGACACCAGAAATTACGAACTCTGAACACTATACACAACACTATTTTAGAGACTAATTCATCATAATTTAAATCTATCTTATAAACGATTTCTTTTAAAAAACATGTGAAGATAAAAAGAACTCAAGTATTAAACTCAAGGCCTTGATTATTATTATTTTCTTTTTTTTCTTAGGCAAAGATACGTTAAGAAATGTATCAAAACAATAACTCTGTGGGTATTATCGCTACTAGTCAGGCTCTGTAACACACTGCTCCACAATTTCACGCAAGTTTGGATTCTCCATCGCAGCTGCTACTCTCTCTTTGTCATTGATTTGCTTGTTGACTGCAAAACATCACATGAAAGGTAAAGTCAAAAGCAGTTTTCGGTGGTGCTTTACACATACTGCATCGGTGACGTGACAAACGTAGATACCATACTGCAGTGAAGATTTCCCAAACCTAGTGAATGGCCAGCTCAAAGACTGAGAAAATGCTGCTGTACAGTAACAGTACCTTGTGTCAACCTCCTTTTCAATTTTCTTTTTAGGTGGAAGACATATTTGCATAATATCCAAAATGTAAATTTGTACAATAGCTGATAAAGCACTGTACAAGCAGACATTTCAGTTGGGTGGCCTAGAATAAGGAGGTTGTGCCAGACACAATGAAGGACAACAAGACAAGAAGAGTACGAGGGTGCTCATGAGCCAGCAGTCAAAGGACAGAGGATCAATAGGAAATTGGGAACAAAGCAAATGAAAGCTCAGTCACAAAAACACCCAACCATCAGAAACCAAACAATTTTGTTGCGTTTCCAGTTTAGGAAAAGAATGTAAGATGCACTAATGACATGTCTTGAAATCAAGCGTGAAATTGGTGACAAATCAGTAGTCCAAGTTCCCCAGGTTCAATTTCTAATCGTTTAATCAAAAGAACCGATTTTCCCCATACAAAGATGTCTACTGCTTAAGAACAAAAAAGCCTGGGACACTGCCTGGACAAAGGCTCTAACAGCTGTTTAAGCCAGTGATCAGCTATAGCTTTGAAAGAATTTTGATGTCCTGCAAGTTTTACTTTAAACACTGACTGAGAAACATCTATTTTTGTTACGATGATGTTAAGATAGCAAGATCCACCAATCCAGAAGTTCTTCATGTTAATTATTCAGCAGCACAGTAGCAACTTCTTTTGTTACAAACACAACATCTGCAAGAACTGTGGGGTTTTTTTGTTTAAAAAAACCAAACCAACAACAACAAGCATACGTTCACAGTACCAGCTTTTGAAACAGCCTCAACTATAAGTTTCATTTTTAAGCTTTAGCAGTATATTAATTTCTGAAAAGGATAGCAAGGTAGGGGGAGAAAAGGACTTCTCAAAAGAACACAAACACACAGTCTAAAGCTGCACTCATTCATTAGCTCTACTTACTGTCTTCTTCTGTGGAATGTGTACCTTCAGATATGTAGATTTCCAGCTAGAGGAGAGATCATTAATGTTAGATGCGTACATCAACAGCTGAATATATTCATTACTGGAAGAAAAATATCATACAATACACAAACAATACATGTCATTCATACTTTTAAAAATGTTCACAGACAACGAAAAGGCATCGAGGACAAGAGCTGATCTTAGACTTCACTGCAACACAATCACAACACAATCCCCTCCCCCATTTCAGAGAGGCCCCAATAATCTTTCTTCAAAATTGTGGAGGTGTTCATTCCTCACTAATATCGACTGCTCTTGTGAAAAAGTCATTGCAGTTAGGCTGCTGGAAACAGAGCGGAGAATTGGCACCAATTTTCCAACAAGTTCTCTGCAGGTCACAATTCAGGAACGATTTGCTTAAAAGCCACCAGAAATGCAAGCGTCGCTTGCAGAAGCTAAGCACTCTTGAAAAGACGTCCTTAGGAAGAGATTCCTAACAAGATATTCCTAATGAGTTTTGCTCAATTACGAGAATTGCAGATATTCTATTTGAAAATGGTAGTGTAGTGCAGTATCTGTTTCCTGCCTGGGAACAGATTATAAGACTAGAATCTGAACAGACCTAAATCATCTTCAAGCATTTAACACGCCTGGGAAAAACAACAAAACAACCCTCACACATATTGAGCTACAAGGAGATCTCATAAAACTGATGTACCAAAGGAAAACCAAGTAAACAAATCCTGTGCCTTTCATCTTATCTCACTGAAGCTAGACCTATTTGTTACCCCGTGTCCAGCATAACAAATCACTGTCTACCTAATTTTCTAGAAATGCAAGTCTCACTTTACGCTGTTTAACTGGAAAGATGAAGCTAGCAACTATAAAAACAAAACAACAAAAAAAGTCAACACCAGAAATCCTAAGCTAATGAATTTGTACTTGAAATTATTTCAGGCAAGCTTCTAAAGGTCTATAAAAGACTATGTTTGCCATTAAAGGTCTACTCTTAGTTCCTGCTAAGACCCAAACAGCTTTCTTCAAGGATATATTAACCCCCAGGTTCCTATATAGTTTCTGACACTCCAGCAGCATAGGCAGGGCTGGCCCCTGTTAGGGACACTATACTGACTGGGGTCAGGCCCGTATGCCACCTATACAACAGTTCCTAAGACACAGGTCATAAAGAGAGTCCTTCAATGCAGTTTCAGTTTTGAATTCTGCAGTTCTTCTAAAGTGTAATGAACCTGTTCTGAAGTTTTTACTACCTAGACAATGCCTACATAAAGTAGTGGAACTCCCCTTAACCAGTTTCCAACTGCCAACAGAGTAGTTCTCTTGCTTTCAGGGCTCGCTCACAGAAGGTTGGTCCACTGGAAACAACTCTCAAATATTCTAGATGGTACAGCAGAGTCAGTAACTATTAATATTTTATATTTATGATGCTTAGAAATATTGAAATACTGCAGAGGCCAATTCATTTTCCCCAAGGCAAGAGTATAATTTTGATTCTTTGTAACACTGGATTTGAAAACACCCTCTCCTCCACCAAGCAAGAACCTGAACGATGGCTGGTGAGGAAGTCCCTTGAAACACAGTGTATTTCAGAAGTGCAGCAATAAATAGTCTTTTGTAAAGGAAAAGAAGAACCACAGTTATTGACAAATGCCTTCAGATGCTCCACAGTACTGCAACGTTCACTCCCTCCATAGGCAAATGACAAGCTTTAAGAAGACTCCATCCTTAATCCCAGCTTGCAAGTTACTTGATCCTGCAGCACACACTCTTTAAAGAGAGCTTGGCATACATTCTCGTAGTTTAAAGCAAGTTCCAGAACAGATACGTTACCTTATGTCTAAAAGGCAAACATCTCTGAAGTTTTATTCTTAAACAAAGGCCTGTTTAAACAAAACAGATATGAGATTTTCTTGTAAAAATCAAGGTACATTTTCAGAGAATCCATATTTAACAATAATAACCACCAGTATAACTGACAACCTTCTCCTTTTGTATTCTGAGCAGCACAAGCCACAGAGGAAACTAAATAATTTGTGGTTTGACCCTTTGGATGTAGCTTCTCAGTTAAGCTCATACCTGCCTTACAAGCTCAGGAGGTCTCTGGTCTCTAAACGCCTCCTAGAAACACTAAATACAGACAGATTCCTCCATTTCCAGCTTTCTTCTGTATTTTTGATAGAGCTTCCTGGCTGTCACTGTGGTTCCATCTGTACTGAGAAGAATGCTTGTTTTGTTTTCTAACATTTGTTAAAAAAAATCCAACATAAATTGCTTGAAGAACACAAGCCTCCAATGACTCGAGAGCAATTCAAGCTCAAAACTTCACTATTTAATGTCTAACTGAGCAGAGGAGCGTTGTGGTTCATCTTTGGGAGCGAGATCCAAGTCTGGGGACACCCCTACCACTAGCCCACTGCTGTTTTCCCACAAGGCCCGGCTTTGCAATGAGATGCACATGGACAAAGCCATACCACAGCCCCAGTTTGTCCTCAGGCTGAGCCAGTGGTAACAGCAACAAAAAATACTCCCCGGAAGAACTACCAGCTTAGAGTACTCTCTACAGATAAGGAAGTTTGGAAAAAAACCTCTGTTTACTGCCCACATTCTTACATATACCACCCAACTATTTAAAACAGTTACCATAACCCTTTCCCGTAACAGCATGAGGAACTGCGCTTCAAAGGTCACACGATACTGATAACGACTGCACAATCAGACAGACATCAAAGACCTGGCTGACATTTAAGTGCTGAGAACGTGATTAGCCCAAAGTTTAAGATTGGACATATACACCATTGATCCTCAGGTCCAAGCCTTAACCCAATGACATTCCTAACAGGGTCAAACTATAAATAAATTATTACAGTTTGGCATGCTAATGCTTTACTATCTACACTTCACTTTCTACACAAAGCTGCAAAGGTTTATTTGGGCATAAATACATGTACTTCATTTAATTTAAGACTTACTTTCCCTTAAATCTTTAAAACAGACTGAGAAATCCTAGTATTAGTATGTAACGGTAGGAGTTGCTAACGTTGGTACATTTAAACAAATCATTTCAGAGATCTCAGACGTGACTTTTCAGATGTGATCTCACTACAAATAATAAGGAAGAAAAAAGGCAAAATAAGCCAGTGTAGATTCTCATTCAACTTAATGGCTTTCAAACTCCCAAGAATCTGGAATTTTTTTTGTGTTCTTGGATTGCATGTTGGGTTTTTTGTTACATGTGTGAGAATGGAGAGCTGTCCCTAAGGTAAGGGAAAGATAAGGGAAACAATCATAAAGTTCTAATGTTTTTTGAAATTTAAAAGCTGACAAAATTTTTGATTTAACATTACTAAAATAATTTGGAAAATATAAAGAAGGAATTCTGTACCACTTCCCAGTAGATTTTTGAGAGTGTTTCCCTAACTTGATAAAACAGATGGATGTCCCCACATTTCTTCTGGTTTTTGTCTGTTTGTATTGCTAGCAGCGTTCTCAAGATGAAATTCCTGGTCAAACTGCTGGCAAAACAATACTGAATTTTAACTAAGACTGATGCTATTCAGACAACCTCAAATTAACTTTAGGCTCGTTGTTACAGATTTAATGAAACAGAAATCTTACCAATGAGAGTAGCCAAAGAGCAATGAGGTACTGTTGGTGTAAACCTGATGATAACCAGATATTCATCTTCACCTATCTCGTGCACTTCAACACAGCTTTCCGTTACCACTTCCAGTTCTTCTAAAGTATTAGGCTTCTCCGGGTCCCGGATAGTACGGATTATATCTAAAGCAGAAGACAAGTGACCAACAGTAAAGTAGCTTTCCTGAATTTAATAAAAGGTATTTTTATTAGAAACCGTCTTCCCAGCATTGTTCATTTTGCTCCTCTTCAGAAAAGGCAGAGCAGTAAATACCAGTGATACATTACCTCACAACTTGCTTCAGAACTGGGCAAATTGAAGCATTTATTGTTCACTGTGCACATATTTTTCACATTCCAGTTCTAAACTTGCCATTATTTTTACAATCCCATTATAATAAGTAGAAATCAAAACATGCCTATTAAAGGATATATATTACCTTCGGAGCTACAGGTCATTTAATATTAGCCTAACCAAAAGCTATACACAGAGGTAGTATTTCAGATAGGTTTGCTTGCCTTTCAGGTTTTGCAAAATCTAACTTATTAACAAGACAAGCCAGACTTCCTTCTCATCTTCTTGTCTCCACTTCCCAGCCCGGGCCTCAGAGGTAAGATTCTGAAGCCATCTTAAGGGAAGCCAATACAAAAATAATGCACTAATGTATATTTATCTGTATCAATGGCCACTTCCTTAGCCTGTAAAATGTGGAGATCAACTAGTTTTCAAATACCTGCATAGAAAATGATAAGCAGCATTGCCTTTTATGGAAGCAACATGTTCTGGATTAGCTTAAGGAGATTTCATCATACAATGAAATGGAATTACATTTATTGTTGCTTTTTCCATAGAGCAAAAGGTTTTAAAGTAATATTCAAGAGCTACAATATTCGATTATAGGGCACTGAAAAATAATGCACAAGAGAGTATGTGAATTCAGTAAATTTCCTGAGAGCCTGAAAAAATAAGTCCTGCATTTCAAAGTATTTGCTGAGTAACATAGATAGCATAGAAGGAAAGGCAACGAGATCTCTAGCCTATGCACATCTGCGCCACGTACACGGCGTAACTTTAAGAGATGCTAATTTTGACAGTGAAGGCCAAACCTAACAAGTGACCAGCTGTCATGTCTCACTCGCTTCTGCCTTATACGCAGTTGTTTGCCCCTTAGAAATGCAAGTACAAGCACTTCTGGTATAAATAAGGTAACTAAAGGGATATAGGTTAAGCTCACTTTAAAAAAAACAGGTTAAAAAAAAATAAGAATGGGGAGGTATTTTTAACTAGCTGTAGTGATTTTCTTTTCGTGCAGCCCTATCGATAGCTCTACTGCAACAGCTCTAACGGTATTACGAAAGCAACTGTGACAGGCAAATGTAATTTGCCTCCACTACAGCAGACTGCTCCAGCCTATCTTCAGGTACAGACAGACCCACCCAGCTCTTAACTCGAGAGCTGCAAAGCTGCTTTCAGTGCATTCCCGCCGTTACGCTCATAGGCCCAGCCTCTCAGCAGGCATCACAAGCAGAGTACAACATGGCACTAATATTGCTATATTATTTCCAGGCAGGCAGGAAGCAGGCAGCCAGCAGGCAGAAACGGTAGTTCATATCTGTCTGGACCCCATCTGTGCAGGCATACCCTAAAGTCTCTGACCTGCCAGGGAGGAAAAGACTTATTTTTGTACAGTTGTATAAGCTTTCACTCCTGGTACTCACCTCACCTTCTCAGAGCCTCTCACCCTCCTGCAAGGGCTACTCAAATTGCTCTCAAAACTGAGGTAATCCTTTCAGCAGGGCTGGGAAACACTTGCTGTTCAAAGTGAGCTGTCATCACTCATACCACGAAACAAAATTTGGGATGAGTGAGAGAATTTAGCCCCATTCCCTGATTTCCAGGGAAGCAGACAACTGCTTGAATGACTCTGAAGCCCCTAGCCTCTGTTTCTCTGTCTACATCGTAAGGATGCGACGCTGCTGAACTGCAAAGCTAGGAGACACAGGAGATGCCACAAGGCTATTTGTTCTGTGTTCCCAAAGAATCGATAACTGTCCCCTCAGTTACATTAGGGATCATGATGGTAACATACAAACAAACTGTCTAGCTTTATTAGAATGTGTTCCAGCAAACAGATTAATAGTCAAATCGCTAAAAAGTGCTTTCACTTTTTTTCCATTGTTCAGTCTGTAGTACTGCTTTTTGCTTAAAGTCTCAGACAAGTACAGAAGGCTAGCCAAACAAAGCGCCTCATCTAGCCAAACAAACCACCTCAACAAAACCAAAAAGACTACTTAAAGGAAATGTTTTTGATCCTGCAACATCTAAGTCCATTTGATTTTAAGCAGGGGAATTCTCACTGATATGACTTTTGATGTTTTATCCATAAGAATAGGATAGTTCAATTGGAAGGGACCTACAACGATCATCTAGTCCAACTGAAACTACTTCATATATACATACAACAGAAGTATCTTCACATACATACTGCCTCACAATTTCTGATACATTTCTTCCTCTATTTTTAAATTTTATCCCTTTCTATGTGAAAAGCCCCACTTAAAGAAGAAATCAATTACTTTACCAAGCAGTGCGAGGAACACTGAAGTTGATTTAGTTCAGCTGTACTTCACGGATGTCTCTGGTCTTTGAAATTTTACACAGACAGATACACTAGTTCTGCAAAGATCGTGCACAAGCACAACCCCATGGATGAACTGAAATCAACAGGACTACTTACATGATTAAGGTTCATACGCTACGTTATTACTTAGAATCACTGATGTTTTAAAGTACCTATATTTAAACACCACTCAAGTTTTAAAATTGAGTTTGCTTTACGTTGTTTCCTCTTTTATTCTTTTGAGATGAAACCGTAGAGTGCTGCATAAAATCCTCACATGGCTCCTAATTGCCTACAAAAAAACAGTGCCTTGAAGCTTGACAATATTTTTGGAATCCTCCAAGATCCAACATGCAGCATTTCCAGAGGTGAAATCTCTCCATATTTTACAAAAAACTCAGTCATTCAGTAACAGAAATCTCCATTTTGCTGGACTACTTGGCTGACCTTTCTGGAATTACTTGCCTTTCCAGGTGCTTCCAGCTCCTTTTGTGTCTAAGGTGATGAAACACTAAGGTGACTCCCCCCAAGGCAGGGACTGAGCAAGCCCAGCAGCAGTCCAGCCCCTTCCCACCGGCTCGGGAGCTGGGAAGCAGCAGCAGCATCACCCACCAGCCAAGCGATGCATTAAGACAGTTTTCTCAGTGCACTCCTTAGCTCAGGATTCTAACAGTGACCACGGCACATGCTCCATCCCAAGGTCACAGCATCCACCCCATCTCCAGACGGGGCTGGTGGCGTGGTTGGGGAAAGCTAGCAGGCACCCACGGCAGGCCCTCACCCTTCCCTTAACGCCTTCCCCAGCACCCCAAGGGTAACCCCTCCCCGCCCCACACCCCTGGCAGTGATTCCAACTCTCAAGTAAGCCAAATATACTTCCCTCCTGCCCCACAGCGAGGGCAGCCGCCTTCGCTCCAGCCCCCCAGGGACGCCGCAGAGGGCTCCCGCACACTCAGCCCCAGGACACGGCTCTCGGCCCCCCCAAAACGGCTGGGCAGGGCCTGGCTTCCCCCAGCTCGCACCCCCCAAGGGCGCAGCACCAACGGACCCCCGCCCCAAGGACCCACGGCCCCATACGGACCCCCACGGCCCCTCAAGGACCCCCACGGCCCCTCAAGGACCCCCCCGCCCCAAGGACCCACGGCCCCTCAAGGACCCCCACGGCCCCTCAAGGACCCCCCCGCCCCAAGGACCCACGGCCCCTCACGGACCCCCACGGCCCCTCACGGACCCCCACGGCCCCTCACGGACCCCAGGCCTCGCCGAAGGACGACCCTTGAACCCCCAACAGCCCCACGACAGTCACCGTAAACCTCGAGCGCCTTGTCCTGCTCCATGGCCTTGCTCCGCGGGGCATGGCAACCCCTACGCAGCCCGGAGTACCACAGCACCCTGCTCAGCGTGTGCGACAGCAACCCCAGCACCAGCGACATCCTCCCGCTCCGCCATGGGAGAGCGCGCACCGGGCCCTCGCGGCCACCGTCCGCCGCCGCCGCCACCGGGAAGTTCCTCGTGGGGCGGGGCCAAGCCTGGGGGCGGGGACTAGGCAACCGAGACCCCGCCCCCGGAGGCGGAGATAGGTTGTTGTTGCCCTGTGGGCGGGGCTATGCTGTGGCTGCTCCGCCCAGGGGGCGTGGCGCGGGGCGTGACTAGCTGTTCCCTCAGCGTTGGCGGGATTTTACTGCTGACTGTTCCCGGGGGTCTCCCCCAGGCGCTGTGGGGAATATAAAGGCCCCCGGAGCGCATTCGCCTACCTTGATCTCACCTCCCGCGGGGAGCGAAGGCGGCGGCAGGCCGGTCCCCGCCCGCCGCAGCCGGCCCTTACGGAGACTACAGCTCCCAGCGGGCATTGCCTCCTCCGCCCGCCGGCGCTGAGCCGCGGTGCCTGCTGGGAGTTGTAGTCGCGCCACAGCATTGGTCAGCGCTGTCAGGTGACCGGAAGGGATGGTTGCCTCGTCCGAGATGGCGGCGGGCGGGTTCTAGGTTCTCCGTGAGGAAGATGGAGGGGGCGAAGCGGGAGTTGCGTGTGCTGCTGGCGCCCCTCTCGGGGGGGGCGCGGGGCTCCCTGCGGGACGCCGCTCGGGCCCGGCTGAGCCGGGGCCAGGACGCTCTGGGCAGCCTCCTGGTCCCTGGTGGGATCTACCTGGAGTCCCTGGTGCCGAGCGGAGGCGGCCGGGCCCGGGTCAGCATCCTCCCGGGACCGTGGGCTGAGTAAGTGGCAGGGGGCGAGCAGGGGAAAGGGTTTCGTCGCTTTGCTGTGGTGAGAGGCGCCGGGTGGACCCCAGGGGCTGAGGGCGGCCCCCGAAAGGGAGCAGAGCCGTCCAGGGGAGGGCAGGCCCTGAAAGGTGCAGGAAACCGAGGGGCACTTTCAAACCCTGCCTTGACTTGGGATGCTTTCCACTTAAAATCCTGTTGCTGGAGCGGACGTTGATTTATATCCACTTATTTGTCTAGTTGTGGGTGTATTCATTACAGTAGATAAAAAAAAGAAGAAAATTCATCAGGTTTTGTCGAGTTGCTGGCTTAAAATTTCATAGTGCCCTAACCGCTTGAGTTCCTTGTCTGCTGGTCAGGTGCAAGCTCTTGTGTGTGACATTCAGCAATCACAAGATGTTTTTAATCTGCTTTAGTAGCTTTTAGTGCTGAGTCAAAACCACAGTCATGTTGCATTTCTAAACATCTGCAGTGTCAAGCAATACCAACACCGCTACGGTGCTCTAGTCTCGTGTTTCACTCTGTGCCATCCTAAGTGGCCTTTTAGCTGTTTCCTCTCTGCCTGCTCCCCTCTCCACATGAGAGCAGGTGTGGAGACAGACACCTGAAGAGCTCCTCAGCCCAGGCAATGGGGAAATGGGCGATATGCTCTTGCTTCTCCCTAGCTGGCAGTGCCCGTGTTCCTCCTCCTAAAGGAAGTCCTGAAGCGGAGCATCGCTCGCGTGGCGTGTGTTGTGGATGACTGAAGGAAAGAAACGCACAAGGATAGAAAACCCCTGTATTCTTGAGAGGAAGAGAAGTAGGGATTCCCCAGGCACTGTCTTGCATTGCAGTCTCTGCTAGGGATGAAATAGGTTATCGTATCGGGATGGGAGGGGGCGGCAGCAGCAGAATCTTTACTGCAAAAGATCAAAATTATACTGTCCATCGTTAGCACGCTTCCAGAACTGTTCAGTGTATGAAATGTAGAAAGAGAATAAGGTCAATAAACCTACTGAATGTTGTATCTTCAGCTTCATGTGGGAGAATACAGAAGATGATGATCTGCAAGCAGACAAGACAAAAATACTGGCTCTTAGTAAAAGTCATGAACTGTTTGTCTATGAACTCACTATAGAAGATGGAAAATACAACCCAGTTTCCCTGCACAGTTGTAAGGAAGATACACTTAAAAAGCTCCTTGAAGTTAAAAACATTAGTGAGTAAATTTCAATGTGTATTCCGTATTTGAAATTATTACAGGTCTAATTCCACTTCACCTAGTGAAAAAAACTGAGGCAGTAGGCTTGAACACGAGGGAAGCGTCAAATACTTTCACACTGATTTTAAACTGCTCAGTAGCAGTATCAATGAACTTCAAGAATAATAGTGACATTTCTGTAGTCAGAGATGACATCTTTAGAGAGAATTAAACTGTTGTAGGGTGAGGTGTTCGGAAGATATGAAGTTAAAAATAAACTTTAATAAAACATGTTCATGTGACCCTGCTATCTCAAACTTTCCCTTTAATGTTGGAACTGATGGGAAGAAAATGCAGAGATAGGGCTCGTCACTAATCCTGCAAAGACTAATTATGTGTTTCGCCTTGTGTTCTATGATTAGATCACAATCATATCATGTACAAATGCAGTGTACAGTTAGAACGCACAGTATTTCCAGGACCTAGACCTTTGATGTTTTACATGTTCTTAAACAGTCTCCATTGCTAAAGTACTTTTATTTCCCAAGACTGTAGTTTTTATTTTCAGTGCTGACTGAAATATTATTTTGTGATGATTTTTTGTGTTCTTCATAGTATCGCCCACTTAAAAAGCCTGCACTGTTTTAGGAAACTGTTCTAAAATTAGTGCTCCAAACAGAAAGTGAGATTTAAAACAAAACAAGCCTTCCCCTGCCTCCCCAATCCCAACTTTTATTATGATGGTAGCAGAGGCAATGATTTGAGCTGTAATTTTCTTGAGATCTCCTTACAAATTGAAAGTACCAGATTGCTGTAATCCTAAAATATCTTTAAATTTACAGGTCTGTCTTCAATTTTCTCTTTGAGGATACTGTCTTTTAAAAACAACAAATGCATACTTCTGCTCAATAAGTTTATTGTTGTGCATCTTGCCTTTCCTGGAAAAGACTCACCCGTAGAGACACGTGACTGTTTTACCCTTGATTTGCCTCCACAAGTTTTAGAAAGAATAACAGATGCACACTTCAGCAGGGGGATCCTGTTCTTGTTAGATAGTTCTGGCTGGATTTGTATCCTTTGCAGTAGAGACTAGCTCTCAGTGTGAACGATCTGGAAGAACAAAGTCATTTTCTGTCAGGGTTAAGCAGAAATTTCTTGAAAGAGGTTCAAGTGTCTGTTTTGAAGATGCTTTCAATAAAGGGGTTGGGTAGCGAAGTGCTAGTTAATGTAGTAAAAACATGTCATAGTCATGTATCAAATGTAGGTTCTCAGCACGTGCCACTGGAAATCTGTTTCACACTGGAGTAATGGTTTTCAGCATTTTTGATATGTGGATCTGCGTGTAACGGGCTTATATCTACCACCGCTAGCCTTTCTTAATTACATCCTTTAGAAATTATGTACAGATATGCAGGGAATCACAGCTTGGAAACCAGACAGCTGTCTTCTGTGTTCTAATGAACATGAGCTCGCACCTGGCAGGCTGTTCCACAAGGTGCTCGGCTTTCCTCTGTTCGTTGTCAGTTTTTTCTGACACCTATGTAAAACAATGCAATAAAGGCAGGTTACTTTTTCCTCCTACTTGTATAACTGCCAGTGTATATTTGCCCGAGTTCACTTCTAAGTATAAATTAAGTCTTTTGAGACTGTATAAGTTGTGTGTTTGTACAGCACGATTCACTTCTGATCCTAGCTGAGCTTAGACTGCTCTGGTAAAACAAACGAAACATTCTGTTGTGCAGAGGTTGGCTTGGACCACAAAGTTAGCAGAAATTCACTGTCTTCCCCTTCTCTGTAATTTCTTGTTTGTTGGACAGTCTGAGGCCTGATGTTTTCTTTGACGCTCTTTAAAGACATATTTGACTCTTTTGATGGTGCAAACCTAGCAAACGTCAACGTAGCACTCTGGCAGGGAGACGTGCCGGGTGAGGACAGGAGTCCGACCATCACATCGCCACTCACTGCAGTGAAAGTGTCGCACGATCTCACTGTCGCTGTGATCATCAGTTCTTCCAACTATGCCATCTCTGTGGATCTAAACTCATACTTCAGGTACGTTTGCAGCAGAATTCCTAAATAAAAGTTTTGAGTACAAATAACATTAGAAAGTGCCTAATCTTGGTCCCGTAACAGTTAAGCTGCTGTCAGCTTTTTATTTTGAGTTCTGGCTCTGTGGTAAAGCAGAAATTTCGTATTTGTTTAAATATTGCCCATTATTATTTGCTCCAGTTTATGCTCTGTCACTTTAACAAATAGGAAAACTTCGTATTGGACTTCTTATTTTTTCTAGGAGGGTTAGGATACGTGCTGGCAATTAGTGCCAGCGGTGGTTGGTAGCACCTTTTAGAAATACTGTAGGGTATGGCATTGTTAAACTATTCTGATACAGCTTTACTGATTTTGCTTGATAAATTAGGACTAGGTTGTAATTTAGAGGTGTTGTCCACCTCAAGTGAAATAGCATCGGGTTTTGAAGGCTTACCTGGATACATTTTTGTGATTGCTATTAATCTGAGAGAAAACTGCTTCGCTGAGAGCTCCTGGAGGAGTTAAACATGAAGGAAAAAAAACCCTTACGTCACCTGAGGGAGGTTAAATCTATTATTTCTTTACAGGCAGTTCCCTGGGCATTTGCTCTGTAAGAGAGATTCTGAAAATCTTCCGGTGAAGCCTCCTGAAGGACTTGATGAGGATGACCTCGCTAGTTCTGACTATAGCATGGAGCTTTTGTCATTGCCTTTCCGCACAGACAGGTACATAATGAAAAGACTTTCTAAAACAGGCTGGGTTTTGATTCCTTTAGATCATTGATTAATAAACTGCTGATTTCTTTTTTAATTGTAGCTGTGGCAAGTAAAATCAGCTCATTCTGCTTTAAATCTTTTGAATGTTAGGATGATGTTAGGGAATGGACTGAGACAACTTTACATATGGCAGCGAACACCTTCCAAATAGTAATTACCGTTTAGGGTGTTACCTTTAGTTTGAACGTGTATTGACAGATTTTTGTATTCCAAGTACTTTACAGTTTGTTGTGTGTTTAGCACAGATGAGTGCATGCGGACCTCAAAATATTTTTTGTTCATGTAAAACATTTTAACTGTGTTGTGACCCTTAGTATTAGAGGAGGTAATAATAATAATAGAATATGTTAATGATAATGTGACGTAAATGTAATAAATACTCAATTCAGGAATTAATTTCATTCTACATTTTTTTAATTGATGGTGGCATTTTCTTTGAGGAAAACAAAATTTTTACTAGAAGTGCTCCGCTTCATGGACGTTGTCAGCTCATGCAGCTGTGATCATTCAACTTGGCTGCAAACAGTATTTAAACAGAAATAAACAGGACGTGTTAAGGTCAAAATGCAAGATGCTGGATGGAATCTATAAGCTTAAAATGCATGTTATTTAACTGAGGAAACTTGAAAAATTTATTTATCTGCATTGTTCTTGGAGTAACGCCTGGTATTATAGGTAACTTCTTTCTTCACCCCAGGTCCTGGAAGGCACACTTAGCCTCACTACGTGATATGGTAAGGAGAAGACGACCAGGTTCTCCAGATTTGGTGAATGACTTGAATTTACCTTGGTATCAGTTTTTCACCCATCTTGAAGGTCACGATCCTGAAATCTATGAAAATTCTGAGAAAATGGTGGCTTTTGTTCCACGGGCTGTTACGTGGGCGCCTTCCAAACCATTGCAAAGCGATGGTACAAACCTCAGTGATGCAAGACAGCGATGGAAACAAATCCCTGTAGAAGCACCACAAGAAGTGGTGAAACTGGAGTGTAAATTGGTAACTGGAGTTAAAGCCCTGTTTGTAGTATTAACCAACGACGAAGGATTGACTCTCGCTCTCTGGGATTTTGAGTCACAGGATGTGACGTATTATCGCTTCGGCAAAAATAGTGTTTATGTGGATTGCAGTGAAGAGGTGCCATTATGTCTACTTCTGACAGGTGAGGGGGGGTTATATAACTGTTCTGATGTAGCCTGGCTGCTGTTGTCTAATTTCTAATGCATTCTTGCTGAGGTAAATCCAAATGGAGGCACTGCAGCTTTGCGCCGTTATTTTGGAAGAGAGGCAGTAAATAGAAATGTTGGGGTGTAGCAACTTGCTTATATATTTTTAATTATGGTTTGATTCTTTTATTTAGAGCATGGTCTCTCCTTAGTTCTGTTTGGTTTAACTCAAGACGAGTTTTTGAATAGATTGATGATCTATGGCAGCGCTGGAGTCGTAGATTCTGTTTGTCATCTCAATGGATGGGAGCGATGTTCAATTCCGATACATGCGCTAGAGGTAAAGAAATCTGTTTCGTGTCTTGCACATAACAAAAATACTTCTTTAAAGTAATGAATGCAGTTTAGCAATGTTAATGGTGGTTTTAGACACAATTAAAAATATGCCTCAGTAACCTAGGAGCAGAAAGTAGTGGTTTAGTTATTAAATAAACAATAAAAACCCCTAAGTAACCCAGATGAGTAACCCAAAAGAAGAAATACAGCAACAGAGTTAGGACACATTAAAAATTAAACTAAGCAGTGCTCAAAAACCCCTCTTAATTGGACCCAAAAGTGGTTTTGCCAATTTCTGCAGCAGTTTTTGCCCTCTTACAAAGTGTCAAATATTAAAATAAATCCTTGGAACTAGATTTTTTTTTTTATCATACCGCTTTTGTAAAGCCAAGAGGAGAACTTAAAGCTACCAAATGTTGCTTGGTATCCCTTAACAATAGGTGATAAAATATTTCTAATGTGCCAGACGACAAAACAAATCTTGTGTTTCTGCAGTTTTCTAGTGTTCTAGTTCTACTTTTAGATGTCAGAGATCCTTGTTTAAAAAAAATACTGTTCCAGAAGTCTGGGACTCTGTAACAGTCTGTCCACACCATCGTTCAGTACAGCGTCAGTCTGTGTTTTCAGTTGCGTGCGGAGAGAGGGAGGGAGCTTCGATGAAGACATGCGGGAGGGTTCTTCTGGTTTTGTCTGAAGGGTGTGATGGATAGGG
Source organism: Morus bassanus (assembly GCA_031468815.1). NCBI lineage: Eukaryota > Metazoa > Chordata > Aves > Suliformes > Sulidae > Morus > Morus bassanus. Next base: position 1,085,582 of record CM062581.1, on the reverse strand, counting down.
AATTGATGGGAGGGCAGGTCACAGCAGTTTCCAATTGCTGTAAGCGTATTCAAAGTCCTGATTCTCACAGTACTTATTTTATATCCCAAATCAAACTCTCTAATAAATTGCTGAATTAACATTTTGTCTCTGAAGATAGGGGGCAGGGTTTCTGCAAAGCGTATTAAAGGAGCATGGCAGGTACTGAACAGGTCACCTTGTTATTTCAGGCTCCAGGTGTTGCACACATAGTTTAAATTTCTTTTTTTCTGCATGTATACTTTGTCACTGAGCATGAAGTAAAAATACTAGCAGTAAGCATACAATATATGTTTTTAGAATACATGCATAATTGTTCTACTGCATGTTTGTCTAGGCAGGTTTGGAAAATCGTCAACTAGACACAGTAGACTTATTTTTAAAAAGTAAAGAAAGTCTTTTCAATCTGTCTGCACCCTGCTCTGGTCCTGAACAGTCTGCTGGTAGCGCATTCCGGTCTTACCTGAAAAGTAAGTGAAATACTTTCAGCTACGCAGAGGTTTAAATTTAATTGCCTTTCTGTTTATCGCTGTGTTTGTAAAAACAGATTGAATTGCCTGTGCTCTTGTATGTTTGGATGGTGCTATATTGCAGCTCCTCTGCTTCTGGAAAATAAGAGAGAAATGGTGCATAATGTGTGAGGTTTTTTTGTTGTGTTCTGATATTGGCATACGTATTACAGGCATTTTGATGTGACGGCAAAGCACGTTACATATATTGTTTGACACGTATTAGAAGATTTTTGTAGCATACCTTTATGTCTTTTATCTTAAATTTTAAATTTATGCCATCAGTCATATAGTAGAATGCAGATGTTTTAACTTTTTATGTAAATATTGCAGATTTGGAAGAGCTGAGGCCAGCTTTAAACTTGCTTTGCTCAGCAATCAAAGAAAATGATATGGAGCCTCACAGTAAACACTTTTCTGAGCAGCTGCTAAACCTCACACTGACTTTCCTTAGCAAGCAACTGGAAGAAATCTTTGTCCACACAGAGGGTAAGATTACTCATTTTGAATCATATGTAGTAATGTAATGTGCCATTGTTTAGGTAAGTAAGAACAGCTAATTTTTTTAATTAAAAGCCTAAATTTGCCTGGAATTAACAAAAAATGTGCTAGAGTTAAGTGAATGAAAGATGTTATTTAAGGGGAAAGATGAGAAATTAATCTGAATACAGTATCTGTTAGCCCAAGCAGCTATGGTCAGGCTCTCAGGTCGGACAGGATACTGTCAACAGGATCATTTTGGGATGTTCAAGAATGGCAGAATGGGACTGTCAGGCTATTGCTGGGTACGTGATGGTAGTGCAGTTAAATGGCTTGACTTTAGCCCTCAGCTGCTCGTTCTTTTCTCAGTGCTGCCACTTGAAGTATTCTGGCACAAATATTCATGTGGCTGTAGAATAGAACAGACTAGTTTAAGAAACTGATACAGCTGAAGAAATAGCCTATCAGATTGTTTTTATCTGGAGCACTTCCCAGTCCGATTTACAGCCTAAAAGGTACAAGAATAGAGTAACAGCTGGTATACTCGTGAAGTATTAAAATGACAGAATTCCAGAGAACAGTTTTGTTTTGCTAGAGAAAGCTATGGAGAGTGGGGTGACATGTCCCAGCATACAGGGTGCTGTCCTGCTGCTTGGGTCTGAATTGCTGTCTCAGTGATGCTTTTTAGTCTGTGGACCAACAGGCTGTACATGTTAAAGCAGAACTGAGTTCTTCTGATAGTAAAAGGTGCAGACCATTAACCGTTATTCGTAATCGGTTTTTTCTACATGATTTTTAGTAGTCTTTGTTTCTCACTACATGAATGTTATGTTTAAAAGTCCCCGCATTTTAAATGGGACTTACCTGACTAATAATGGTTGGATTAATAAAAAATTTTGGTTCTCATTTACTTGCCCCTGAAGGGGACAACAAATCAATAAGGACAGGGGGACCTCTCTGGAGCACTGGTAGGATTGTGAGTGCATCCTGACAGTATGCTGATAGTGGTGGACAGCATCAATACCTGTACAGAAATTGCAGTACGGAGCTGATGTGCTCTTTCTCTGAGGTGTGTTCTGTTTATTAGTCAGGAGAATGCATTCAACATTGCTAAGCATTACAAATGCTGTATTGTTCATTTCTGTTTAACTGATATCTTGGATGCTCTTGACAGAACCTGATGAATTCCTGCAGAAGGGTGCAAATATTTTAACTGATTACATTATTAAACTTAGAAAATTTCTGAGAAAATATCCTCGACCAGAAATAAATATGGTACACACAGGAAGTGATCTTGATGAAGACCTTCCTGCATTAGAAGAAAGCCACATGTGGGAAAAACTGACGCCAGAGGTAAAAATGAGTAATCTATTTTTTACTATTCTTATTAAATCTATTTCAGGAAATCATTAACATGGAAATGTCCTTAAACTATTGGGGGAAAAAAATCAATATAGGGATTATAAAGGTAGTAACACTGAAGATTAATGAGATCAGTGTGTTCCGTTTTTTTTCCCCTTTTAGGAAGTCATTGCTGAGGCCATCTTAAACAACAAAATGCCAGAGGCCCAGACCTTCTTCCGAATGCATCAGCATCCTGCCCAAAGTCTTCAAGAATTTATTCAGACAGGTTTGAATCTGGTCTATGACTGCCTTCTGAAGGACAATACCAGAGAGGCCTCAGAACTTTTAAGAAATATGGTGAGAGGTGTTCAGTAAGCATGCTGATAGCTCTTAACACTTCTTTATGACTAACGAAATAAATGAACACTATGAGTATGGGGAGCGTTTAGGTGTCGTATGGATGTATTGATTCTACCACAGACACGTATTACAGTGAAAATTAACTTGTTTTAGACAACTGTTTTGATCACTAATGCCTTCAGAATGCTGAGGGAGCCTATTTTTGAATGTGTATTGACTGATGTCACGATCAGCAAAGTGTGAAGGTGATTCAGGCAAGTCAGGTGTTAAAGGGTGGACATTTTATATCCAGGCAGATCACTGGGGTTTTATGACATCTTTAGTAACTGGTGAAGCGAGTATCACAAGCATGCCTGTAAAAGGTTGTGTGCTTTGGCAAGAAAGCAGGTGCATTTATTCTAGCAATGTACAGCTGCGTTTGTACAGTTTGCATACAATGAGTATCTTCTTTTTTGTTAGGGCTTTGATGTGAAGGAGGAATTGCATAAGATATGTTTCTACACAGTTGATAAACATGTACGAGATTTGTTGGTAAGTGTAGAAAAGGCTTTTTTTTGTCTGGCTGATGCTCTCAGGTTCGAAGTCTGATGTGTATTTATGCTGAGAGAAAGCATTGTGTTGAACACGCTTTCAGTATAGGAACAAAGAGGTTTTGTCCCTGCATCCTTGCAGTGTAGTTGCTGAAACATGTCATTGACATGCCTATGCTCTTTTGTATTTGCAGTTAAAGTAAAAAATGGTTAAAATATCATTTCTTTGTTTGGCTCTGATCTAGCTCTCATCTGCTTGCACACAGTATGAAGTCCTGGGCCTCTTGTAATTTAAGTGTATCCAGCATTTTCTCCTACAGTTGGTTAACTCTTTACCCTTGCAGGATCATTTACAACTTTAATATGTTACAAGTAGATAAAAATTGTAATTGGAGGTAATACTTTAATTTGAATTAAAGGTGAAAGTTTTACGAGAAGAAAATTATTTTTCTGAAAAAGAGAAGAAAATGATAGACTTTGTGCATCAGGTTGAAAGCTTTTACTCGGAATCCTTCCAAGAAAATAAAGAGATTCAATCTCTTTCCAGGTAATGTGGGTTATCAGTTTTAACTACTAATTAATAACGTTAATAGGATTTAAAATATGCTGGCTTCTACATTCCGTACGATTTACTGCACTAACAAATAGAGTCTTCTGTAATCTCATTAATTTGACACTGCTCTTCATTTGCAGAAATGAGTCAGGGTGGGAACTGATTACTTTTCTCATTAATGTAACAATTGCTGTCGTGTTCTTTCCAGACTAAGTCATGACGTGCTATCGTCAGTGTAACAGAGGTCCTCTGTTCATGTCGTCATCACCATAAATGAAGTGTTTTTAATAACAAATGATATTATTAGAATTACTAATCAAATGAAACATGTTCATATGGAATGTTTGCTCTATTTTTGATATATGATATCCATAATATAGCAAACTAAAGTAACCTAAAAAATCATTTTACAGTTAAATAGTTGTAAAAATGTTCCGATACTTATCATTTGCTATATTAGTTTTGGAAAAATGAGGTAATTCTTTGCTCATTGCTCTCATATGCACTCTGGAACTTTTAGCTGAACTAAGTCCCTCTACCACTTCCAGAACTGTCTTCAAAATGGACTAGCAAAATTTGTTGACCCTTTCATCATCTTCTACTTGTTAGATTGTGGACTGGTTTTTAAAAGAGTACGAGAAAACTTCCTAATGCAGTACTTCGTTGCAGTTTCAAGAACTGGGGAAAGGAACAAGACTTTTCCGCACACATGGCTGTTCTAGACTCGTTGAATTGTGATAGACATCAGGTCCACAGTAGGAGAGTCAGAGTGATGTTTAACTGGGCTCAGTGGTGGGATGAGCTTACTCAGGAAATGATTCTTCTCCCCAAAAAACCACGTCAAGGCAAGTATTCTGGTACTAAGGACTTAAAAGAAATTTTGAATTAAAAAATCTGTCTTTGACGTAGTATATCGCAATTGTGTAGGAGTGGCGTCCATATAACTAAAGTTGTGTGCTACCACAGTAGGTCACTTATTTTTTGTCAGTGAACGTGGGTAAACAATGTGTTTTCATCCTACTGCGCTCTGGCAGGGATCTGTGTTTTTCCTGTGGAGAAAAATCTGGAGCTAGCTGAAAGGGACTTCTCTAATGCCTGGTCACTTGTCGTGAATATCATACTCTGCTATGTTCTATAAAGCTTATTACACTGTACTATTACATTTAACTTTTCCAACATAAAGCTCTAACAAGCTGTAACAATATACTTAATCTCAGCATTGTGTTTGCAGCCATTCATTAAAAATATGTACATGTGTAAAGAAATGTCAGTATTTCCCGAAGTAGTGTTCGTGCTGGTTTCATCAGTTTGCCTTTTTGAAACACAGAACTCAAGACATGTAATCCTGAGGTTCTTTGGATGCACTTGACAGCCCAGCATGATTGGCTTAATATTTGTTCATGGATTGAAGAATCTGAGCCCAACCAGATTTCGTGTGGACAAGCTAACTGGCCCCCTCTTACTCCAGACATTATTGACCGGAACATGTTATGCAGTAGCTATATGAGAAATGATATCTTAAACAAGCTGGCTAGGTATGTGCCCTTAATGTATTATATTAATTTTCTATCGTATGTGAAGCCAAAATCAGATAGTTACAGAAGTACATGTTAATAAAATCTTTGATACGTATTAATTTTTATATTGTATTTAGTGCCCTTTTTCAAATAGCACAAATCAATTAATAAATTTCATTTTAGTCTTGTACTTGCACTTTCCGTTATCTGAGAACAGTAAGAAACATGAGAGCAATAGAAATCCTCTATCAGCCCTTTGATCTTTCATAGTGATTGTATTTCTGATGCCCATTTTAATGCAAGGGAGAAAATTCCAAACGCATAGCATTTCACTCCTCACGCCTCGTTCCCTGCAGTGAACTGTAGTAACTACGATACTGTTTGAGCACTATCAGATGTATTTTGGCATGTTGTGTTTGCCTCAGTAGTGAAGTAATCCCCTAGAAGGAAAGGTCTGCTTCATCATTTTGAACTGAAAACACCCTGCAGGACTTGCTAAAGACACACCTGTCTAATCAGTGCGTATGCTTTTTCTCTTTTCTGATAGAAATGGAATTTTTGTCTGTTCTGAGTTGGAAGATTTTGAACTTCTGCTCCAAAGACTGTCTTACCTTGGGGGAGTACTGCAAAATCCACACCCTGTTCCAAAATACAATGCCGCAAGTGGTTTGGACTTCCATGCTCGCTTTGTCCTCCACTGTTTAGAACATAATTTGCAGTATCTGTTATACACTTACTTAGACTATTACAGGTATGAATGCTTTTCACCCCTGAAATCTCATGCAGTTTTAAATAATGAAATACAATTTTAATAGTTGGCAGTAAGAGTTTTCCTCGTCCCTTCCTGTTTGGCGAGAAAGAATACTTGGGTTACAACAATGTTATTTAATGAAAAACTGTGGGGCAGTGTGTTAGGGTTCATGCTGTGTTTTGGAGCTTTATTCAGGTTGTCTTGTCAACTAATTTTTGTGTCAGTCATCAAAGGAAACAATTCTAGTTGTCATTAGTATAATGTTATAAGCAAGACAATCTTAAATGAGCCAAGACAACTTGTTCTTCAGAAACTCTCTCACTTGAGCACAAGTATGAGTGCATTCTTGATACGTTCACAAATAAAGAAATTGCTGGTTTCCATCTAAGTTAGGATTAGTTGGGATTTGAAGGAGGAAGTAATATTAGGTATTGGAACTATACGAATACTGTCCACTTAATGAGTACTTTGCAACTAAAATTTCTTAGCTGTAACTCCAGTCTAACAGTGTAATTATTAAGAAGGTAAAAATGGACCAGAAAAAAGCCAACAGACCTTTTTTTCGTTTTGGTTGGTTTTTTTTTTTCTTTGTTTTTTGGGTTTTTTGTTTTTTTGTATAATCAATTTAATCAATATTTAGACTATGCAGAGTGGTACTAGTAAGTCAAGTCCCTTCTTTGAAAGGTGTTTGGGGTTGTCAGGTCTGGAAGCTATTACTTTGATTTATGGAAGTAAGCAAGCACAGAAACATGATCTTAAAGAAGGGAACTCTCAGAGATGCCACAGCAGCTAAAGCTGTGCATCTTGTAGAGAAGGGTGATGTGATTTGACTTTTGTAAGAATGGGTGAAATAAGTCACTGTAACACCAAGTCAGATGCTCGTCACTTTTAATGCAGTGTTACATTGGGGCAGAGGATGGTTACAAACACTGTATTTTCACCGTGCTGCTACTCATCTTCTTTCCAGTTTAACTCCTTCAAATTGCCCTGTTTTGGATAACAAGGAATTTCACGAAGCGCATCCCTGGTTTGAATTCCTTGTGCAGTGTCGAGGGGTTGCCAGTAATCCACGAGGTAGGAGTTGCCTCGCGCAAGAGGTGGTCCCGTGTTTATGCTGCCAGCTGAGTATTTGGCACAGCTGGGATTCTCTGCTCTGCTGCGAACTTTTTTTTGACCGTGGCAAATCATTTATGCGTGCATCAGTTCTTCATCTCCAAAGTGTGGATTGTAATTCCTACTTAAACTGTGCATAAAGATCTGGAGGATGTAGATATGTGAGAATTATTTTGTGTATGATCATCATTACCTCCAATTTGATTATATTCCAGACAGGTTGAACAGAAGGAGAATTCATAAGGAAATGCATATTCTGTTAAAATTAAAGCTTCCTCTAGTTCTCGTGATGCATTTTGACCTCTCTGCCCCTTGGATTATGTGTTTGCCTTTTTTTTTTTTTTTTTTTTAGATACCGTCATTGAAAATCAGTAGGATTTGTGCTCTTAAGTAATTTCACTTTTTTTGTAAAACATTTCATCTTTTGTAGAGTTAACAAATGATAAAAAAAAAGCCCAAGTGAAGCTTTTTCAGAAACTGTGATCAGTCTAGGATAAAGAATTGAACCAATACAATGCTAAACTGTGGGACTAAATCCAAATCAATCTGTGTAGGTAAACCTGTGGTTTGAAATTGGGGAAAGCTTGGAAAAATTTAGAACAACTTATCTGTATTTACAAGTAAATTGAGAAAAAGTTGCTATTAACAACAAAAAATAGAAAATTCAGCTTTTTTCATAGTCGCAGAACAGTTTTAATGCATGATTTAATAATTTAATATTGATTTTGCATGAAATTAAATCTCACTTTTTTTTCTTTTAAGATCCAAAGATGATTTTTCAGGCTAGTCTAGCAAATGCTCAGATCTTGATTCCTAGTAATCAAGCCAGTGTGAGTAGCATGCTACTGGAAGGACGTACGCTATTAGCACTTGCTACTACAATGTATGCACCTGGAGGTATTGATCAGGTACTGTGTCCAGCGAATTATTGGTAAGCTTTTGGAGAAGTTCTCACATGGTGTTGAAAACTCAAAGGAATACGTTAATACAAATCAATATACTAATGCCGTCATATAATTTCTCCTCATATAAAAATCTGGTTTCGGTGTTCTGTGTTTCAGTGTTAGTTGACCAAATGAAGCAAATAGAGCGGTTCGAGGTTACATGGTTTAGAAATAGCAAAACACACAGTGGCTGTGAGTTGGAGTCTTTAACTCCTTTGTAACACTTGCAGCCGAGAGTGTTCCTAGACACTTGTGGTCCTCACATAGTTTGAGTTTGCAAAAATATTTTCAATAAGCTTTTAAAATGGTGTGCCTGTATTTGTTAGACACCTATCCCCCTTTGTAGTCATTTGTAGTTTTTAAGTAAGTGAAGTAGTGGGTAACTGGACTGCATTTCTGCCAGGTGTTATTCAGCTTCCATACTTTTATTTTTAAAGGCTGAAAATCTGGGCACATATCAAGAACTTCAGCTTACTGGTTACATTGTGTTAACCAGTTGCATTGTGCTACAGAAATCAAAAAGCATGTTATAAACGATTATGCTTTTAAAAGAAAAATGCTCGGTGAACCACATGTTGGAACAGAATTTATTAATACAGATAGCTTTTTGACACATAGCACAGTAACCTAAACCATCGGGTCCTGTTGAAGATATGTCTAATATAATTTAAAAGGATTTTCCAGGAAAAAATTATACTTTCTGTGTTGTCACTATATGTCAGGTTCCCATGAGGTAGTTTGGTGCATTCAGAGATTGTTTTATTATTATTTTAATGCAGTTTCTTCTCCCTAATGAAGTAATTTTGCTTCCTTGCAATGTAGGTTCTTCAGAATGAAGATGTGGAAAAACCCCTAAAGAAAGTTGATCCACAGCTGTTAAAAATGGCATTGACTCCTTACCCCAAACTCAAAGCTGCTCTTTTCCCCCCGTGTACTTCTCATGGAATTTTGCCACCTGACATCTCTCTTTACCATCTTGTCCAGGTACACAAAATGCTTCTCGGTAGTGCTTTTTGGCAGAACAAAAGGAAACTAAGAGAAGCTTGTTTTCAGCTAAAGCCCTGGAGGGTGGGGACCATGTGATGGAATCCTTAATTTGGAGCTAAAGTTTATAGCTTCATTCCAAACAGTTTTTTAGAATGGTACCTAAATATTGTGAGTGTGGCTTCCCCTCGCCCCCCAGACATGTAAAGACATCTGCGGTGTTTAATGTCAGCAGTCCTGGAATGTCAGAGAAGTGATACTCTTGCAGTGTTCAGTGGGCAGGTTGTTTGGTATTACAAAAATTAAGATGTTTTTAATTGTCTAAGGGAAACTGAAATTTAGAATTAAAGGATAGTGTCTCATGGAATGTCATGACATGTTTCTGGGCAAATGCCTTTTACTTCAGATCTGCGGTATGAGGTAAACTGGAAGTTGGAAGAAACGCTATTAATTACTCATTATTAGGAAAGTGTTAGCTTCGCTAAGATCACAGTTTAGCAAAACACTTAAGCATGTTCTTTCCCTATTTTCTTAGACCAAAATCTAAGCCTTTCCTTGCACTTGTTTGCATTCTGATCCTACGGAGTAGATAAATACGTACCTTTGAGAGAGAACTGCACAAGGCACATCACTGCTTGATGGCAGCACAGGCCATTCCTGACTGACTGCTACCATAGCTCCCTAAATATTCTGTAGTCTGGTCTGATGTGAAAATCTTAAGATGTCTCAGTATATTTTGTTTTTAATCTTTCAGTCATTAGCGCCCTTTGATCCTGCTAAATTATTTGGCTGGCAGTCAACAAATACTCTTGCTGTATCAGGTATGTTACTTTTCAAGTTTGATACGCTTTTCTAGCCTGAGAACCTAGGATAAAGTACCTTCCAGTGGAATGACATGGCAGATAAACTTATTCAAAAGGCCATTTCCTCTACAAAAAAATTAGTGTAATTTACTAAAATTTTGTTTTGAAATTAAATCCTAGATAAGTTATCTTTTTCCATTAATCTCTTCACAGACAGATTTTTTTCTAAATGTATTATGAGCTAGAAAAGCAGTATTTTCTTTTAAAAGCAAGTTGAGGGCCTAAGAAGTGATCTGGAGTTCTGATTTTACGACGAGAGTTGGCATTTCAGTGGGGTTTGGGTATACTGAGATTTGAATTAGAGCAAGAGGAGAGGTATTCGATTGTCATCTCATGTTTTGTAGCTGAAAGCCATTTTCTATGTATAATTCAACTGTTTATCAGCTCATAATAATGATGATACTCTTTCTAGATGCATCAAGTGACTTTCCTCATTTTTCATCCCCTGAACTGGTGAACAAATATGCTATAATGGAACGACTGGATTTTTTGTACTATTTGCACCATGGACGTCCATCATTTGCTTTTGGTACCTTTTTGGTCCAGCAGTTAGTAAAGAGCAAATCCCCCAAACAGTTGTAAGTCTTCTCAGAAATGACAGTCGGATAGTTCTTTTGAAGTTATAATCTAGCACATGGAACAACACTAATCCTCCCCAACAGCAAACAAGGGGTGTGCATTGCATCACTTGAAATTTTAGGTGTCCTAGGAGTCTATTCAGCCTAGCATCGAGTAGGTTAGAAAACAAATACCATGTAAAAGAAGGTGAGCTTTATTTTGAATTACCTAAATAAAATCTGCATAATGAAAGCAAGGAATGAAGAATGTTCCAGTTATATCATACACACATAGGCTTTTCTTTTAGGGACCTGAGCCTCTAGATCACTTTGTAGAAAACAGATGCCCCTTTTCTTTGACGTTTCCTAAGGATGACACTTCTTTAGTTAAATTAATAAGACAAGTAATGTACTGGAGATTGAAGGAATTAAATTTTCTGGTTTAAGCTTCAAAATCGTGTTCAAAAGGATACAGTCAAATTATACATCTTGCTTAAATATATTAATTTTACTATGAAGTATGTTCAAAATTAGTAGGAGTTACATCAGAACAAATCACTTTGTTTCTAGAATGTGTTGTTTGTGTTATTAGTCTCTGTTTCTTCATCATTTCTATACAGATCAGTTTCTCTTGTGTAAGCAGCTAAGATTTGGGCAGAAAGGAAAACATAGCTTAACCTAGACTGAAGTACTTAATAGTTTAAAAGACAGTCACGCGTGCATGATTTTTTCAGTTACTGCTCTGGAAGAATTGCAGATAACCAGTGAACCAGCCACTGCAGAAGCCTTTAGGGTACCTTTTTGCTTAGCGTAATCCACAAATCAGTTTCAGGTTCTTGATGCTGCTGTGCGTGGATTGTAAACTCTGCAGTGGGACTTTCTGCGCTAAAACTGCTGACGGGTGGTTTTTGTTAATTATAATATCAACTGCATCGGCTTTAGTTTTTGTTAAAGTTTATTAAATTGCAAACTCCGTACTTACCACGTGTGAGGCTTTATTCTCATACCTTTTTTTATATGTATGCATCCTCATACATTTTTTATAAATATGGAACTTTCGGTTTGTAAATATCTTTCGTGCTAATGAAGTCTGAGAGTTTAGTAAACCTTGTAGCTACTTGTTTACATTGGGAATATTCATGTTTGAAAATTGGTTAAAAATCATATGTGTTAACTGGTGTTCTTTTTGTTTCAGGATTCAGCAAGCAGGATATGAAGCCTGTATTTTAGCTCTTTCTTTCTTCAGTGTACCTTCAGTAGGAGCAGCCTGTGTGTGTTTTCTAGAATTGCTCGGTCTCGACAGCCTCAAACTCAGGGTCGATATTAAAGTTGCAAACATAATTTTCAGTTACAGAACTAGAAATGAAGAATCTCAGCACAATCAAATAAGAGAATCTTTGGGTAAGGGTGTCTTTTGTTTGTTTTAGAATAGGGTACTATGTATTTATTGGGAAGAGAAGCAGAGATGGATTGGAAGATGGTGCCTGACTTCTCAGGAATGCAGTAAAAACATCCTGTCCTTTGAGGAGCTAAGACTTTTGCTCTTCTTTTATTCCTGCTTCTTACTAATTTTGAAGGTGCATTTTGAACCTGGCATACCAAATAAGGCAGGAAGACTGTGATATGGCATGGAGCCAGAATTGCAGGAGTATCTCATAGATACTGTCGAACAGCTGCCTGAGGCTCGGTGTAATATTTAGTAAGGGTCAGCCTAATGTTGTAATACTATAACTAGAGGATTAAACAAAGGGACATTTCCAAACCTCTTTTCTCTTTCGTACTTGAAAACTGTCTTACAGCTGCAGTGAAATCTGAGGTTCAAAGATGTAAGGAAATTAAATTTATCCTAGGAATAACTTTAGAAAGTTGAATTTCTAACTATAGGTCCACAGATGTCTGTTGTCCCAACTAGGAAACTACTGGCATTTATTTATATTTTCCTGATAATTCTAAAAACATATACGTTATTTAAAACTATAGGTAGAGCTTATTAAAAAAAAAAAAAGAAAGGTTATGTGATGTGAAAGTTGAAATTCTTTTTCAAAAATCATGTAGCCACTTTGGTGCCAGACTTGGCATAGTTATTGAAACATTTACATTGATAGGATTTGTTCTGCTTGTTGATTCTGGTACTTTTGAAAATATTACCATTCCTCTAATGCCAAATAGCATCTCAGAAATAGTAATACGTTCTTTTAAACAGTTGAAAAGTTAACAAAATTGGCTGATGGTGAAAAAGCAGCAACAGCAGAAGTTCTTATCCTCTTAGAAGAAGCCTTTTGGGATGCAGTTGAGCATCAAGGAATAAAAAAGTGAGTAAAACATGATTTAAAGCATTATGCTGGCAAATTGAAATTGAGTACTGAATTTTACCATTTGTGTATTCAGGTAATATTAAAGAGATCCATGTGTGCTTTATTGCAGTAAACTGAACAACAATATTTGAATTTAGAATATAGCCTTGGCATTTCAAATAGTGGAGGTAATAGGTGTATACTGGCAAGAATAAGGAGGTGCAGCCAGCATGTTAGACTCACTGTTCCACAGAGCTCTTGCAGCATGCTTGGGAGCGAAGGTTGTTGACTTCTTTTCAAAGCCTACATTGTCAAGATGGGACAATGTACCTGCCGTGGTGGGTGGGAATGTCCACAGGGTGTAGTATGGAAGCTCCCACGGTGGAACGTGACCTAATCTGTGGTGAGGTCAGTGGAGGTGCTGGTGTTGCCATTTGCAGGCAGTGGATCTCAGGCCACACAACGAGTTTATACGTTGTTAACATCTGGTATAAATACCAGTTTATTACAGCTGAAGCTCTTTGAATTCCATGCAGGACATCTAGTGACTCTAGAAGGCAGTGGTCTTTGGTAATGCAGTTCTGTAAACTCCATAATATCGGACTGAGTACATCTTACCTAAAGGAATGTGCCAAATCCAACGACTGGCTGCAGTTCATCATCCAAACCCAGCTGTACAGCTACCAGCCAGATGAGGTAAGCTATCTATCTGTGTATGATTTTAAATGAAGATAGAGTTTACCAAGAATGTTCTTTGTCCGTGATGTTCAAAAAAAAAAGAAAAAAAGGAAGGAGAAAATAGATTCTTTTAACAGGAGAATATCACATTGTGGAGAAAACATAACATTGAAGCCTCATCAGTTTCCAGGGAGTTAGAAGTTGTCTCAGGATGCCCGATATCCTCTGATTATGGTAGCCCTTCTCTTACAGCCCTATTTCCCAACTTTTCTACTTTTCTCTCCCTCTTGGTATGTGAAAAGCTAACAGAAGACAAAGGAAATTTACTCCAGAAGGAGCTGACTGTTCAGCACATATAATAATATGCTTCTAAGAGCATGGAGGTTAACTATTAAAGGAGAAGAATAGGAAAAAAATTCCCTGTTTGAAAAATTTTATGTGATGTTATTAATCAGTAGTGGAGAAAATTTTCAGAGAGGAGTGATTCGAGCGTCTCTTTGAAATGAATTGGACACAGAAGTATTTGCCAAGAAGGGACTTAATTTTCATTTTAAATTTAGTTAAAATTATTACATACTCCTACTGTTTGTAAGTTTAATTTAAAATAATTTAGTTACTGTTTTTTTTTATTGGAGAGTTACCATGTTCAATATAAGTTTTAATAGAGCCACTCATCTTTCCTTTCAAAACTTACATCAATCTTTGTGTAAAGATACTTAAGCTTTGGGAATCCAAATCTTCCATTTTTGGTTTTGAACATAATTTTAAAATTAATAAAATATTGCCAATATGTAAAAATGAAAAGCAATTTGGGAAAAGTAATGTGAAGAAGCTAACTGGAAAATTCCAGGTAAGATGATACTTAGCAGGCCTCGGATTTTAACTTGGATCTCTTAGTTGTTTTCTTGAAAAGAAAAATATGTAATTACACAACAGCCACGAACAAGAGACTTTTCATGATACGCTGTTAGGAGTACGAGGATACGACAAAAACGACTGTCTGTAGGAGGCATTTTAGCTTCATGTAAAAGGATGAGCTTCAGTATTTTATTAGAATAATTCACACCTATGGAACACTTTTTCCTCTCTAGGTCTCCAAAAATGTTCTAAAAAATCAAATTTGAAGAATGTTTTATTTGTCTTCTGTGTGTTTAATGCTTCAGTCCTTCTTCCCACTTGTTCTGTTTGGATCTCACTCTGTACAGATCCTTTTGGTTCTGTTTTCTTAGGTCATTTCTATCCTTGAAGATTTCACTCCCATTTTAAAAGATCACTTGATGTTGGCGTTGGAGAAGTTACCGTTTTTGTGTCCTGATGCAGGGAGTCCTGAAAACAGTGCTGCCAGCGTGCCCAAGAGCAAATATGCAGATAGTCTCTTTCAAATCCTTTTTCAATGTCAGGGGAACCCCAACCCTTCACGTTACCTTTTGACTGAAGGATTGAGAGAGCACACTCCCATTCTGAGTGTTTTAGCAGCATGTTTCCAAGTGAGTATTGATGAAGCTATTTACCTTTTAGAGGAGTAAGTAATAAAAAAGTGGTGGTTGTGCATAATTACGTTAAATGGTAGATATGTAGGTTGCATTCATCAAGGTTTTTTTCTTGGTTTTTGTAGTAATTGAAAATATTCTGACACATTTGGCCAAGTGATACATAATGAGGTGATGTTTGTCTCTGGTTGTTATTATAAAACCATCATTTTTGTCATTTGGCAGGATGCAAACATTATTCATTGTCTCTGTGTTTGGATAATTACTACTGTGGATGATACTACTAGAGCTGAAGCAACAAACCATATTCAAAGCTCAGCAGAAAACCACGAATGGGATCTTCATGACCTGTCAGTTATCTGGAAAGTCTTTTTAAGAAAGCAAAAAAGTAAAACACTTCTAAATGGCTTCCAGCTCTTTTTAAAGGTAATGTAATGTCTTTTTAGTGGTATACTTGAGTGTATCTCAAATCATCTTGGAGAGGAGATGGCCTATAGATTCCCCCTGTGTCTTGCTATCTGTGGCCTAGACAACCTGGAAATCCACTGAAAATTCCAGTCAAGTAAGAAAATCTTTGCATGGAAGTTCTTCCAGTTATTACAAATTTGCAGATCATATACCAACCTTGCATGCAGTTTTAATAAATGAGAACTTCATTGTGCTGGTACTGAGGAAGACAAATTCTACATTTGTTGAGGTACTTTTAGGAAAGAATTATAACCTATTTTTGTGTCTTAAAGGATTCCCCTTTACTGTATATACTGGAGATGTATGAGCTATGTATGAACAGTAAAAAATACAATGAAGCTAAAACCAAACTGGACAAGTTTCAGGAAAGTCTCACAAAAGTAAGCAAATTCATTTTCTCTAATTGTCTTTGCCTACATCTTCCTGTATTAGAATGTGATAGGCTTCTAATGTCATACATGAAAATAATGAAAAAGGGTATGCTTAGAATGATCTAGGAGCCGATTTGTGAAGCAGTAGGTTTCAGCAGATTCTTTTTATTGCCGGCAGTTGATGGAAAAATGTTTTTGACAGTTCAAAACCTGCAGTGCCTTTTCCTAAGTCATTTTAAGTTGATTTGGGCAGGTTGAAATACAACATCATCCTCCTTGTGTGCGCAGTTTACTGTTTGAAGGTTGGCCTTGACTCAGGTAGGACCACTGTTGGTAAATTGGACTATTTGTGGTGAGTAAGCATGGGATATTCTCTATTCTGTATTGACCAGGGCAAGTCAATACTGAGCTGTTAAACCAGTGGCTTACAGGGAGTATTTATTTAAGAAAGAGAACTCTTTTGAATATGTTTCAAAGTTTCGGAAAAAGTCTGTGATCCTGCTTTAGTTTTGGTAGTTGGTTAGACTTTTCTTTGAAAACAACTCAGTGAACTGAATTACACACTTTGATTAGAACACTGATTTCGCAGTTGGTTTTAAGAGACACAAAGTGTTTTCATGCAGTGTTCCTTGTTTGTCACATACAGATGTTTTCACAAAGTTTTTCAGTTCTTTCCTTTCCATCACAATTTTCTTGTTTCCTGAATATCTTAGTTTACTGACATTCCATGTCATTAGTGGTTTTCCTTCCTGCAATTCAAGCTAAGGCTAGATCAGCTTCCTTTCCTATGCGCCGCTCACATAGTGGTTATGCTTATAAAGTATACAATAGCTATTAATCTAGCAATTTCTTTTATCTATCCATTTCTGATCCTTCTTGCATCTTTTATTTCTTCCATGATTATCAGGAGTAATTGGCGGCCACCCTGTCATAAAATTTACTACTTTCAGATCAAAGTCAAACATACATCAGTGATGGATCAGTGTCCCCTTGGGAATGGCAGTTCATTGCTTAAAGAAGGAGGCAGATCTGGTACACCTTCCATTTCCTGTGCGGTTCCCACCAAAATGCAGAACGTATTTGCAAAAAAACTCCACCAACACTTAAAAAATCTTTATCTACACAGCTTAGAACTGAAGATGAACCACCAGCTTCAGAATTACCTGTGCAGTGGTTGGAGTCACAAGCATTGGTGCTTCTTGAATTGATGATGCAGCAATGTAGAACGGAATATGAATTAGGAAAGCTCTTACAGCTGTTTGCTGCCACAGATAATCTTCTACTCGATGGTAAAGACAGCTTCCTCTGCTAGATGATATTACCGCTTTAATCTCAAGACCACATGCAATGTTTTTGCAGTGACTGAAAACGTTTACTTTAAGTGTATTCATACTGTTTTGTTTTTGTAAAAGAATTTATATAACCAGAGTTGGTCCTCGTGGTGAATTGCGGTGGTGAAAATGTAATTGTGTGTGTAAGTCTGCTCGG
Organism: Morus bassanus; assembly: GCA_031468815.1. Taxonomy (NCBI): domain Eukaryota; kingdom Metazoa; phylum Chordata; class Aves; order Suliformes; family Sulidae; genus Morus; species Morus bassanus. The sequence continues at coordinate 1,068,270 of CM062581.1, read as the reverse complement.
GAGAATGATTATGTGCGAGTGTTGATGAGGAGTGCACAGATTATCTACAGAAGTATTTTAGTTATGGATTTAGAGCTTATTTTCAGTCCCATGAAAGCTTTAGAATGCAAAATCTGCGCTCCTTCTCTGGCAGGCTTGCATGCTGAAATAAGTAGCAGAATTTCCTCAGGTTTAAAAACCAGCTGCCTTTAATTGTTTATACTCTTTTAACACAGGCCCTTATGTGAAGAAGCTCTGTGCACTCAGTGAGACCCTGAAGGATTCCTCCATATCAATTAATCGCTCCATCCTAACCGGTTACAATATGGAGACATTTCAGAGCGAGTGCAGATCAATTCTGGAGCAGCTACAGGAGAAGGGAATGTTCTCACTGGCTCGGGAGGTAGCAGCGATAGCTGAATTGCCTGTGGACAGCGTAGTTACCCAAGAGGTACACTATAGTTAAATAGTGATATTCACCTCTTAATACTCCTATTACTGGCAGCGTTGAGAACGTTACTTCTCAGTCTTCCTGAAACACAAATTTTTCTTCAGATCGCTTTTTATTTTAAATGCAAGTACACCAAACAAGTTGACTAGAAGTGCTGAGCTGAAAAGGACAGTGTAGCTTTCCTTATTCTCTTACTATTTTTACTTGCTATACAATCAGTTTTCCTTGGTGAGAAAAATAGATGGATTTGTTGCATATTGAGACACTTAATCTAAATTCAGTTTTTCAATATTCTAACCATGCAGTATGATTTTTCTTTTTTGGAAAGATAGTTGTTTAAAATCTTTGTGACTTTTGCAGGTTCTAAGAGATCTACATCGTTTAAGAGACATAGGACAGTGGCATCAAAACCAGACAAGAATTGAATTCTGGAAAAAATGTAATGACAACTTTGTGAAAAACTCAATCTCCAGCAAAGCTGCCTCTGATTTTTTTTTTAATCAGGCAAACACAGTATTTCAGTCTTCAGCTCATGAGAAGATAAACAGCATTATGGAGAGACATTTGTTGCTTACCCTAGCTGGCCATTGGCTAGCCAAGAATGACTCGGTGTCACTGCACAAATTAGAAGAAATAGAGAAGCAGATCTGGATTTGTCGCATCGCACGACAAACGTTATCCACAGATGAGGGGTCAGGCAAGTCGAGATTTCCCTCTCATGTTGTAGTGAACAGGGATCTTACCTTTGATAACTTAGCTAAGGAGTTTTCTTTTTCAAAGCTACCTGCTCTGAACACACCAAAGTACTTAAAACTAGAGACTCTTGCATTCAGAGAGTCTCAACAGACCTTGACTAACGATGAGGAGCAATCACTCAAGTTTCTGATCGGACGCCTTCTCGATGAAGGAAGCGTGCATGAAGCCAGCCGTGTTTGCCAGTATTTCCATTTCTACAACAGAGACGTTTCAGTGGTGTTGCATTGCAGAGCTCTGGCCTCAGGGGAGACTGATCTAGATAAATTACACACAGATATTCAGACTCTCCTTGTAGCAAGAGAGAAGGCATCTGAAAGCAGTGCATCTCAGCAAAGCAGGGTCCCAAGTGGTAAGTAACACTAACCACTTCAGCCGCTTGACAAGTAGTACCATTGTTGGGGTTCCACTGGATTCTTCCTCTTTTGTTACAGTGTTAATTTCCCCCAGAATTTCTGCAGGAAATAAGGTCTTCCTGACAGCAGGTTATCTCCTTGGTTCATAAATCCTCTAGTGAAAGGAATTTGAAGCCTTGTAATATACATTGCTTGTATGTGCTTCAGACAGGGTGTTTCTGTATACAGTTTCTGTAGTCTCTTAACCGATCATTTTTATAGTTCACAGTTCTGTTCCGGTGAAGTAGCACTGAACTTCGTCTGTGTTCCTGCTTTTGGAGTACGCACTGTAGTAAATCTTGAGTGCGTTTCTAGAGCTGAAACATGGAAATGCTTTAATTAATATTTTCTCTGAATTCTTCATACATTATAAAGGGTTTAGTGTTTCTTATTAATAGCAAGGCTGATAATGTTTATATATTAAGTACTCTGTGCATATTTATGAAGTCTGAATGAGAAAGCTGTCAGCTGGAACATCACTTTCTAATACTGACATGTATAAAGCTTAATAGGAATAGAAGAGAATAAATGAAGCCCAAGCCATCAAAGAAAGGCTGTGGAACCCTTATGCTTTTTTATGCTTAGGAATTTTACATCTGAGATATTATTGTGGATATTTTGGCTCATTTGTGTTCTGTCATATTGTTTGTACCCTGAAACTTTAAAAAAAAATCACAGGTGTCAAGAGTTCAGTTTTCAAAGACTGAGAAAGTATTATGTATTTGCTGCAGATTTCTGGAGTCTTGCTCCAAGTATGAGGCTTGTTGGTGCTATCTGTCTTTATGAGAAAGGAAGTTATAGTGCTTTTGTTTCCAGCATCAAGCTTGGAAGACTGGACACACATTGTGGCCCTACCTCCAGATGATGAGGTTGTTATCAGTCTGAAGGCTCTCATAGATGAATGTGTCCATGGAAGAAACTACTGCAGACAGGTTCTCTGTTTATATGAACTTTCTAAGGTACGTGTCTGGTAACACTGAAGAAACAAGTGGTTTGTATCAAGCTGTGCTGTGAAAGTTTGTGGAGGAAAGGATAGAGAGTGGTGAAAGTACTCATCAGGTGCCCAAAATGAGCTTCAGAGGGTGAAATTACCAAGCCTTTGTGTGGGAAAAATGGCCAGATGCTTCCTAGGCATGAAGTGTTGAAATGAACTCAACTCCCAGACTCCCCAGGCCCCTAACTCTGACTCCACTAAGCCAGATTTCAGCCTCTGTCTCTTTGATGTGCCTTTTTTATAACCCTTCAAGCATATGTTGTTCATCTAGCACTTTGCTTTAGGCCTTTGTTGTGGGATGCCTTCATAATCAACACCGACCCAGAAGCAGACAGAGAGATAGCAGCTGCCTTAGAAGTTTTAGCATAGAAGTGCTCTGCAGGCTCCACACAGTGGCAGCTTTTTACCCAGAGGCTGCTCGGAGGAGTGGCTGGTAAGTTCCAAGTGCTTTGACCCAGACAGAGATAGGAGAAGTAGCAGATTGCTGTTTGCTGCCTCTCTGCTCCTTGACCTTCATGACTGCCAGCAGCCCGGCTTTGCTTCTTCTCCAGAGGGTGCTGCTGAACACTTCTTTCAGGGTTCAGAACCCCTTTCCATGGTACTTGGTCCATATTGTTGGAATGTAGCATTAGTCTTTTCTGAATAAAAACAGCAGCATGTGTGCTGAAAATATTAGTATCCTCTTTATCACAGAGGTTCTTAGATTTTCCTGTAGAATTTTTCATGCCTCGAATATTCAGAGTGCTTTAGGTTGGAGCTACTAAGAAGTAGTCATACGACTGGCTTGTTCCCTTTTATACCATCCGTATAATTCTTGCCTGAAGCAGGATGTCCGTGTTCTTTAATTAAGAGTTGATCTTGTGTTCATGAGGTACATTTTTCGATTAATTTAGAGATTTGTAAACTTGGAGTAAGTTACAGCAGAGTATTTACAGAGCCTCCCCGACTCCTCTTCCAGATGTAGCAAATGTAAAAACTAGTATATCTTTTTCACTGAGAGTTTGTGGTATGTAGAGACGAGGAAAAGGAACCTCATCAGTAAAACCTATGCAGGAAAACATGATTCTTCATTTGGAAAGAAATATTCCTGTCTTTCTTCTAGGTATTTTTAAGTGTTAAGGTTTATATTTGGTTCTGGAAAGTATCTCTGTCCATGGCTACAGCTCTGTGAGTATTAAACTTCAAATACAAAGTACTTACATGCCATCCTGATCTGGAGAATATTAATACTGAAGATACACAGATGAAGGCACTGTTAACTGATAAAAGGACAGATTATGTGCGTTTTTTGAAACTGAGTTTTGTCTGCTTCTCCAGCACTCCCCTCTTACGTCAGCTCATCATGAAGGTCAATATATGTTCTGGGCTGGAATTTTTGCTGTGTACAGTCTTCTAAGTATATGTGTGTTTCTTAGGAATTGAACTGCTCCTACAGTGAAATGTCAGCCCACGACCCCGAAAAAGTGCTTCGAGCAATTCTGTCGTCCCATCAGCTGGACAGGTGCAGGAAAGCTCAGGCATTCATCACCACGCAGCGTCTCCAGCCTGAAACTGTGGCAGAGCTAGTGGCTGAAGAAATCATGCAGGAATTATCGGCGTCTTCAGAAAGGAAAGGTAGTAAAAAGGCTTGGTCTTGTGTTTTAGCATTTTTGGTTTTTAAGTGTGGTATTTGTGTATTTGAAAAACACTGCTTGCTCTCGAGTTTGAGTGCTAATTACAGTCAGTAATGTTTGGGCAACTCTTGTATGAGGTTTGTAAACCTTGTACACCTTGTATAAGGTTTTATACCAATGTCTGGTTTTAGTTACTTTTGTGTCCAGTGTGGTGTTGCAGTAATTAAGGTTTTATTTTTTATGGACGTAAATTTAACGGTTTTAAAAAAAAGGGTTGTTTGGGTTTTTTAATCATGATCTTTGCAGCCCCACATCACCTGACTTGGAAAGACTCATGTTAATTTCTTTGTGAAAAGCGTGGCCAAAAGATTTTCCCTTTTTTTTTTTTTTTACTTTGTGAAATGAGGGATTTCAAACAGCAGGAATTGAAATTCGAGGAATTTGTTTCCTCAAAACAGCAGGAATTTGTCTGGGGGACTTTTCTATTTGAGTAACTTCTACTTTGCCACAACATTAACGACCAAGTTCCGTGAGAAGCAAAGAGCCATCAGATGGAGATTCTTGAGTCCCAGTGTGCTCTCCTCTGCTCCTCCTGCCTTCCACTCTGCTACCCCTCGCTCTTGCTGCTCCCCTGGCACCAGTTCCCTTGGTTAGCTCAGATGATTTCGTGCACCTCCTTCAGAAGAGTCAACTTACTAACGCAGCAGAAAACAAATCCAGAAAAGAAGAGTTTTCTGTTGAGTTCATGAGTTGAACTGGTTCATGGAAGAGCATGAATCGGAGCCGCTGCAAGGGAATTGTGTTGTGTAAGGAAGGGGAGCAGCAGCACCCTACTGGATTTGTGGGATTATAGGTGTCATTACAGCAGCATTACAGTTGTTCAGTAGGATTTCACTGGATCGAACTGGCAAAGAAGTAGTATCTGATTCTTAAATTCAAGCAGTAAGATTAAAAGTGTCTTTAGAATCATAGTTCCAAGTCCTAGGTCAGTCTGGGTGAAGTTGGTTTGTTCAGGGTTTTTTCTATTAACATAACTAGTCTCTCCTGAACAATCAGCACTTGTGACAGAGCTCTCTCTCTCTCTCTTTCTGTGGACACAGGACAGAAACATGTTTTGAACCCTGCAGCTGAGAGTCAGGCATTCCTACAGCTTGCTAAGCTGTGCCAGGATCGTACATTGGTTGGCATGAAGTTATTGGATAAAATTTCCTCTGTACCACGTGGGGAACTGTCATGCAGTAAGTAAATCGCAAATAATACTTGATGTAACTAGTGCGTTACTAAACGTGGCGTTACTTGGTTTAAAGTCACATCACAAAGAAGAAAAGCAATGCTGGTGGAAGCATCTATTACTGATGTCAAATCTGATATAAAATTAATAGATCCGAGTACGTGCACAGCAAATAAGCATGTTGCTTAAGTGTTGCTTCAGTTTACTTTCCAAACAAAATACAGATTTTTTTTTTGTGCCAGCAGCTGGGAAATGCAGTCAATGAGTTACCTGAACTTCTGTAGTTATATGTTACAGAAGGAGGGTATGTGGCTTGCTTCATATTAATCACAATTAGCATTGCTTTCTTTATCCATTTGTTAAACCACCTTCCTAGATCTTGTGTTACTAAAGTCCATTTTGCACTTTGCAGCTTTATATACCATGGAGATGTTGTCATGGGGTTTATAAACCACAGCCAAGGTACTTTGGTACTGGTCAGCAGTGGCAAACTGCTGGTTTAGACTGTTTGTAAAAAAGATTTATTATGGGCAGTTCATCTCTGAGGAAAACGAATGAGGCTAAGATTTAGTGTGAGTTGTCTTGTGAGTATTAGTGTGGGCAGAACTTCCAATGCTGTTTTGTCCAGAGCGGTGAGGAAAGAGCATCTTCTAGGACACGTTCTGCAGAAGCAAAAGCATGGCTGAGGTTAGTGTTGAAACTCTTCCATTAGAATCCAGCTGTAATACTGGAAATTTGGAAAACCTTTGTGAGAAGACCAGTAATTAAAAATATCACGTTCCATGTAATCTTTTTGTCCCTAACACATTTGTCCTGTTGTCAGATCTTAACTTACCCCTTTTTTTGTCTGGTTAAGTAATACAAGGGTGAATATTAGTATTTTTCATGTATGGCTGAGTAAAGTAAGGAAAGGACCCTGAGGAAACAATGTTGGGAATTACCAAATTGTGCTGGAGGACTCTACCTCTCTTTGAATGGAGTCCCTGCTACAGGTACCTTTTTACAGGTAGAGGTATAATTGGTTTGTTTCAAAATATGTTGTATAGGTTTATGACATTAACTGTGTTCTTTTCAAAATCTGCATTTTTAAATATGTCGTGTACCAGGGTGTATAATACTGCTACTTTTCTGAAGTGAGTTGCGTGGTGCTGAGAGTGAGGTCTGGCACTCCCCTGTCCCACGATCCCTTTTAGTATTAGTAGTATTAGTGTCGGTATTAGATCAGGCCTTCCGTGGAAAATGGAATATGCTAAGATGTACTGTTTTAACTCATTTATTTAGTGTATGGGATTCATGAATGATTTTTCAAACCCAGATGCAAAACGTGTGGCCTTCCTTTTCCAGATGCAGAGCTGACTGGTAATAGCGGGGTGCTGATGTATTGTTACACGCTTGTCAGTCGGCTTTTGGTGGAGGAGTTTGGAAGTTTTGCATGTGGAATAAAATCACGTTTCAGAAAATGATCCAAAAAAGCCAGACTTTCCCACAGATTGAGAAGCCAGACTGAATGCATACTGTTACAGAAACTGTTGCTTCTTAAAATTGCTTAGGACAGAACCATAATCGCTCAACTTTCTAATCCAGTTCTGCGGTTTGTAACTGGAAGGGTTGTGTATCCTCTGCATCACTTCTGGAGAGAGGCAGAATAATTAACTTCCTCAGCTTATTAACTGAAATACCTGAGTTCTTCTATTCTTCAGTTACAGAATTGCTGATTTTGGCCCACAATTGCTTTAGTTTGACTTGCCACATGGAAGGAATCACTAGAGTCCTCCAGGCAGCACGGCTTCTCACAGACGAACATTTGGCACCTAATGAAGAGTACGGACTTGTGGTATGTGTCTTTGGTGCCTTATGTGTTCAGCCAGATGCCGTGTGAAGGTTTCCACGTACACATCAGCAAATAGCTTTGCCCCTGAGCAGTGCAGGGGGAGCAGGTGGGGGCTGGCACGGAGTAGAGTCTTTCACCTCTGGTTGACTGGTCTTGTCCTGCCTGTCCCTAGAAGCTACAGGTGGGTGTTTGGTCTGATGTGCGCAGGTGATGATTTTTATGTCACAGAAGCTCTTAGAAGACTTCTCTGGAGAAATAGAGGTGGAGATAGGGGAGTGGTGAGGTGGCAACAGTGTCGTAAATTGGAACGGGAAAGTCAAAGTAATTCAGCTCCTGGTGAAATGTGATGATGTGTATTACCGGGCTGTCATGCCTCGTTAAGTCCTGCCGTGAAAGGACTCCCAGAGTCTGAGACATGCCCAATATGATGGTGTCATTGCTAAAAGGTTCACTGCGTAGTTTTATTTGGTAAAATTATGTCCTTTCACCTCACGGTAAAAAAAGACGCGATAGGTTGGGTTAAACCCAAAAGCTCTGTGGCTGTAAGGGAACATCTGCCTGCCTAATGCGGCTCTCTGTGCCCTGTAGCTGTGTCAGCAAGCACAGCGCTCTGGCCTCGCGCAGCCTTCTCCGGGGCACGGACTGCTTTGAGAGAGGAATTTTCTGCTTTACTTTGAGCTTCATACTTAACACTGTTACTTCCACAGGTTCGTCTTCTCACTGGAATTGGCAGATACAATGAAATGACCTACATATTTGAACTGCTGCATGAGAAGCACTACTTTGAAGTGCTCATGAGGAAGAAATTAGACCCAGTAGGTGGAGGGGGATAAAGGGGAGGAAACTTTCAGGGCACTCTGTGGCCACATCAGAAACTGTTATTTACACAACAAGGCAGAATTTTCTGGGGATTTTAATTACTGGAGTGTAGGAAGTGTTATTCAAGTCCATAGTAATAAATTAATTCTGGGTTTTATTCTGGTTTTAGTTTAACAAGTTTGTTCTAATTAGTTCAGTGCTGCAACAAGAGCAGCGCTGAAACTTCAAGCTTGGGAATATCACTTAGAGTTTGCATGTCCTGCTTTGGTTTTACTTCCAGTTAATGTTTCAGGGGGTTTTAAAAATCATGAATATTTATAGCTTTCTTGTAACATAAATAAAGTCATAAACAAATGTCAGTTTTGACATTTGTATGGAAACAAATAAATGCATAGGTGCTGGATTCTCTTACCAGACATAATGCAGTGAAGCCCGAGTATGATATTGCCATTATGTTTTAAAATAGTACGGAGAAACCTCAGAGTGTAACGATCACTTTTTGGAAAATTGCACCAGGACAGTTTTGCTTCTGGGTACCAAAAAGTGAACAAAAAAAAAAAAGCTTTTCAAATCTTAATCTGATATTCCTTCATCTGACCAGAGCGGGACATTGAAGACAGCTCTGCTGGATTACATCAAGCGTTGTCGCCCAGGGGACAGTGAAAAGCACAACATGATAGCCCTTTGCTTCAGTATGTGTCGAGAAATTGGAGAGAACCATGAGGCTGCTGCTTGCATACAGCTTAAACTGATTGAATCTCAGCCGTGGGGTGAGTGGAAACTGCAAAACCAAGACAGACGAGCAAGTTTGTTTAAGAAGGAAGACGTGATGGGTAAATGTAGTTTCGATTGCCTGTGCTGTCCTGGTAACATCCACTGAACTTCCGCTGGAAGGAGGGTCCTGTTTGCCAGGCTTGGGGCGTTCTTGTACTTAACAGTTTCTCTGGCCGCTCCGGTATTTTTCAAACAGTTGAGATTTTTGGCTCTTACCATAATGCAGGGGTCCTGTGGTACCAGGCGTGGGAGGAGGTGAGGACACGTGCGTGTTCTCCTCACTGTAATAGGATGCAACACAGTGGGTTTTTATGTAAAGCATATATATGAAGTGTTGGGGTTTTTATGTTTGTGCAAGGTAACTTGTTAACAGCTAAACTTAGCGAGTTCTGTACGGCTGAGAGAACGCTGGGGATGGCACAGAGATCTCGCTGTGGAGCAGTTAGCCAGTACCAGAACGGCAACTAAAACAGAAGCTCTGCCAAATGGTTTTCTGAATTTATCTGGTAATAGTCAGTGCTCCTATCTACCACAGACGGATGATCTGGATTTCTCTTCGGTTATTCAGTCACTTGAGTGGGTTCCAGCGATAGCTTTGGTCCATTAACTGAACAGGCATCACTGTTTCTTTGCGCTTTTTTAATACGAAATTTTTTTTTTTAGTCTTTTGTTGCTTTCTGAAACACCACTAGGGACAGACTTGGTACCAGGAGGTATTTTTATAACTTACTTTGTCACCTTTATAAATAATAGGTTATTAATTCTTTTTCCCCCCATTTCAGAGGAGTCTCTTCGGGATGTTGCAAATTTAAAGAAACTGCTGATGAAAGCTCTGACTCTCTTTATTGATGCAGCAGAAAGTTATTCTAAGGTAAAATGCGATGGAATTGTATGACTTCTGTACAGCTTTGGGAGCACATAAGGAGTGAGCTGAACTGGGAGAACAAACAGAGCTGCTCTAGGGAGGGTGTACAGAATCCTGTCCCGGTAGAAAAGGAGCAAAGGAATCTCGTACTCTGTCAGCTCAGCAGTCTCCCAGCAGTCTCAACACTCTTGTGTCGAGGAGCAGTACGCTGTTCCCTGATCAGGCTCTAACACCTAGGGTTACCATTAGGCTCCCACGTTTCAGAGGGTGACCGTCAGCTTGACGAGCAAGAGTAGAACAACACAAAGGGTATTTAAAAACTGGCATGATTATGATGAAAGTAGTATTTATGGTGAGTGAAGCTTCATTTAAAACTAATGGAACATGATCAATGATAAAACTGCAGTGATCAAGAACATTAAATACTAGACAACTCTGAACTCATTGTTGCTCTCAGGAATATTTATTGCTTTCCTCTAGAAGGGTGCTTCCGAAGCTCGCATTTGTCTTTGATTTATTAAATAGGACTCCTGTGTCCGCCAGTCCTTGCGTTGCAGTCGGCTAACAAAGCTGATAACCCTCCAGCTGCATTTCCTCAACGCTGGTCAGAGCACGATGCTGATCAACCTGAACAGACAGAACCTGATGGACTCCATCATGTCCTTGCCTAGATTCTATCAGGTAAGCTTGGCTTCCTTATCTGTATTTTTTTTCCTGAAAATGATTGTTTTAAACAGCAGGTACTGAAGCACTCTGCTCCTCTGAGCGTAATGCTCAGCTCTTCCACGTGGCCACCAAGTCCCATGACTATTATCTCGTGATATTGCTGCAGATGGGGCCAAGTGTGGAAACGCGAGCACAGCCCTGGGGGGAACTGATGCCTTTAGCAGTCCTTGCTGGCGGGCCGCCGTCGTGCAGCCGGGACCTTGGCTATCCAGCGGTAGTCACGCTGCTGTGAATCTACGCTAGAGCCCTGAAATCTCATCTACGTTGGCATCCATCATTTTGTGAACTTGGAAATAAGGAAGAAAAAGGCTTTTTAAAGAGAACAACCAACCCCTGCCCCGTGATGTCTTGTCAAGAATAATTATTTGCAGTATTTTGTTACCCTTGCATTTCTCTGTAATACCGCTGCTCTCAAGAACAGCATCAAGAGATGGGCCAAACAGAAGACCTAGAATACCATAGAATGCTAAGGAATACTAAGCATAGGAATGTTTCTGTGCAAGAATAAACTCTTCCTGCTCAGTAATTCCAGCATCTGTTCTCCCTGCAGGCGGCGATTGTGGCTGAGGCTTACGAGTTCGTTCCAGACTGGGCTGAAGTTCTGTATCAACAAGTGATCACCAAGGGAGACTTCGCTTACTTGGAAGAATTTAAACAACAAAGGCCGCTGAAGCCTAGCATATTTGAGGAGATCGCTAAGAAGTAAGTAGTTCTGTGCTCAAATTGGAACTTTCTTTTCCACAGGCTACTTTAGAGGAGCAACTGCGTGTTTAATAGCCTGCAGGTCTTCATACTGTTTAAACCTTTTATCTGATAAAGTGTAGTATGTAGGGACTTGAGATCTGTGTTCAGTTTCTCAAGCATACTGTGGAAGTAGCACTGGATCTACCATTTTTATCGAGCTGGATAAATAGGGCGCCTTAGGGCCGGTCAGGTCAAATCTTCTTTAAAATGAATCAGAGCAAAATAAACAACGAAGAGAATCCAATGTACACGGCGAGTACAACCTCTTTTTAATATAGTTCTTACGGTTCTGTAGCAAGACAGTGTTATGACCGTTGTCTGTGAAGCCTTTCTATTTCAATTATACGTACAATTATTTTCAGAGTTAAACAACACCCACCTACTGATGCTGCGCTGAAAAATCTGAAGAAGCTGCTCAGTTACTGTGAAGATATCTACACGTACTACAGACTGGCTTACGATAACAAGTTCTACGACGTGGTAAATACCCTTCTGAAGGATGCACAGACTGGCTGTTGTCTTAACGATATGTTATCAAACTAGACTCCAACCTCCACAAAGCAGAGGCTGGCTCTGACAAGTACCTCTGCCACAGCCTCTTGCATGGTTAGTACGGATTCTTTAGCGGAGATTTTTTATCAGTCACCTGCTTACATGGATATGCTGCTGGGTGAAAGTTGCTCCAGAAAACTGGTGGGGGTTGTAAATATTTAAAATGCTGAGAGTGTGTTAAACCTAAAAGTGTGTTTTGTATAATAAATCTTATTGTTTACAAAATCCTTGACTAACCAGCAAATACAGCCTAGCACAGCTGGTGATGAACCACAGGGATCCAGCAGCCCTTTAAATTAGGGCTGTGGGTGATGGATCGCCCTAGGAATCGGATCTAAACCAACAAAAGGCTGAAACCGAATGTGCGGAACATTCAGTACGCTGACAGTGAAATAAGCAGGAGAAAGTTTTAGACAGACGCTAGGGATAATCCGTTCTTTGATTCCAGTCTGATGAGCCTGCTTTTGTTTTCGAGCTTAGGGGTAAGGTGAAAGTCTTGTACACCTCTGAACAGCACATACTTAATTTGCTGCTGTCTTGGAGTAAAAGAAGTAATCAGGTACAAATGTATTCTTACAGTTACTAAATTTTAACTCCTTTCCACACTTAGGCAGCCCCACTGGGCAGGCAGCTGGTCTTGCCACCCTCTCAGGAGCCGGCATCCAGAGTATTCTGCCACTTGGATGTTTTGGCAAGTTCAGGTCTGATTTAACTGGGGAAGGGATAAGACTTGGACACTGCTTCAGGCAGAAACCCAGGTCCAGCTTGGATTCTCTTTGCTCCCCAAAAACTAAATGCAGCCTGCGGAGCTTCCAGCTGATCCAAAGTCACCTCCTGCCCAAAAAAGGGGGCTGGGGAGGGCTGGCAGCTGTGACAGCCAGCCAGCTTTTAAGTGAACTTAAGCAATGCTATCATACTAGCTCTAAATGTTATCCTAGCAAAAATACAATTGCCATAGCAACCCCGTTAATTAGCAAAAAGCTGCTAACTTGGATTTATAGCTTACACTCTCCTTTTGGTTGCTGAACATTTTCACGCTAGCAACTGCTGCATGTGACAAGTATGTACTCGCACAGTATTTGTCACAAACCTGCAATGGCAGCGCCAGGAGCTGGACACGGGTATAGCGAGTACAAGTCACAGCTCCTCTGAGAAATAAAAAATTTTATGTAGGGAGGATTATGCCTGAGCAGAACCCGATTTAAAATTCCAGTTCTAGTCAGATCAAATTAGTCTGAGCTCGCTGCGATTAGTCTAAGTTAAATAATGGCTAGCAAGCTTTTCACTTGAACTTTAAAGTTCCTGGCATGAAAGGTGAACCTTGAGCTATGCTGAGAATCACCATCCCTGATCCTTTAAAAATTTGGGACCACTAACAATGGGGAGGATCTGGAAGAACGCCTGCCTTTGGGAGCACACACATCTCCCATCCATACTGGGAGTGAACCGCAAGTTGCAAATGCAGGGCTGCTTGTGATAACGGCAGCTGCCATTGGAACAGAATAACTGCTTGCACTGATAAGGGCCACCCTAAAATACTCCTGAGGTAAGTACAAGCGACGGAAAAGATAAAAGTTCGTCATGGCAATGCTGGATTATGGCAGTTCTGAAAGTATTTTGTTTGCCGACAGCAGCTGTAAGGTCTTACCACAAGAAACAGCCATTTCACACGAACAAAACCTTGCCCCTCCACTGCCAGTCAAGCTGAAGTCAGAGCAAAGACTAGACCTAGCAACACACGTCTGGTCTGCAACTCTACCACTTCGAGTATTTTCATTCTAAGATACTAAAAGAACTGGTCCAAAGACAGCCGTAGTGAAGTCCTCAATAGTGATTTTTATTAAATTAGTTGCTTTATAAAACATTGCAGATGTCATAATTGTTAACATAACAATTTGCCCAACTGTAGTAACTGTTGCAGTTTGCTAAGCAAGTTTGTTTTTTTTTTTTTTTTTTAATGAAAGAAAATGGCTGAGTCGTGAAAGATCTACCACAACCCTTGAGAGACCAAAAGGAAGTCTTGTGGTTTGTTTGTTGGTTTTTTTACATACTTAAACCAGGCAATTAACTGTTAAAGAATACCCAACCCATACAGCTGCATTAGTAGAAATTTAGATGACTGGAAACTAAACTTCATTCTCAAGACACAAGCTGTTTTTTTCCCAAATAAGCAACTCTTTCCTTGTCCTGCCGCACCAAGTGTCCCGTTCCCATGCCAAGCTTTGACATGGTGGGTATGGCAAGCCGTGCGTTGCCAGGTGCAGTACCCTCACTCTGAAGTTAGCAGTTCCCCTTCGCAATATACCAAAAACCTCAAGCTCTAACTTAAGACAAAGCAACTGTAATACTAAGTGCACACCATGCCCTTGCTGCAAACTGCTTTTTGTTCGTCAAACAAGTCATTCGAGGAGGTACAGTTAAGGCCATGTCACTGAACTGTGCCGGTAACGATACTTTGCCTTGTTGAAATTCATTTCCAATTGAGTGGCTGTTACTATAAAATCAAATAGCAACAGTTACCATTATCAGAATTTTGGGGCATTTCACTGCAATTTACGTAGCTTTTAAATGTCTTCATTCTACCCCCCCGACCGCAGCGCGAGAAGCCTGGGGCTTTAGCACGGACCCGTCAGGAGTGAAGCCACCAGCACAGACATACTGCAATTTTGATTGTAGCATTTGGCAGAATTTAAAGGAAGAAAAGTTGTGCTACATGTTTAAGGGATTATGGGCAACAGAAAGACAACAGAAGGGGAGATAAATGTCACATGAAGTCTTCAAAGTCTTGTACGTATTCTCCATCGTATCCTCCGTAATCAGCCAGGTCATCTTTCATTGTAGCCTTTAAACCACCTCCAGGCACAACACCTTTTTTCTTCTTTTTGGCTTTATTCTGCTTAAACAGGAAGAGCACGGTTACTTTACAATCCACAAAGTTTGTTGTTGCTCTAGTTAGAGTAACACCGCACGTCTGTGGCTATGAGCATTCGCATACCCGTGCGGGGAACGCGCTGCTTGCCAATGATTTCTACCCCTGCATTTCATCCCTCAGTGCAACCTCATCATGGCAAAGCTGTGACTTTACCTGTTCTCAGGTGTCCCCCACAGCTCCCTGCATCGCAGGCTTGCCTGCCCAGGTTTTTGTCTTTCACCCTATTTTACCTGGACTCTAAACAAGTAGAATAAGTAAATGCAGAGTCTGGTGTTTAGTGTCGTGAAATTACCAATTTAATTAAGGAATGTAACGCGGCTTTTATCACCATAGTGGCTGAATGCCTTCCTTGCAAAAAAATGGGAGTCCTAAACTCACTTTACAGAACATTTCACAGTAAAGCTCTTCCTTACTGGATTGGTGTACTTGAAGCTTTCAGGGGTTGACCAAACTAATTTACATGAAAAGCCAGGAGAGAAGAGTATAAAAACAGGAAGCTTACAGACTTTTTCTTTTTAAACTTGTTTGGTTCAACAACTCACAGGCTTCTCTCCAAAGTGCAGATCATAGTAAAGAAAAAGTTTAGCACATGTGCCAAACTCCAGACTCAACGCACTAACCCTGGATGTAAAGTTTGGTTCCTGTTAAGGTGCTTCACTCAGACCCGGAGGGTCAGCCCTGGCAGCGCCTGCCAGTGGAACAGTTTGTGTCTAAGAGGTTTCCCGTGTTACATTTCCAACTTAGGACTGACTTTGACAACGCTCTGCCACTTGTTTCCTACCAATCCTCCAATCTGATTCAAAACATACCAAACACATTACCATAGTCATATTTGCTGCTTGATTTTGTTGCTATCTAACAGTTCAATTAATCACTGAACTCCAACCCACCCGGAGCTTTAACAGAGATGCACGCTATGAAACACAACGTTTTGCGTCACGTAAGCACCAGCTAAGCTATTACATCGCTTTTTAAAACTTACTCTCCCTTGCCTCTGCAGTTATTGCTCCTTTAGTTTGCACGACAGTGTAAAAATCCCAAACTTTGGCAAAGATTTAAGTTGAGACTTATTTACATAAATGGCATTATACTGCCGTTTAACTCTCAGTGGGGCTGGCTTCTGTCTTCAGGATATGGGCGTAGACCCGTCTAACTCCAAGGCGGCATAAAAGGTAACAAGGTTAGGACTTGGGTAACGTTTCTGTCAATTAATCAAGGTTTTGCCTGTGATCTCTAGATTCAGTCAGCTCCCGATTACCTCACACAGCGAAGAGGATTTAACGCTAAGCCAGTATCCAAGGTTATCATTTAATCTCCTGCTACTACCTCTGACAAAACCAGCAGTTCGTGTCAGCGTGAGACCTACCCCCGTTTTCCAGATCAGCGCCATCAGCGGGTATTGTTATTGCTGCAGGAACATGTCAAAGTCTTACCTTTTCTTGTTTTTGTTTTTCACTGCATAATACTGTCAAAGTATTTGTGATCTTTTTCAAATCATCAACTTCCACTACATCGGGAGGGGGGGAAAAAAAAAAAAGATTCCTCATCAATGTTGTTCTTGGAAGGCAGTTAAACAACCTAACGTCAACATTCTCTAAAAGCTAGAAATAGGCACTAGTAGTAAGTACAGCAATTACTTGATTTAAATGAGCAAAATACAGGCTGGGTAATTCTGGTCCTTACAATTACTGTCTCAGGTGGTCCCTAGCAAGCAGCTTGAATGTTGCAGAAGGTAAAACTTGCAAATTAAGGGTTAGTGAACACAAAAGTCTTAATGAGGAGCCATTTGAACAGTAAAATACAGATACAGTAAAATACAGTAAAACATATCAAAAGGAGCAGTGGATTAACAATAAATTCTGAACAACAAGCGGTCCCAGAGGTTGCGAGTCCTTCACTTTAGAAGATCTGGAATCCATTTGAAATGTAAGTTACGGGCTCCAGTCGGCCCGCGCTGGCTGTGTCTGCACAGCACTGAACAGTATCAGGTTACCACTTCCCTGACGGACAACACGTGTACGGTACAGGGAAAGATCGCAAGCAACAAATTCACCAAGGCCTTCAGCCTACCAGAGCAATGGAAAAAAGTGAGTTTAAGGTATTTTTTTCTCTGTATAGTTACATGTTGAATTCCAGAACCATTTATTTTGCAGTCCCAGAACTACCTGAACTCAATTTTATAATAGTTTCCTTCCAAATGAACTACGCAAGCTATCTGGCTCAGAGAATTTTTTTAGTAGTATTAGTATTTTAGAAATGGCTTCAAGAAAAACACACAAGATTTAGACCAGCATAAGATTTCACGCTTTTTAAAACAACTGTCTTTAACTGACGCTGGCAGAAAGAGTAACTCCTGTACAAGCGCTCAAGCTGTAATGAAGTTTGTGGGAATGGAATCAGATACTAGTCAGTGAAACGGATTAACACTTCGTTTAGTATTAACTGCACAGATCAATCTGGATTTAACGTTTGCTACAACGGCACGTTTTCAACTTCAACTCCATTGCCATTTGGTAGCAGTGTGTTGTAGGATGTCTTTCACTTAACTTACATGAAATACATACGTCTCGAACTAATGCTTCCAAAAAACCGGCGTAATGTAACGATTTTTCGTACTGTGTAATTTTCTCTTTTAGTAGTTTGCCAAATTCCGTAAAGTCATCTTTTGAAGAGGGATTCATGGCATCTATTCCACAAGTGTTATTTACACCTGCACGGAAAGACGGAGGTATTATAGAGAACATCAGCTGTGATCCCTAAAAGGTGACACCAGAGGAAACAAGTAACCTGGTTCACATTCAGTTCCTCACCCCCACCGAAGCTTTACAAAGCCAAAGCTGAGGTTTGCTCACTCACTCCTCACTGGCTTCTGCCAGACAAAAGCCGACAGCCTGAGTTACCAGCCTGTACGGAAAGAGGTTTTGCTGCAGAGCTTAGTAATTTGAACCAGCTATTGCTATCCTCTGGAGCAACATGCACTACGTGAAGCCCCTTTCCCTTTACATAAGGAATTCCTGTCTTGAGCTTCTCGGTGCAAAGCGTAGTTGATTCTTTGCGGCTGTATTCAATGCATCCCCCCCCAAGGCACTGTACTCTTTCAGAAGACTCGCAGAGCAGAATTCTCACTGAGTAATAAGCTGTGTAATTCACTATAATCAAGGAAAGACGCTTTCATGTTTGAAGAATGCGGCTATGAATCAGTATCTTCGCTAGTTCTGTCAAAGCACAAAACCAGAATGATCTGCTTTAAGTCTACTTCATCTACGCCAGGAAACAAGCTCATTCCACTAACTTAACTGGCTTTCTCAACATCTACCTTATTACACAGATTGCCTGAAGTAAAGCGTGCGTGAGCTATGCTGTGCCACGCTCATCCAAAGCCTCATTAAATATGTGTTGTAAAGCACATCACAACATTAAGAGACAGCACTTTTTTCTTTTTTTTTTCTTTTTACACACTCATCTTTTTACCAGAAATAACCAACGTGTTGGAAAATTGAGTCAGCCATCTTTTTCCTATAACCTCCTACCATGACACGTTAAGAAAAAGCACCTTCTATTCTAAAGATGTTTTTGTGGTTCTTGCAATGAACCCTTTGTACCAGGACACGCCTCCAGTCGTCTGAATTCAAACCCCTCTTCATTCTCAGTAACACAACCCGCACAGGCCCCAACGCTCAAACCCTGCTCAGGTGTTTCTGCAGGGTATCCACACGCAGCACTTTTATTTAGAGCTTTTGTGACGCTACGGTTACATCGACGTGCTTGACTCGGGCACAGCGCACTTACCGAATGTTTCTTTTGCTAACTCAAGGTCTGACTCCTCTTGTAATTTCTTTAGTCGTAGTTTGTCTGCTAACTGTTCTTCTGGTGTAAGTTCTTTATGCTCCTCTGGTGCCTCTAACTGAATTAAAAAATGTACACAGGGAGAACGTTACATTTCTCACCCTTGAGCAGAGGTAGTACAAGAAAACGTGTTTTTTCCAGTGCCGCTTGCCTAGCTTACTTCTGCCTGAAGTCAGTACACCTCACGCACGTGCAAACCTGAAAACCACCCCAGTACAGCATAACAACGCCACCTGGTTTAATAAGTTGTTCATTTTACAAGAAATGGGAAGAAACACCCGAGTTTGAAGCTTCACAACTGCATGTTTTATCATGAGGTGCATACAAACGAAACGGCGAGCAGCATTATTTCAATAACCTGCTTAAATTACAGAGAAATTAAAGCTAACATCCCCCAGATGCTATTAAGTACAAGACTTAGCTTTGTTTTACCAGAATAGTCAAGATCTTTACGGGTCTTGTTCAACCTCAAAAAAAGAAAAAAAAAACCAAAAAAATCAAGCCTGCCCTCTAAATTTTGTGAGACCCAGAACACAAAAGGAGTTACCCTTTTTTTAAGCTCCTCTTGCTTCTTCTTCTGTAGCTTTTCTTTTTCTTTTATTTTTTCTGCTATCTTCTTTTTTTCTGAAACTTTTGGTTCTGTAAAACATTGAACAATACCGCTCTCAAGAGGTCTACAGACTTCTTTTTTCAGCAACTACAGAAACACCAGTCAAAGAGACGGCCACAGAGCTCAGTTACTGGGATCTGAACACACAGAGGTAAAAGACATGCTTTGTCAAAACCAAAACCAACCCTATTTGGAAAGTGGGTTTGATTCTTCAGGTACACTCAAAACAAAACCGGCGTCTGTTCTGGTGCTGCACACAGAGCCATGTCTTCCTTTGACGTCTTACCTTGTTTTATCTCTGTCTCCTTTACTTCCTCCTCTTCCTCCTCATCATCCCAGTTATCCTACAAAATAAGTTTTAATTAAGATTCCTTTACAGGTACTTTCTACTTGTTTAGGTAACAAATACAAAGAACAGTAGCTTACGTATAACCTCTGTAAATGCTCAGCCATTAATCTTACGTACTGGAGCGAGGAGGTGGGGAGGAAGTCGTGAGCGCTGTACAACAAGGGCGCTGCTTTTGGGAGCTGACCAAGATGTTTCAGGAGCAGTTCTTACCGAGAAAGAGGCAGCTCTTATTCAAAGAATCAGAGGGCTCACGTCAATACAGTTGCGAAGGCAAGATCACGAACAGTCAAATCAACACCCACAGTAAAACACGAGTTTATTATCATTTCTTGTATCACACATTACACGACACTGGAATGCCATCGGACGCACTCGCGCAGTACAGCCGCCGCCGGAAACAGACAACTCGGCTGAAACCGTTTTCAACCAAAACACGCTGCCGCCACCACCAAAAGACCCCTTCCTTCCAAGGTACCCGCTCCCCGTAGCTGGCCGACGCCAGCGTGCCCCTCTCCCCTGCGCCAGGAAAAGCGTTCGAGGGGCTGCACGTGGAGCTGCGACACACGGGCGAATGCTAACCCGGACCTGCCACCAACGCAACGCGCGGCAGGCGAGGCTGTCGGGAGCAGAGGAAGCAGCAGTAAGCAGAGGAGAACGCAGAGGGCCCAGCTCTAGGCAGGGATACCAACTTCTAACAGTCACGAGACCACGTTTTGGACCAGTTTCTGACCAACGACTACTGTTTTAATAAGCAAAGGAGGTACCGAAAGACTCTTCCCATGAACAAATCGCTTAAGTGTTCTCCAACAGCCACCGCGTTCTCCGGTGTGTTCTCAGTCTCAGCCGTGGCATTCGCAGGAACTGCCTCCAGTTTTCACCTGCAGCACGTTCGGGATTCATGGTGCTCCTCAGCCACCGCACCGCACGCCTCACCCTCAGCCGTCACTCATGGCCCTCCTTCCTTCCAGAGCCACCGGCTCCCACACCGCACAGCCACTGCTCCGTACCCAGGCGGAAGAGCCCTGGTTCAAAACACTGCGTATGGTTCAACCGAATACCAAGGAAGCACCGATTTCTACAGAACTGACCTGCTGATGTCACCTGCAGACTTCGCCAGCAGTAATTCTGCAGTTTCTCCCTGACAGTTATCTGGGTAAGAGTTATGGGAATACATATTCCTGTCCTAATGCCACTGCAAATTCAAGTGGATGGCCTCCACATGGCAATCAACGCTCTAAAATTGATCTGAAGTTACATCACGTGGTACTCAGCATGAGTTGAAGCCAAGAAACCTCACAGGAATCTAATTTTAGTCACCTGTTTCAACCCAACTTGCAAGCTTAAGAGATTACATTTGACAAGACCTAGTTTACACAAAAATCACACGTACTGTCAGTACACCATTGTAGGTAAGCTTAAAAGCCATAAATCCTGAATTTTGTGATTTGCACCTCAACCCGAATGCAAGCAGTCATGCACGCTATTTATTAACTTCTAAGTGTTGCTACTGGCATGGCAAAATGAAAGACATTGGTGGAAGAACTCAGTATTTCACCGCAATGTGCTGATCCAAGCAAGGAAGACACCCGACTTCATCCACCAGCTCACTCAAGTTAATTGGCACTTGTAAGGGATTCAGCTTCCCTTCCACATTCCAAGAAGCTGACTTGAGTTTGGAGCAGCATTATTTTAGCTCATATCTAATTAAGAGTTTGTTACACCCACTTCTTAAATAGCTCTTCACTACTGCTGTATATAGCTTGCTGCCCTATCCCTTGGCCTGTCCTCCACAGACAGATTTTAAAATCAAGTATTTTATGGTGCAGAACCCCCGAGGAAGGGCACCCTTTCCATCACGTAAAGGCGCTCATGGGATTGAAGGAAACTACTGCACGTCATTATTGTGTTTGGGAGACTTAACAGAGGGTACGTGGGCAAGGACTTCCATGCGATGATGGACGCGCTCCTTCCCCGCAGCAGACCCCGTCCCTGCCAGCCCCGCCTGCCCGGGGACAGCGCAGGATGGCAGTTTTAGCTTGCAAAGCCGAGATGATAAAGCGACGTAGAACTAGCAGACCCTTCGGCGGGCAGCGGGACCGCCTGCCGCCTGGCCCAACCTCCCCCTGAGCTGTTAGGTGCAATTCAAGACCTCGACTTTAACCGAAGGGCTCCTCAACTGCCGGGAGCCCACCCACAGCTCCACCAGCGGAACAAGGCTGCTGGAACCGGGGACAGGCAACCGCGAGCTCGGCGTCATCGGAGGAACCCCCCTGGCAGGGCAACCTGCGAGACATCACCTCTCAGGATTCACTCTTCAGCCTGGTGCGCTACGGTACGCAGTTCTCCCAGCTATGCTGGATGCTGTCTCGCTCTTCTCCAAGCCTTTTTTTTTTTTTTTACAACAGCAACAGAACATGATTAATACATTGGGGCTTTGGAAATGCCAGTGAGCTCTCTTGGAGGAAAACAAAATTGCTTTAGTGCTGTATCTTTGCACTGATACTAAGTAATTCAAAGAGGGCATCTTTATTGCAAAATATATCCACTAAAGTAGCTTAAAACTTTGAAGTATTTCAACAACACTCATTTACACATACTTATCAAAAACAAGGCTACTGAAAACACATTCCATTTCATGTAAATAAAGCCTTAATGAGCACATCTCTTACGATTTCATATGTTCCACCAGATGTACCTTAAACATACAATAACGCTCATTATTCCCCCCAAAAAGCAGAAGACACGACTGGAAAGTGACAGGTACTCCAGCATTTAGATTCCCAGCTAAACCTGAACGCTTTCCTTCAAGGAGAAATGACGGCACCATCTCAAAGGCTGCCGCCCGGCCGATGACACACACATTTCCCACTTCTGGCTTTGCTAAGTACGGAATTGCCCAAGCGTAAATAGATGAAAATTCCTTGGCAGGAGGCCCATCTTCTGGGAAACTCGTGTTCAGGGTAACACTAGAGAGTAGTTTTGTTACTGATGAAGATGCTAATTTTAAACCTGGGGAAGTCAAAGTTTCCCGAACTTAACAGTTATTTTAAGTTCACTACTAAAAAATCTTCCAAAATAAACTACAGCATCTGAATATATAAAACACATTCCAAAAAGTGTGAAATACCAACCTGAAGACAAACTCGTGGTCAGCAAACACTCCGTGTTTCTAATTTAGACCATGTCATTTTTCTGATGCGGTACATACCCGGGGCAGACCCTGCGGAGAAGGGACCTAGAGCCAAAGCAACCGCCTCCCAAGCTCAGTTCTGTGATCTTCAGTGTTTATACAGGAAGAGCAAATCAGAGTAAAGTAAAACAGCTTTCTTTGCTGGACCAGTCCTTCTCTGTAGATGCAGCTCCAGCACTAAAACCATAATCCCTCGGGAAGAGTTAAGTGGTTGTGTTCTCACCCCACGTGGGAAAACTTTGTTCCTTTATTAAAACAGCCCCAGAAAGCACAGGTGTCCTGGAGAGAGTAACACTTCAGGGCCCAGTTCCCTTGGACACATTCTATCACAGCAGAAAAGTTTCTCACTTTCAAAGGAAGGAGGAAAAGCAAGCCTCACAGAGAGGGCGAGTCCAAGATACACATGTATATATACAGACACATAAATTATATAGATATATATGCACGGTGTTACATTTTAACCGCACACTTTACAAATGACTGTAGCTACTGGATACAGAGATACCTTTACTTATTTTGCCTGCTGTGACACCTACATTAACGATAGGGTGTGGGTGTTATTAAATTTAAGAAGGCAAATGGACAGCCTGTAACTCACAAAAATTTGTTAGCTTTTTTTTTTTTTTAAGATAGGATGAACTATTTTTTCCGTACTATTTATAAAAAGAATACCACCCGAGGCTCCAAGGACAACTATGTTGGTGTTTGTCAGAGCTTCTGGTAACACAGCAGCCTAAATAACAAACGCAGCGAGTCCTCACCCAGCAAGCAGCACTACTCTGCTTCGGAAAGCTTCATCCTTGTGAGCACACGATAGCGACCAAGTCACCCTGTGAGATTGTCTCTTACAACGTCTCAGCAGCTCAACTTGAAACAAAAAGGTGTTTTTCAGCTGACCTATTTCCATTCCTGACATTCATCAAGCATGTTCCTTGTATGTTCCCTGGCAACATTTTGCTTACTGTCCGTATGAGCGCGGAGCAAGCTGAGGTTTCTGTGGCACCCACCATTCAGTCACGCTGGCTTGCTAAGGGGCAGCTGGGACTAAGGAGAAGAAAACCAGCTTTTAAGGCAGGTCTGCTTTCATAAGCACCAGCAGCAAACATCTGCACGTTTTAATACCGATTCCATGCAGACGTCGCTCGTTGAAACACGGCAAAAATCCGTTCCAAATAATGCCCGAAGTAAACGTATTTTAAGCGATCGGGGCACTACCAAACCTGCAGCTGCACAGTCAGGCTGCTGTACTTCCCAGCTGTGGCGGTGGGGCCTGGAGGGGGGCGTGAAGAAGTAGGAAAAAGGGGTGGAAAAAACATGCTGCTGCAAGACAGAAGTTTCTGGGCAATAGCAGGAGTGCAAAGACGGCACCGCTTTCGTTAAATCGCACCCTGACGTCTCACCCAGCGCATCACACTCACAGCCACGAATCTGAAAGGCTACAGAAAATAAGGGGGGGGGGGGCTGGCCGGCCACAGAAAAGCGCCCAGGAGCCTGGCAGGCAGCTGGGAAGAAGCAGGTGGATCCCCCAGAGAACAGGAGGCGCCTCCTCAGGCTTGGAAAGCGTCTGTCCGTCTGTCCTTTCCTCCCCCGGCAGACCCCGCACGGCGGGAACGATCGGCAGGCGGAAAGGCCGGCGCTGAGCGGGGATTAAGGGGCGGAGGCGTCACCCGCAACCCACCGCGGCACCACCGCCGCGGAGCCGAGCCCACGCGGGCCGCCCGCCGCCTCCCCGAGGGACCCGCATCGCCCCGGGCCGGCGCCTTCCGCCACCGGCGAGGCGTGAATCCAGCCGGCCCGGCGAGTCCGACCCACCCGGCGGGAGGTTTCCTCACCGGCCGCCCGGGCCGGGCCGCCCCAGCCCCAGCCCCGGGCCGGGCCGGGCCGGGCCGCGCCGCCGCGGGCCCGCCTCCCCCGCGCAGGCGGCACCATATGGCGGCGGCAGCGGGCCCGGCCCGCTCCCCCGCCGCCCCCCGGGCCGCGGCCGCCCCCGTGGCCGCCGCCACACGCCGCGCCGCGCCGCCACGGCCCGCCCGGCCGCACCTTCACGTCGTCCTCCTCATCCTCGCCGGCCCAGCGGTCTCCGGCCACTCCCGGCACCAGCCGCTTCGCCACCGGCTCCACCACCTCGAAGCTGTCGGCGTCTGTGGGGGAGAGGAGCGCGGGTGAGCGCGGGCGGGCGGGGGGGGCGCGGCGGGGCGCGGCGGCCGACACCTACCCCACGAATCGGCCGCCTCCGCCGCCGCCATCTTCCCCGCCGGGCCGCCGCGCGCAGCAAGCACGGTGAGGCAGCCGCGCTAGAGCGGCCCCAGCCAGCGCCGCGCGCGCGCGGGGCACGCCGGGACGGCGGCGGACCGCCGGGGCCACGCCCGGGGCGGGGCGGTGGCCGCCATGACGGGAGGGCTGAGGGAGGGCGGCCGCCATGACGGGAGGGCTGAGGGACGGAGGCGGGAGGGCGGGCGGCGGGGACGCCCTCGGCCTTCATCTCCCCGCCGCCGGCTCGGCTCCCCTGAGGCCCCGCGGGCGCGGCGCTCGGCCGGGGGGAGGCCCCTTCCCCGCGGCGCTATCGCGGAGCGGCAGCTGGGGCGCGGGGGGAGCCTCGCCTCGCCCCGCCCCGGGGCCCGGCGGGTGGGACAGCCGCCCCCTGAGCGCTCCCGCCCGAAGGGGTGGCTCGGGCACGACTCGGTGACAAGGCACAGGTTGGTTTCTTTCCTGTGTTCGAGTGTGTCCACGGAAGGGGAGTAAAGCGGGCAGTGCTTTGAACCACAGCTGTTGTTAGAGGAACCGGTGCCCTGGTCCATCGTCCTCTAAAGCAGAGGGAAGAAGCTGTGTGACCATAAGACTTTTTACGCAACTATAACCGTGCCTAAACTTGGCGTGTGCTACTACCTCAAATCACAGGTAAGGCTCAAGCAGTAACACTGCACACCTGCATAGCTCCTCCGTACCAGGCAGCCGGTGATCTTCAAGCACTCTTTTCCCACCGCTATCGTACAAAGAGCCTGGGGAGCCAGCCCCAAGCCTGAAAACTCTCCTTCCCCAATAAAGGCAAAACTTGGGGCAGTCTGGGCTGATTCCTCACACCCTCTGCAGAGGGCAGAGCTTTAACACAAACAGGCATGACACCACAAAAAATAGCATCAGCTTCCAGAAACTAGCCTCAGACAGGGTGAGCCTCGCCAGCTGATGCTTCAGTGGCTGTCCCCCCTTCTCCCATTCCCGTTTGCTCAGGCTTCATCTGATGCTGCAGACAGGCTGGTCTACGACAGTGAAAGAAACATTTCAGTCTCATTCAGAAACTTGGTTTCTAAGTATTGATTCTTGAAAATAGATAAGGAACGGACACAAAAACGGAATACAAAGGGATAGAAAAAGGGGGAAATAGTTTAAGATTTCTTTAAAAAAAGAAAATTCTGTTGAAGTATGTATCAGGGAATTAATTTAGGAGTTAACCTCGTATCTGGTCTGAATTTATTCCCTCATCTTTGCTGCCATGTCTCCTTTTTTCCTTAGGGAAGAAAAAGTGAGAAGCACACCCTTTTAAAGATCCTTTACCCATTAAAAATATTAATTCAAACAGAGCAAAAGGTAAAGGCTAGGAAAACACGCCAACCGTTGACCACTAAATGTCTGACTTCCCTTCAGCTGACTCAGATTCTTCTTTTCCTTTCATAAAATGTTAGCAGTACTGATGCGTTAAATGCTCGTTGCTTTTCAGTCAGTCCAGAACGGCTTAGTTCTACGAACATGGCTATTTTAAAATATTCTGGGACCTGTGTTATTAATAACGTTGAGCAGCAACAATGTGAAGATTAGTATCGTCCCATTAAGGGGCCTTGCCAGCACCGTTCTTAACTTGCTGAGGGACCTGCATGTGCTACCTTAGGAGCCCTGTTGTGCCATCTTGGATGTCGTCTTCCTGGGAGCATCGTGCTTCTGTCGCAACACTGAAATCATTTCCAGTCAATAGACACACTGGAGACCTGGCAAGAAGCAAGAGCCACAAATCTAGAAGTCCTGCCTAGCAAGGCCTGTGTCCAGCTGAACACTGCTCTGCCTTTGGCTGTTTTCACTTCAGAGGACTTTGGGAGCGGGATGGGGAAAAGTTCATCCTCCAATACTATTATCTGAAGATCTTTCACACTTGTCAGCAAATAATCTAAATCAAATTGTAATAATACACGTTACTGTATTGGAAGAAGGCGCAACCTAATAAAGTTAGGTGAGCAGATACATGATCTGATGACCAATGTGCTGTTGAGTAAAGAGGTGTATTGGCGACGTGACGGAACGCTTCTCCAGGGCTCCAGCAAAAGCGGTGAGTGAAGTTGGTCAGA
The DNA here is from genome assembly GCA_031468815.1 of Morus bassanus. NCBI lineage: Eukaryota > Metazoa > Chordata > Aves > Suliformes > Sulidae > Morus > Morus bassanus. The sequence continues at coordinate 1,041,282 of CM062581.1, read as the reverse complement.
CTCCCAGGTGAGGACGCAGTTCCGCTGCCGCTGCAGTAAGCCACCCGGCAGCGTGGGGGAGGCTTCCGGGCTGGCTGCACTCTACGGTCGTGTACTCGCCTTCTACAGTCCTGCTGGAAATGCAAGGAATTTATGGAATGATTACGTGGCTGAGCGGGAGAGAGAAGACAAGAAAAAATAGTTGAAGACTGATGCCCAAATGTTGCAGTAAAGTGTCTCCTAATTCCCTACATAATAGGATAAGTTTATAGTAAAGGTAGGCTGTGACTTAGTCATTTCCTAGCTTTCAGGTTTCTGATCAGCCAGGACAAAACATGGGCGAATCGTTGCAGTAGGGCTACTAGCTGTAGCCGAGCAGTCAGGATGCACATTCACAATTTATCCACGTGGTGCTTCTTAGGGTGTGATTTTTAGCTCAGATCCCCGAGGGATCGTGGCCTTGTGACCACCAGAGCAGTATTGGTGAGTCCTTTACTAAAAACTTCAAATACAGTAGCTGACCTTAACCAAACAGAGCAGAAGCATAAAGATCACCTACACCAATTCAGTGCCCACCAGTACAGCACTTGGTCCTCAGACAGAAGACGGACACGAGGGACAGACAGGCTGTAGCCTGAGCTGTCGGCCAGCCCCAGGACACAACCCCAGCTGGACAACTGCAAGATGTCGCTCTTCTCCAACCTCCTCCCCACCAACCCCAGGGAACGTTTTATTCTGAAACGCTCAGGCCCATCTGGTCCCTTTAGATGGCTCTGCCCACAGGAGCAAGGGGGGAGAGACCTCGGTGGCTCCAGTGCTCGGATTCGGTCAGAGGTGAGCAGAGCTCTGCCAAAAACCTGATGGAGTCTGATGCTCCGCACCGTTTGGGTGCGCCTGATGGAGCAGGTTAGAAGCGGAGGACACCTTTGTCTCGGGATTAAACGTCAAAGCCATGATGCGCCTGGGGTCTACAGACCAGGCCCTCGTTGGCCTCCTCGGTGGCATGTCTCCTTCCACCTTGTCAAATACCACCAAATACATAAAAGCTGGAAACATTCATTTCATCCAGTTTACTTCACTGCCACCTCCCAGTGCCATGATTTCTGTGAGAATCCGAGCGGTTTAAGTGGAAAAGGAGGATATATTTTGTCTGAAGATAATAAATTTAGAACAACATATGTCTTTCAAATAACAAGCGGAATGATATACGATACTATGATATATGTTAGCTAGAAAAAAAAATTTACTTCCAAATTTATCATCCTTTTTTTGTTGCTACCCATTTACCAGGCAATATAAATAACGACAGAGATGTAACTATAGCCCAAATAAGGTCCTAAGTTAGATCCTCACCAAGTCTAAACAGAGTTTCACAAGCTCAGTGTGCTGTGAGGGTGAGCGTGAAACTGCCAAGAACTGTGCGATGACTGGGAACGTGTTAATTATAGAAATATTATGAATTTAAACAGCATATTTGAAGTAATTTAAACATTTGGATTAAAACAGTGAAGTTAAAGTATTATTCCCATTGTATAGATGAGGAAGTTATGGCACAAAGGAAAAAAAAACCCACTCAGCACAGCTCTGAGCCAGAGGAACCACAGCCTTCTAGGAAACCAAACAGTTCTTGTTTGGGAGAAGGCTGAAGGTTTCTGCTTAGGAGGAGAAACAAATAAAAATGAGACAGATTGGGCCTTGTGGTCATTTTACAAAAGATGCCCGCTGGAATCTGTGTCACATATTGAAAATCAAACTCAAAGCGAGACCATCTTAAAAGAATAAACCGCATCTTTTTTCTCTTGTTCAGCCTCCAGTATCCTTAGCTTTTAAGACACACACACAACACTTCTTTTCCTTCTATTTTAAAGGCTGAAAACTGCCATAAGAAATGTCTTGCTTTACAGAAAACAGAGCCTTCGGTGAAGGATAACATCAGCTAAAAATCATGGAAACAGCAGCCAGAGCATAAATATTTAATATAAATCTGTATGATTCTATATACTAGAAATGATTGCAGAAGAAACACAAATTTGTAGAACACGAGTTCTCTTCCAATTATATTTTACAAGATTCAGCCCATCAGTACAATGACATTTTTGCAAGTATCAAAAAAATAAAGCAAACCAGTATTACATTACACGGTCAAGACAACCAAAAGAGTGATGTGCTTCACAAAATCTGTACAAGTCAATCCTTAGCAGACCATCCTTGCTTGCTTCCAAACAAAAACGCTTGCTGCCAGTGTTTGGGGGTTGTTTGTTGGTTTTTGTTTTTGTTTTTTACAAAATTCTGACTACTAGCTAAGACAACGATGCACCTATGCTACTTCTCATCAGCCATTTATCAACTTGTTTAGGATTTAAGTATCAAGAACCTAAGACGCAAATGTGAAATGATGTGGGTTTGGCGTAATCAAATCTTTGAGAGCAGTCCTTTAGCGTCTTCAGGATCACAGTGTCACTGTTCTCCAGCCGAGTTTAATGTGACAGTTATTCTTCCAGAAAAACTGTCTTCCCGTGAACCTTCACTTAGCTTCCACTCCCTGGCAGCTTTACCTGATCCGAGCCCTGGAGCCCTCGTTGCCACAATCCTGCTTTCTCCTCTTCCTTGGCTCCATCCTGGTCAGTTTTTGGCTGGATCAGCTCCCGGCACAGGCCTACCATGCAGCTGCACGAGCACCAGCGCTGGCAGAAAGAAGCGGCTAAGGAGGGAAGGAAAAGTAGGAGAGAAAGCCTCCCAGCATTCCATCAGCCCAGACCGCTGGGCAACTCCGCTGCAATTCCAGGTTTTCTTGTCACCCTTCACATTCCAACTTTATACTGTTCACAGAATGGATTTTAAAGTCCCCTTTAACTCCAGTTCTCAAAACAATCTTTTTGCCCAAAGATACCGATGAAACACCCGTGACGGATTACTTCCCCCAGAAAAAAGGCATTTGTCTTCTAAAAACGAAGACATTCACCTCGCTCCCAGGAGGCGAGGGCCAAGAACAATTAGCTGTGCACTGCGGTCTGACGCTCACCGCGTTGCCTGTGTGACCGTGATCGCTTTATTTCTTCTTGTATCAGTCTCTGATAATGAATTTAAAGAAGTTTAATGGCACGAAACATGGAACTGGCATGACTGCAGACCGAAGGAACCATCTGTCGTCTTTGCCACATGGATCCACGGAAGTCCTTTCACCAGAAAAATACTGCCCTTACAACTTAACGCTCTACTTGCAGTGGAAGACTTTATTTTAATAGCATAGCAATTAGTTTCTCTTGGCACCTGCTGGAACAAACGTGTCCAACCGAGCTTACATCATACCAGTAGGTATTGTGAATTTAAATGTCAGTTGACAACAGGTTGTGGATGTTGACTTTCTGGCCTTGACTTCTTGAATTCTATGAAGTTCTAGTTTAGCTACCTGTACTAGATTCATTTCAACTATGCAAGCATCAGTTTTACATTGAAATTGTAGCTTCGCAAAGGTGTGCTCTCCACGTCCTTCGAGTGGAACCTCACGGGAGCACAGCAGAGCGAGGGGACAGAAGAAGGCACACGTAACTTTTCAAATTCCCCACACTGAGGCGTACTCAGTGCTACTCCAGTCCTCCCTCAGAAGCAAGAGGAACGACGGCAAGGGTCACACGACTGGTTCGGTAGCCACAGTCCCCTGCGATACAGGCATCTCATCGCAGGCAGGGGCTCGCCTTAGTTTTTGTATAAATTGTGAAGTTACGAATCGCATCATCTACTTTAATATACTAACGATACGTGGTTGAATCAAGTCGCTTTAGACAAAGAAGAATGAAGGGTACGGTTTGCAATGTGATGCTATAAGGAAGCCAGAACCAGGAGGAAAGATAAAGGAATATGGGTATTTACTTGGTAGAGTCACAATATTTTTGTGTTTCTGGAGAGCCTTCCTTACCCAACCAACCAACATGCTCTGTTGTCAGAGGCCATTTCAGACTGCGGGCCCACATTGCTGTTCCGCTGGTGGCAGACGGGCTGATGAGATTTCCACCCGCTCCACCTTCTCCTCATCCACTGCTTCCTGGTCCCTCTCCGCGTCGGGGCTCGTGCTTTTTCACCTGCACCAATCCAACCATCAGTACAACGGCCCTCGGACTCGGACGTCGGAAGGGACTGCGTTTGGGGAGGGGGACGACGCGCTGCGAAAAGGACACTTGCTTCTCAGTCCTGCTGCCCGTGGCAGCCTGAGCTGGCACCACTCCCGCCAGCGCTGCATTTGGTTCTCCTTCAGCACAGCACTTACACACCTGATTATTTTTGATAACGCATTTAAGTGCTTTCTTTAAAGAAGATATGTCTCCTTAGCATGCCTTTGGTTGATACCACTCTTGTTTTGGGAGATTTTTAATCAGGTCTTGAAACATTCAGGCTTTCTGATACATTTCAAAAGTAATGAAAAAATGTTTTCCTACAGAGGTGGAAAGCGAAATGAATCAAAGGTGGAAAAGAAGCCAATAATACCAAGGTGAACGCTATTCTAGCTATACAGCAACTTCAGGGGAAAAAAATGGAACATGTATTGCCAAAGTAAGTATGAAAGACATTATTTTGCTGTCAGAACCAAGAGTGCTCAAATCTAGAATGGAATACACATGGACAAGTAAAATTAACACACCATTACCATGATCAAGCAAAAGACCACGAATGAAATCATTAAGAACTTTTGGAAATAGGATGTTGTGTTTTCCAACAATACAGAAAATTGGAATAAATGATACAGCTACAGGGTTAACTGCTTAAAGTTGCGCAATTCTACATTCAAGACGCGAGGAATGCACGTAGTTGAGACCCCCCCAGTTATCAGTGTCAGTTTTGGTGTGCACAGCTTGATCCAGGCTCACGTCAGAGAAACAGTTAAGTCTCACCCTCGAGACTAGTAAGACGAAAATAGATCCTGATGGATTCTAACTTTGCTTCATGCAAAGACCTTTTATGCCAGAAGTGGTTGACACTTTAGGAACTTACATTTTGAAGAAGGTAGGCTCATTCTGCAAAGAAAGTTCAGAATGATAAATACCAGACTTGCAGCGCATTAAAATATTAATATTTAATATGTTTACTAAGCAGTCTCTGTTATTTTTGTGTGCATCTATGTAGAACTAAACCCCTCAATTTACATTTTGATTTCCCTCACTGATCTGATCATCACAACACAGATACAGCTGTAAAGTGCAATGTATGCTTTGGTTTCCTTAACTAAAGAAAGCACTTTTAGAATGGTTTTAGCCAAAGATAGGACCCACGTGTTTAAGGACATTATTTGAACAGATGATCACCTCTTTTTACAGTCAGAGAAAAGCGATGAACCACTTAACAAAAATCGTTTCATTCTGGTAGACTAGGGAATTTTAAAGCAGTTCTATTATGTCAATTACTTGGAGAAATTTGGAAGAATTCCACCTTAAACAAGGATTCACCGTTAAACTAATTAAAAATCGCAGATTTAGATTTACATTTTAACGAACAACTAAAAAATAGTTGGCAAACCATGTAGCAGTTCAAATACAAGCTGACCATTTTCAAAATCTATAAATATTTCCAGAACCATCTTATCGACATAAAAACAGGAAGGAACGGGGATGGTTACAGGGTTCACACGTCTGCGCAAAAGCATATATAAAGGTAATGTTATGTACATTTTATTTCAATAAAGACATAAGACAAACAGCGTAAAGATGCCCAGATGCCCTAAAGATAAATACATTTAAAAGATTCTCATTAAAATGAATCTGTAGTATTTCTTTCCTGCAAGCAAAATACCTTTCTTTAAATACAAAAAAAATCAGTATTCTGAATTGCAAATGTTTTCACTTTTTTGCAGAAAATCTGCCATGATGATTTTTTTTTTGTTTTTCTTTTTTTAATGAATAAGGATTTTCCACAAAACAGGCTTGCTCTACATGCTAATTTTTTTAAACAGTTCAGTGACACAATGTGCTAGCTACATACACAACAGATAATATAGTAAGAAAACACTCAACCTGATGAAAAGTTAAAATCTTCATTAATACACTGGAAAAAGTTGACATAACTCATGCCTTTTAAAATCAAAAATACAAAAATTAAATGTTTTCCTAAAAAGATTTTCCTTATTTTAAGGACTCATTTGAAAATGAAGCTGCATGTAATTTGTACAATAAAATTGTACAAGTAAACAGGTAATATACATAAAAAATTAATTGACATACTTCTCAATTATCAGTTGTCCACCTTTAATTTCCAATACTGTACTTTCTTAACAAGCATACAAAATATCAAACTTCTCTTTAGAAAAAGTGCCGTTCTGTGACATCTTTTACACAAAAACAGTCTGAGCCTATGGCGTGTTAATGCAGTCGAGAGGCAAAGCATCCTAACTTTTACAAATTATACCTTCCATAAAAAGCCTCCTGAAAAGGAGATTACACACCATTATAAAAATATCAACCTCTTGTAGTAGCTGCATTAGAGAACCAAGGCTGAGAGACTATTTCCATATAGCATAGAAAACCACTATGATAGCAGGCTGGCTGCGTCGGTGGCGCGGAGTGTACTGTACCACAGGATTATGCATAGTTACTGCCAGGTACCTGCGCTGTCACACAGAGTTTAAAACTGATTGTAACGCCGAGTGCCACAGAGGTACCACCAGCCCATGCAAAACATCTTACAACACTGAGCCACTGTGCAGAACACTTCAGTCTTGGAGGAAACAGAAGGCAGCAGTAATTGAATTGCATCGAACCTAACAGGTGACCAGACTAGTTCTCCTTTCAAGATCTGCATGCACAGCATAGTCTGAGGTATTCCTTGTCCGTCAGTTGTTTGTGCCACTGCAAGATATTGTCTGTCCAGAGTACATGCCATCACAATGGTTTAAAATATTCTGAATATTAGTAATTCTTATATTCTTCTTATCTAGCCAGTCTCTTGATTTTTGAAAAGATTTCAACTACAGTAGAATATTACAGAAAGAAAATATAAATGCAGGGGTTTTCTTTCTAAATGAAACTTACATGGGCTAAAACTAGAGAATATTTTTAAACAAATATACAGTATGCAGGCAGACGAAGCAGGAAAACGGCCATCCAACTGTTTAATAAAAAACTAAGAAAATTTGGCTATTTCCAGAAAAACTATGAAGCGCCTCAACTAAAAGGAATGCATAATGAAATTCTAATCTAATACAGGTCAAAAATGTAAAAAGGTTATAAACCTTAACAGGAAAAATAAAACAACTTTTACTGGCCATTCCTGTTGAAATGAGAATCTTAAAAGTAACAGAAAAGTGGCTACAAACCCACTTAGAGCACCGAACAGAGAGAAAATAAGAGTCCATTTTCAATCTCTGTTATATCATAAAATCCTGTGTTTCTACAGGTCAAACTGCTGGTGGCAGAAACAGAATTCTTTATAAACTGCAGATGTCCTGTACATAAAAAAATTTCATTGGAGTTGCACTAGTTCTAAAGACTTTTCTGTTCTAGCCTACCTACTGCGGTGTACTGTATTGTACTGAATGTATTCGATCTCAGGTATAGAAAGTCTCTTTCTGTAACCCTTGATTATTGTTGGGCACCAAAGATAAGAAAAGCAAGACGGGGTACAAAAATGCAAAATTTCAACAGTAATGGCAATGTTTTGTTTTAGTCCAAAAGGGTCCTGCATTTTCTCCCCCTTCAGTAATGAGACAAAAGGCTTTAATCTGGGGGTAGCAAGTCATGCAAGCGAAATCTGTCTCTGATGTGAGGTCGGACATCTTCGTTCTGTGGGGGGGAAGAAAAAGGTGCTGGTTTTAGGAGAACGAACACACCTAATACACAGACTTTAACAGGGTCAATTTTCCAACACCGGGATTTTAATATAACAAAATATAAGCCATGAATATATGTAATTACAAGAGACTACAGAAATAACTGCATAGCATTCACAACAATGTAGGAGTCATTTATTTGCATTTTAAGACTAAAGGCACACATTGGAGCCAACAATAGGCATTATTTGTCTACGTGCCTACAGATTCTCAACTGCAGTATAACCGATGTTACAATTCTCCATTTCTTGATTAAAAGCACAGTTAGAAATAATGACATTCCTGTCTTTTAGCAGGTAAATAAGCCCTCGTGCATTCTTGAATTACTGCCCAGAGCATCCTTTTCAAAGAGAGGCATACATGACTTCTAGTCATCTAAATCTCAGTGACTCACAAAAACCTTAAAATACCTGAAAATACTTAAAAGAGCTAACAAACATATTTGGGTGGGTGGTGAGGAAGAGCCAAATAAAGGCAACACTTACCAGCTCTACAAGTTTCTCCAGAAATGGAATCAATTTTAGGAGTTCGTTGTCATTTTTGTCCATGAACCAGCTTTCTATAGGAATTCCATTTGAAAGCTAAAGTTAAAAAAAAAAAAAAAAAAAAAAAAATCAACACATGATTCATACTTAATTTATCTAAAAATATGACTTGTGAAGTAGCATTTGGGGGAAGAATGTTTCCAAGCTTGAGAGCTAGAATTTATTAATATGTATTTTTCCTCTAAAGTTTGTATTAAAATTCACTTCCAAAATATCTCCTTCCTTTGCATACGTCACTACAAAGATTTCCACATCAAAGGAGAACCAGAACCAGCTCTAGGAGTTCTGCTGAACTGACAAGCGCTGGTATTTTGAGGAAAGGTTCCGTTGAAGCGCACCTGGCCGCTAGCTGTGCACTGGCTGTACGCAGTTTGCGCAAATGAGACAAGTCCAACAGGTTTGGGGGTTTTTTGCTCCTTTAACGTAGGTGAGACGTTAGAGAACACGCTCTGCCCTTCTTTATTGACATGATAGGACTGACTGGAAGAGTTACATACCGTACTTCTGGGAAAATCTAAATCACAGGGTAGAACTTTGTAACGTTTAAGCATAACCCATTTTCACAGCTGTGTGTCATTTCAACCAGCGGTTTGTTCTTAATCATTTCACTAGCATTAAAGAACTAAATCCACAACAGACTTAGCAGAGTGGTGGCTTCTTCAGAAAAGCTGCACGAGAAATAAAACTGACTGGTTATGTCCTCTGTTCGTATAAGAAGTCGCTTAGTTGGCACTTGATCAGCTCTTCACAAAAATCAGAGAAAAGCAAGCAAACCTGAGTGATTTCTTCCAGTTTGTTTTGTAACCCTAAACGCAAACCTAAGCACGAAACTTAAGAAGTGAAATCAAAGCGCAGTGTTTCACTGTCCTCCTCGGAAAGCTTTTCGCCACACCTGACAAGTTTGCTGACAGCAGCACCCTTACCTGATAAGCAAAGGCTTGCGGTGAATTGTCAATTATGATCGTTTTTGAAAGATCTCTACCAAGAATGTTTAAATCCTTTATGTAATTTCCTTGTACACAAACACAATGCTCACGGAAAAGTCGATGCCTGCGATTGAAGTAAAATACTAATTAATGAGACAAATTACAACATCTGCATTGCATAGGGGAAAAGAAGAGTGAACTTCGCCAAGTGTGATCCAGTTTTTTTCTCTTCTGATCTACTTAGGTCCTCATAAAGAATTGCTCCCCTTTTTTCCATTCGCTTTTGAGCTTTTTACTGGTAAAATTACTAGTTAAGGTGATTTTATCTTCACCTAGTTCTGCAGGCGGCTGTTTGTGTTTGAACAGAAAAGCTCAACTCAGACGTGACGAATATTTGTCAACAGGGCCTTGCTTTCTAACTATTTTTGCAGATGGATTGACAAAGGGACCCAAATTCTCAAATGATTTTGCAAGGTCCCACGATCAGAGATTAGTTCCACACAGGAACCAATTTATTGGGCTTTATTTTCCCTTGATTTTGTGCCAACAGTTACTGTACACGGCCTCCCGATGCCGCCGCATGCTAGAACACAAAGTATCAGAAGAAATGTTTTCTTTTTTATGTTACCTCTGTTCACAGTTAACCTGCTTCAGTTATTAAAGCCTGAAAAAAGGCTCGAGGCCATAACATTCCATCAACTTCTTCCTTTCCAAGTAGTCTACTCCCTTTTAATTTATTACAGAAGAAATACATAGTAAATGGATGGATAGACTAAAAGGACTCAGATGAAAAAAAGCCAGGAATAAAACTGAAATTTCATGGAATATCAACGTAATCATGATTTAAAAATAGATTGTAAACTAGACAGATTTTGAGTTTTACGCAGTCATATTACAATGCAGTTTAAGGCTGCTTGTATTTTTAAATGAAGTTTTTCAGAAGCTGTACATAGCGTGCTTCATTTCATAAAGGGGTTGAGTTCCTAACGTTGCTATGGAGGATGCACTTATACATAGATTCTGAGTCACACGTGGGGAGTGCCTGCCAAGCCTACCTTTAGGCTAATGTCAAAACTAATCATGCCTTGATGTCAGCTTTTCAGCGGCACATGAATCACAACTAAATTCATGCATCACATGAATCTTTCTGCAAATTCTTAGAATGCTGTTTGGCTGTGTGTTTTATTATCTTTTTCCTGTTCCTAAGGCAGTTAAAACTGCAGTCCTGAATCATACGTATCAGGTTCTTGGAGAAAGATTTTTAACGCTAAGGATGCAGGCTTAGCCTCATTTTCTGCAAGTGGAAATACCTTCCTTGTGGATACATCCCGTCTGGCTGTGTGATTCAGCTAGGCTCAGCCATCCCAACGATGGAACGTCTCTGAGGGTCTGGTTTTGTTTGCCCCTTCAAAACACAGCGGCAACTAAGTTTACCAAAGCCAAACCAAGATCCTGTTGTGCGTGCCACATACACACAAGCAATAGGATGACTGTTCCTGGATGAAAACTAGTGAACGGTTTCTCCTTATGCTAAGGAAAATGAGTTACGATGTGCCTAAGCTACCAAGTGAAAACAATGGATGCGACCACCATCTCAGTCCAAACGGCAATTTTATTATGCGTGTAAACAAAATCAGGTTTTCACTGAAGAATATTACAATAAAACGATGCAGAGACGTGCTTCGCCAACGATGTCCCAGGTACAGAATGTATTCAGTCCTGACTATTATCAAGTAGGGTTGTTTACTTCCCTCACCTGGGATACCCTCCACAGGGTGAATTCCCGGGAAGACCCCTCTTTTGTTTCAACCTTCCCACCTAACAGTCCACCTTCCAGATGAGAATAACAGAAAGAATCTCATCCGGCAGGATTTCTTTATGCCCTAAGGGACTGCTCTTGAGAAATGCCGATCACTTCCAAACAAAGCTCAGTATTAAGAAGCGAACTGAAAAACCAAAACAACTCTAATACAAAACCCACAAATTATTTTGTGATTGAATAGGAAACAAAAACATGCAGATTGGAAAGGTAACTATACAATTCATAGTTTATAAATAATACATCATGTGTGAATAGTTTAAAAGTAATGTAATACTCAGTCATTTCTTTATTCGTAATGTGTGTTCCAAAGCAGCTCACGCACATTTTTGATACCCAAGAGGCCGTTTCCCGCGAGCAAGCCCAACACGCTAGAGAGAACGAATGGGTACGTTCTTTGGCCACAGAGGGCAATGTAAAGCTGCCTGGTTTTATCTTACCACCAAGACAATAATTCAATCCCTTCACTTCATTTTTCTCTCACTCTTAGACCAGACCAGGTGACAAAGAGACAGTTTAGTGAGACACGCTGCAATAACAAACATGTCAGAATCACCTCCCTCATCACATTTGTTAGGAGACAGTCGTTAGTTTGCTTACAACAGGTATGTTCACGATTTTTTATGTTTACCTGACCAGCTGCTTTTTAGGGTCTAGTATGTTCAACAACTTGTCTGCATACACCTTCTTAGAAGCAGTAAAAAGAATGATCTATGGATTAAAGGGGAAAAGGTAATTATTTTAGATAGAAGTAATATAATTTTAAAACGAAATTCAAAGGTAATGTCTAATTGTTTTTACCTCATAAATCTGAGACATACGTTCCAGGAATTCTCGGAAGAATGGCCTTAACCGGACATAAACCTGAAGCAGAGATGGACTTTATTACAGATTCAAAGTACCCCAGCTATCACCTGCGCCACCAAGCATCAGTTTGTAAAGATGAGGTCAAAACAAGCATTATGAATAAAGTAAACAGCAAATATTAACTTCCTACAGAATAACAACTCCATTAAAACAACATTAAATTAGCTTGCAGCCTAAGCAGCTATAAGTGAAAGCATAAGATGATAAAATTAGGCTTAACAATTTTACTGCAAAATTTGACGGAATTAGAAATAATTTCAATTAAAATATAAAAATTGAACAATCTCTAAAGAAAAAATGAGACTGGTTGCTTTGACTAAACATTTTGAATCGGCTTTCACCAGCTGGGCAGCATCAGTTCAATTACTAGATAATGCGTGCCAGCATATAAACTAAATAATCTTCTTAATAACCTTCTTCCACTAAGAATCACACACTGAATACGGGGGTGTCAGAAGTGATTTAAAAAAAAGGAAAAAAAAGGCTTCAGCTCTTTCCAATTTTCCGTAAATTCAAATTCCACTGGCACAGAACTGCACACGTACATAAAGTATTCCCTGTAAAAAACTGTAGATTCGTGAGAAGAGATACCAAGTCAGGAGACTTCTGCATCGCTCCCTGATTTAACCCAAAATACAAGACCTGGGCTCACATGGAGGGATCTATAGAAATCTGTAGTCTCAGGGCAACGGCCCAACACCACGGCAGATGTGAGGGCACGTATCAAGCACTATTCTATGGTACAACTATGTGGTACAACATTCAAATTTCTATTTGAACGATGGCCTGATGTGGTGTTTGGCACAGATCTGGACTTGACCTAAACCAACAGTGATGACACATGCCGAGGGGTGAAAATGACAGCCTTAAGCTCTGCTTACCTTTCCGTTTGGTTCAGAGATTGCCCACATAGAGAATTACAGTTCTGAGGATAGAGTATCCAGAAAGAGAAGGGAGTGTACTGAACAAGTTCTAATTTCAACCAAGGTAATTTCAGTTTTATCCATTTTTAGGAGTAGGCAGAAATTTACCTTCAAACCACAGTAAATCTTCACAAGGAATTTGTATTACTTGAACGGAATTGTATCAAATTTACATGTGGACACACCAAGTGACCAGAGGGGAAGAAAAGGGGAATGGTCTAAGTGAATACAAAATTTCATACTGTTAGTGCATTAGATCTTAGTCCTTTAAGGGAAGCACATATTTCTAAACCAACATGAATTTCATTTTTTAGCTTAAAATCTGGTATGGCTTTTATTTTCTTCTTTCTTAAAGTGTCTAAAGTTCTGACTTAAGTTTGCAGTTACTACGGTAACACTTAAGTTTTCATTCTTTTTCTACACAATCATCAAAAGCAGCCAATCTTACCACGCCTAGTAACAGGACCTCTACTACTGCCCTGTGAAGATATATTTGTTGGCTATGCAGACAATGTCGACTTCTCTTCTCATTCTGGCAAACTCACATTTGGAGGCAGTAAAAAAGTATCCCTCAAATCGCCTGTCGAGAACGGTTTGGAGAGACCGCAGCCTGTGCTTGACCGGTTTCTGGGCTGCGTTCAGCCAAGATAACTACTGAAAAGCCAACTTCCGAAATACAGACTCGACAGGCGTCTCTGCGCGCTACGTCTCCTGACAGCACTAAAATCTCTGTGAAAATGACGCCTCATCTTGCCGTAATAAGGTCGTGAAGTTTTGCTCAAAGACCAGATGACGTGTTTACCTTACCACAAGAACAAATGTAATGAACTAACTCAGAGTCTCCAGGTGACCAGACGCTAAATAACATTCAAGTTGTCTGTGACTAAATTCAGTGCAAATTGTTCACTCTGAACGTTTGCTCTGTACCTAGCAAGTATATAATGCAGCCAGCAGCCTCCCCAGTTGCAACTCGGAGTTTAAGGGAAGTGTGGTGTGTGAGTTTTTCTTTACAAATGCCAAAAGGATTATTCTGTGTCATTTTTCCTGAGTATTTACTTCCTTGCGACCTAAATCTTTGTCTTCAAAAATAAAAGTAAGTCACAGAAAGGATATTAATGTTTTCACTGCACACGAGGTAACACTTGCTAATAATGGTAGGTAAAAAGGATGATATTTGGTTCTAAGGGTTCTTCAAGAGCTTGAGTTCAAATTAACAAGCCTATTCTCTGTTACGGAAGGAACGCAGATGTCATTTCAGAAAGTCTCTTCTACATCTCTTCTACGAACTCCCCTGGCAACCAAAGCAGTAAGCTAAAGGATCTGTTGATATTTCAACTGCCGCTGATACAAATAAGAACATTTTCTATATGATTTATTGTTCTTTTTAAATCTGGATTGAATTATACTGGTCACAATGGCCAGTTAAATGAATTTTAAAAATCATTCGATTAGATCAGAGTACAGTTGTGGCTGCTGGGGCTCCTCACGTGTGCACACTCTTTCTGGTTTATTTTTTCATTTGTTTAGCCTGTGTTCTATTTTAGGTTACCGCCACGCAGTTTTAAGTGTGTATCCATCTTAATAGCTATCTTACTATTGATCTTTCTCTAAGAAGTTCACATGTGAATGCAAACAAGGAATCCAGGGAAAATAATTCTTTGAGGAATAGGTATTACTAATCACAGCTTATACACACACATATAATTTAACAGTGACATCAGTGGCAGATTCACTGGTCTGTTCTTACTGCTTTGTGACACTGTGGCACAACGTAAGGCAACCACATCGTTACACCCAGCTACGACGAGCTGACACAGAACTCCGGGAAAACAAAGTAGAAGAATTAAGTAACCAAAGGAGAACAAAAGGCATCCATCACTCCAATGAGTAGATCTAACGTGAAAGATAATTTTTAAAAACATAGGTAGGAGTCTACTAATAATTTTCACCATTTTTAATGACTGAAAGTTTGTCACTGGAGTTAGGTGATATAATCTACTTCAAAGTGACTTATACTCATAAATGCATAACATATATGAAAAGCCCCTCAAAGTTTTTTGGTGGGATTTTTTTGTTCGCTGTTTTTTTCCCCCCCAACAATGATCGTCACATCCCATGATTTCAATGGCAACAAAATCTAAGTGTGCAAAACCAAAATTGTCATTCCATGTCTTCCTTGTTCAAAATACACAGACTTTAATTCTTCACAGGAGGAACTGGAAGGAAACATTATTCTTTTCACACATTAAAAAGCCCCAACAAAAGACGTGTTCCACTAGGTGTCAAAATCTCTGAAACGGCAACAATGAATTTCAATATACCTGAAACGTTATCTCTATACCTGATGATTTTACCATCATTTTACAAGGTGAAAACCAGAGACAGGTTAGTTAACTCGCCCATGTGAAGCTGCGCTTCCCCACTGCCCTTCCAAGACGAGCACTCTGCAGCACAGCAAGCCCCCCTGTGTGGCCCAGCTGCGTCCACGTACCCCACCCGACCTCGGGGCACGCCAGACACCGACACCAGGCTATGACTGCCCCTAGTCTTCCCCGAAATAGCCTTGACACAGTCTGCTGCAAGGACAGATGGCACGTGCAGCCAGCCTTAGGTCAGACTGCACGGGACGGACACGATGCTTGGAGCTGGGTCTTGCTCAGGTTGGACTTGCCAGGTAAACAAGCCCGACTCATTTCCGACTGGACCATGTTTTAAGTGACTCAAGACGAAGACCATCTCATAACCAGACAGAACTGCCGGAAGCGTCGCCGGCCATGGCTCTTCAAGGGGCAGAAGTGCAGTTCTAGAGGTTCTACTGAACTAAAATTAAGTCTTCCCAACCTAAGACCAGATTTCTTTGTGGATGCCACCCAAGATACTCTAAAGCTTCCTGGCTTTCACCAAAGCTTGATGGCTCTTCTGTTATTTCTGAGGACAGACAGAGTGGAGTTCGTTAGAAGAGAGAGCCAGAATTCACAAGCATCGTTTGCCTCATTCCACCGCAGTAACAAAGTCGTTGTTGGTGACAGGAAGATGGAATACATGTAACACTATATTCAGTAACCTACAACTGACCTGTGGAGTTCAGAACATCTTTCAAGGATCACGAAGATTAAAGGGAATAGATCAGTAAAGATGCATTTCAACGGAAGGACTGAGTGAAAACATCTGCCTTTTGACTATGGCCCACTAATGCACGGAAGGTACCCTTTGAGTGGAACAGAGGGCGAGATGATCTCATGTCTGGGACTTGAAGCCAGCAGCAGAAACAAAACCTCTTTACCAAGAAAAAAAGAAATAAATTTCTTCGTAAGATAAGCTGCTTATCTTATTATGTAAAGTAATACAAAGAGTACAAAGTCTAAAGTCTACAGCTGAAGAGCTGAACGTTTATTTTTGTTTTCCAGTCAGATGTAAGAGAGCACTTAACAGATACGGTATTTAAGAAAACTTCAGTTTTGCAAAGACTGTATTTTTACCAAGTCCAACACTTAAACACTGGCATAATTCAGAGACTTTTTTCAACCAAGAAAACACAAACGAATTTCTTGTCTCAAAAGCCTGATGTAAGTAAGCCCAACTGTACCCATCTCACAGATTATTTTTTTATTTTTAAAGAGAAATCAATAAGTGACTCATCCAGAGGTTTAAAAAAACCCTATATGTCAGTGCTGGAATCACACGGTAATTTTTAAGTTTGCAGAACACTGCTCTATACTCAGACATTACATAGAGCTTCTCTTCTGCACGACTCTGGGTAAGTTGTGAGAAATAACTCACAAGCAAACAAGCCCATATTTTTAGAAACCTTTCTTCAAAAACAGACCATCACTTACAATCACTGAAACAAGCAACGACAGAGCTGAGTTCCTGGATGTGAAACTTGTGCTTGACTCACAGGCCAATGGAGTTTAGCTGTATTTTATAGCAGACCTTCCAGAACCCAAGTCAATCTAAGTCTTACTATTGTAGTATCCCACAACGGCCAGTTCTGGAGCATCTTTTCAAGAAGTGCCTGGTTTATCATCACATTATTACTGCAAGAGCACTGGCTTGATGCCTTCAGATGGGTAAGAAAGCTGAAATGCTATGAACTCAGGCTCACATTTGCAGTGTTAGTCAGACTTAATGTGAGAAAGATAAGGTATTCAGTAGGAAAACAAGCACTGAGCTAGGTTCTACTCTTTCTTAAGAAATATTTAATAGATAATTGTCTAATATTTCCGGGAAGCCTACGTGGAAGTGGTACATTTTGATACTAATGGAAAACATCTTCAAAAATGTCTCTTTCACATCTGGCATTGTTTTCAGTGGGTTATATTATGCAGTACTTTATATATAGTAACTTGCTGACTTCTACTTTGCTCAGACAGCTTAGTGTCTGCTTTTCTGTTGCCAGCTGAAATGACTTTCAAAATGAAATATGGAGATGTGAAATTAATACAGGACTATACCAGAGGTGATGGTCAAACTGATAAGCAAAAAACCCCACGTTTTAAACGCTGATAAACAGCTAATCATTGACTAGAAACACTAAGAAGGGTATAAAATACCAACAAACTTCTTTTCAACTTTTATCACAGGAGAAGATTATTTGTCTTTTTGCATATTATACCCTAGTTAAACATGAACTTAAGTGTATCCTTAAAATAGTTATCTTGCTTATTACCTGTTATTTAGTAAGAGGTGACGGTTTTGTCAGTGTCTAGTGTGATGTAAAAGCAGCAAAACAGAACATAGCGATCAGGAGAGTGTGCTCAGACAGCGGTCGACTTTCTCAAGGCTGCAAGAAGCTGTTGTTCCCTGGCAAATCCAGGCTAGACTCTGGACAGAGCTAAGAGAAAACTTATCCAGGACCCACACAGTAAGTGTACTGTATCAAGGGCTCTACAGCCTCCTGTACAATGCTGTTCAATAAAGCTTCAGAAACATTGTAAGTCACTCTTTCCATTGACTTAAATTTCCTAAAGGCAAAATCCCGGTTAGATCTCAGCATAAACGTCCAATCACCAGAAGGACTACAGTTATCAACAGAAAACACTCAAATCGAACTGAGATCTCTTAAGAGAAGGAAGGAAAAAAATGAAGCTTTACTCTTCCTGATTCTGTTAGCAGTGTCAAGAACCTCCAAAGAACTAATTCTAAGGCTCATTCCATAAGTTCAGCCTGGAGGAAACTGTGCACAGCTGTCACCAAATAAGAGATAAGATAAACCCATGCTTAAAAATAATTTCAGCTTTTCAGATTCCAAGAGTTTTAATATGAAACAGTGAAGAAAAACATTTTTAAAATCAGGAAAAATACCTGGACAAGTGTCCTTTTAAGGTGCCTGATGACTGGCTCATTCTCCAAAGATACTACAGTGGGGTCCAATATCGTGCGAACTACATGGTGGGGAAGCTGTTGCTACTCCCAGGTACATGACACAGAAGGACCTGAGAACAACAGCCTGGGTCAGTGCAGCATCTTTGGTAGTTGCTGGAAGAGAGTTCCTCCTTCCCATGCTTGTTCCTCTACGGTACGTCAACGTAAAACACACACAGCTAACAGCACCTCCTAAAGCAGAACAAAAACCTAAATCTAGCAGTCTCCACAAGACAATCAAAAATCACTCTAAGTACCCAGCAGACTCTCTCTGGGAGTAAAGAGCTAGAACTGGCACGGGCAGAGCCTACAGCAAGACTAACGACCGAGACAGAAGCTAGGTAACGTCAGGCTCTGAAGATGTCTTCCATACAGAAAGAAACGATCGAGCCATGCGGATTGGTTCTCCCTACCAAGGGAAGAAAGTTAACGGTCTGTGAGAAGCTGTACCTGGGAAATGATACTGGCTAAACTTTCGGTGTGCCTGCCTCCACCTGCTGGCAAGGAGAAGCGCTGCCGCTGAAGATAGCTGCCTCAAGATCGTTCGCGCGCTCTTAGCCATGCCTGTTTACCACTGGAATCAGTGACCGACATTACCACGCTGTGGCGGCAACAAACAGTGCTCCACAGCACTTCTAGTACGGGATAATCCACCTCGCAAAATCTGACGCCTGCAGTTTATAACCCAGACAGTTGTGAAATGCCAGACAGTTACTTCTCTCTCTTTAAACAATGGTAATAAATAGACACAGCAAGAATTCATACGATAAACAAGATCAAAAGGTATATATTCTTCTATGCACACTAATTACCTGGTAAATGACATCTTGAAAGAGAACTGGGAAAGTGAGTGCAGCATCTTCTAATTCATTTAGACTACAGTGCACTAATGTTTCATCCTATTAAAAAAATAAAAGATGGTAGAGAAGAAAGAAAAGATTGTGAAAAGAACGCTGAAAATAGAAGTCATTTTCTGGATTTTTATGCTCATTTTAAGGTAGGTTTATTTAGTCAGGAAAATTTATTTTTGTGCAACTGCTGTCAAGATTGAAGAAGAATTCTTAGAATGAATTATGTGTTGCATTATCCTTGCAGTTTTTGAAAAAAAAATCACTTAGAATTGTGTGCAAGGGGTGTAATTATACGAAGATATTTTAATTTTGTAGGCTATCCTATCATTCAGTTCAAATCTGATTCTGTCAGTTTGAATAATCCATCCATTCATACGACCACTAGAGGACGTGCCAGCTGATACTGTCCATGATAAAATAATCTTCCTGACATCATTAACAGGGCCTGAAACAACCTTCAAAACAGAGAGACTAGAAGAAATGATTGTGAAGACAAATATATTTTCTATGAATATTTTAAAAAGTGGATTTGTGCCCTCTAAGAATAAGAATGTTCTAAGAATTAAAAGGTTCATTCTTGATCAATCTTGACGCCAGACATACATTCAGACAGCTGAATTTTCCTATTTATTACATCGCGCTTTTTTCCACATTGGATTTAGGAAAGCTTTATGGGGACAGATAACTCTTTGTTTGAGATGATAAAAATTGTAATGCCTTTTTTTTTAAACAGGATGTTAAGTATTCAACAAATAGAGGCAGCATTCTATTCTTGCCACTATTAATTTTTTTCTAATGCAGACTATAACTAAAAATACTAAAAACCGTGTAACATTCAACAAGGCCTTTTTGTTTAAAGCAAACATTACTAATTTCAGCAACAAACAAAATGCTACATACCCCCTGCTTTTGGTATGTGTTTATAAAGATATTTACCAAGTCTAGAACTAATGAGAATTCTGGTGTGCTTCTTGTTTTCAGTGGAAGAGCTGGCTTCCTGTTAAGTTGTTCTTCTGTTAGTGGTGGAACATGTTTGATGAAATAATATCTGAAAAGAATACAGATTTTGCTGTAGAAGTGTATATACAGTATTTAACTGGCAATGTTGTAGCCCAACTTAATATTTCAAATATCGAAGGCTGCACAAGACGTAAATATTTTAAATTGAGAAAAAAACCCACATCAATATCCGCTTATTAAGTTAAGAGCTTTTGGAACTCATTACCATAATATAAAAATGTTCCAGCTAAAAAAAAAAAAAAAAAAAGAAAACCCTGTCTGAACCCAATACTCAAAATGATCAATTTAATATTTTCAGTACAAACGTTAGCACTTACGGATCAAAGACTTCCCAGTCTTCTTCATAGGTGGCTTCTGCATGAGCTGATGAGTAGCCACTGTCTGGAGATACTGGTGCTAAAATTCAACGAAAATGACCAAAACAAAAAATAAAACAAAAAACCACAAGAGCTAGTCTTATTAGTGCAGTTTTTAGAAGTGAAAATTTGCACTTGATACACGAGTGCCTCAAACAACAGTGAAACAACTGTCCCTTCAGCCCCACCCTCTCAGTCCCCATGTTTCCTCTGGAATCGCTGCACAGCTCCTCAGGAAGCTGCCCGAGGGCTGGACGCCACCTCGTGCCGCAGAGCTCCACGGCCTGGCCGAACTGGCCGTGCCCGTGTGACACAGCAAGGCATCCACACCGCCTCTGACGATGCGAACCACCCGGACGCACGCTGCAGCCCAAGAAGCTGGCGCAACTCGGCCAGTCTGCAGCTCGCTCCCACCTCGTGTCTGAGGGGCCCTTCTGAAACAAGGCAACAACCCAGCCAAAAGGTCTGGACTGCGCCGGGGGATCACACAGCAGCCCCTCTACTTTCTAAAGTTTAAATTAAGGTTAGATTTACTTCCCTGAAAGGAGTCCTCAAAAGCCTCAGCGCTACTTAACTACCGATGTTTTGAGGGTCTAGGGAGGATTCAGATAACCGTTAAGAATTCGATGCTGGCCATCCACAAAGAAGAGAAGCTGAAGTTTACAGATACAATTTTTGTCAAAAAAGATGATGATGGGAAAATTAATGTAGGATCTACGTGTTTCTCATTCACCTCACCATGTTGTTCCAATATAAGATACCAAAATGTTGCAAATTTCTCTTTCGTGACCAGCAAGTCTAGGGTGTGCATTTTTAATGGGGGGAGTGGGGAGGATCAATATTAATAAAAATGCCTTTCTTCTGGAATCTTTGTTTTCACTTGAAGAAATGTTAAGAGGTCAACTGAGTTATGCCGGGAATTGCCAAAACTGTGTCTTTAGTACATAAAAGAGATTTGTCTATAAACATAAAAATCAATATTAATACCGTTTGCATGCCCTAAGCAAATGTGAAATGTTAATGTATGCAAAATGCAGGTGCTAGGACTTCCCTAAGAGCACAAACTCCATACAGGTTCAATAGCTGAGTCCAAGGCAAGCACACATTTCTTACCTGTAAGTGGTGGCAGGTCACGGTCAGTTGTTTCCTCCACTTCTTCTAAACCATTGTTGACCGTAGACCTGACCTGCACTGCTTGGCTAGTATAAGCTGCTCCATTGGTTGATGTTGCAGTACTTGTAGTAATCTCATCTACCTGTTCCATATCAAGCTGTTTGACTATTTCTTCAGCTTCAACAGCTTGTCCTGGAGAATCTGATCCTGATGTTCCTGAATTAAGATTTCAGTACACTCATAGTCACTCTTTTTAAGCTGAGCTACCTATCGGAATACTCATAGTCATTATTAGCCACACAAAAAAGAGTTCCGGAACACCTGAAGATAGCTCCATTTGATTCACGTTACAAAAATAAGAACCAAAATGAAGACCATGACAAATGCCTTTTATGTTTGGAACAAGGAACTTAATACCAATTTTTTATTTTCTTCTTTTTTTTTTTTTAAAAAAAGGTACACTGCTAGATACTTACACCTATGAAAGAAATGTTCTAATGCATATAACCTTATTGCTTCTTTTATTAATGATCAACCCTTCCAACAATTAAGGAGCCCTTTATCTTGGTCTGTAAATCAGAATGAAAAGTGTACTGCCGCTTAAAACAGCCGTTTCTTAAAAAAAAAATCTACCATTCTTAGCTTTAACACTATTGGCTTTTTAAATAATACTCACCATTTTTATTTGCTGGTGAAAAAAAATTGAAAACAGGAGAAAATATGGTTCCCAGTAATGTAGTTCGTGGGGGACTGCCAGTGGCAGGATTATCTTCTAATTTTCCATTTTGCTTTACATGTTGGTTTGTCATTTCGTAACTTCCAGCTTCTGTGAAAGAAAAGTTATAAAGTATAATACCATGCTTTTGTTTTTCACAGTTACATCCTCTCTTCTATAGTTATTATTTTCACTATAGGAAAGATCCCTCTTGCTCATGGTTCAGCTGGGTCAACAACAAAATTAGCCTAAGTAATTAAAAAAAAAAACCAAAGAAGTGCTAGCAACCTAGTGTCAACATAAAAACAAAATGCCAATTTTCAACACCTTCTTAATTTTAACACTACAAATTAGGAAGCCCTCATTGTTTACATAAAGTATGCTATAGATTAACAAATAATAGAAATTTAAATCCTTTAAATGGGCTTGATGATGGAAGGTGGACTTTAAGATGCTGCGCACCTTTCACAACAAATAGATGTCAGTATCAGAGGGACTCCACTAGATGGAAACAAGAGAAAGCAGCAGCGGAGCTCCAACGGTTGAACCTCCCAGCTTCACAAGATCAAGCCCATCACTTATTATTCTCCACATATATACACACACACATATATGCATAAATACAATTATGAAGTAAAATAATTTTTCATTGTTATCAACTAAACTTCATTAGTTGATAACACTACTCAACTAGTAGTTAGTTGATAACAAAGGACGTAGAATTAAATAAATCTCCACATTACAAAACATAACACGTAACAATTAAGGTTTTCTATAAATGTGCACGTACGGTAAAGTACATCCTAGAACTAAAAATTGCCATCTCATGGCTGAGGTCCAAGACACGGTTCTGAGACTGAAACGAACGTTATTGACTTCACAGTAACAAGTCTTTGAGACGTCTGTCCATATGGAAGAAAGCAAATGTATTTTGTGCACATGAGCTGAGAACCTTTTTGTCAGCTGAGCCTGATGGAGCCGCACAAGTACTTCACGCTTCCTATCGGTTCTATATAAAACACAGGGTGCGCCAGCTGCAACTCGGTGCCTTCACTAATACAGAATATTTTAACTAAGAACTTCATATTGCTGTAGCAGTAACATGGGCTCAGTGTGCTCTATGTGCATATCTCGGAACACGCTGGATTTAAGTCAGTAGCTTCCTCTTTGAGCACTGTCGGCATGCATCACACGACAAGCGGGTGCATATCCATGATCTCTCCAGGAGGCAAAAAACCTTAATTAGCAGTAGCGAATACCGGAAAAAGGGGTTTCTCCTAAAGCCATGTTACACAGACATCTGACAACAACCAAAGGGGAAATTCTCTCACATTGTAACCTTTCCATCACTGAAGTCACTCGTCTGCAGCTCCACCCTCTACTTAGCTACCGATTCTGCAAACCCTGTCAGGCTATGAAATCTTTGGGACCTCTGCCTCGCTGACAAACTTGGCAGAAACCAGACAATGGATTCCCAAGTTACTGGGGGAATGGAGAATAAAGGAACACCGACAGGCAGCACAATGTCTTGTTTCCTTAGAAAAGGCGTCTAAAAAATGGTTTTTTTTTAAAGTCAGATTTGGAACCACAGCTGATACTTTAAATGGCATTGACCATTTTATCATGTCATTATTAGAGATATTCAAAAAGAAACAATTTTCACAGGGAACAGGGTTGTGGAATCTCCATTCCTAGAGATATTCAGAACCTGACTGGACAAGGCTCTGAGCAGCCTGACCTAACTCCAAAGCCAGATCTCACTTCAAGCTGGATCACCACTGCTGTGAGGGGAGCAGGGGGACTGGCCCAGCTGACCTTTACAGGTGCCTTCTGATATAAGTTTTCCTACGAATCTGACAGAAACCTGTCTATGTGTCTTGATAAGTGCTTTCAATATCTAAGGACACCTGGTTGCTTCCGCAAAGGTCATGAGTTGTGAAGTCATATTTCACTTTTTTTGTGAGAAAACAGGAGACGAGCTAAATCAAATCATTATCATTGGCTTTTTAGAATAATAATTTTAAAAATTAGTTTGAAAATAGCTGGTCATGATCACACATCCAAATTGTTCTTACAGAGATACAATGGATGTGTCTGAGAGGTAATGTAACTGTTGCTTCCAGTCTTAGAAATCTTATTTTGCTGCTATCAGCTCAGCCTTGCTCTCACTGAAGTCAATCACAAACCCCTTAATAACCTCCACCAGTGCAGAATGTCCTACATTCGTTAACAGCGGTAAGACTACTGAATCACCGTTCAACTGCAACGACATACGATGAGAATATTTACAAACCTCCATTCATTTGACTTTTCCGTCGTACTCGAGAGATCTGTTTATTAGGCTTTTCTCCTGTTTGAGGTGTGGATGTAATCAAGTTGTTATCTATATCCCGTTCAATTCTACTTCTTTTTGCAGGATTTTCTCTTTCTTCCTTAAAATAGAAAAGGGGGAAAGAAGGAATATACTGAATAGTGCCTCTTTTCTCCACTGAATACTACCAGAAAATGTTAGCTGTTAGAGAAAGTTTCACAAAAGATCCATTTACTGTTCCACTTCCAGAGGCAGCATATGCAACATGTATCTGGCCAGCTGGGATTCTGAACTCATTTAAACTGACACAACTCAAGGTAAATAGCAAAGTATCAGGAAAGGAAACTGTGCTTGGAACTTCTGTAGTAGAAAACTGTCTTTAAGTACTATTTCACTGGACAGCCAATTTATAAATATTTAAGTGCTATGGAGCTGGGGAAATGTAGAGCCAAGGCAACTAAAATTTATCTGAAACTCGATTTCTCTGACTGTTAAATATACAGGAAGTAACCTGCACAACAATATCCAATATGAAACTCTCCACCGTGGTCCCTACACAAAGAGGCTTGCTAAATTGTACCCAAGTACGTAACTTGCTGCTATTCAGTCTGTATCAGATAGTGCACGGCAAAACTTAGCTGTTAAAAATGTTGTAAGCAAGGGTTATGACCCAATGATTCTTCTTACCCTGAAGTAAATGACTGTTCTTCCCTGTGGCACTTACATGAATGACACAGAACCAAACATTTTTGCATATTTTCTGTGCATGAGTGTACGTGTAGGCACACGTTTAAGACAGGTTCCCTCCCCTCTTTCCCCAAAGCACCTAATACAACTTAATAAAAGGGCAATCTGAAATCTAAAGCATGACTATCATACAGAGTACACTGCAACGTAAGGTGCGAGACAACGCAAAATAAATTGGATTAAATATCAAAATAAATAACAAGGCCACGGACCATATCAAAGTTAATTAAAATTTCAATTTTAGAATTACAGTATTACCTTTCTGGAGCAGCAGTTTCACATCTTTAAAAAGAAAAGAGAAAAATGGTTTGCGTGCTCCAAAAAAAAAGTAAATAGATCTTTTACAAAAATTACTCTAAAGCCCATGCTAATAGTACAGTAGCTAAAAGAAATACTAACAAACATGGAAATGTATTGACAACCGTATCAGAAGACAAGCGAACACCACTGATCCCAAAAGCTTCCTACTGGCAATATCCTTCACCAACAAGCTTGGTGAGAACAATCTAATTACTGCCACCTAGAATTAATAATATTGTACATACCATAAATCCATATAATGTGAGAAAATGGATGGCTCACTGAACTGATAAAAGAACAGTAAGGCATCTCATCTCCTAGGGCATTTGTTCAGATGTTCAACACCGGGGGAAAAATGAGAGAAATTAACTAACTTCCAAAAGCTATCCATTGGCCTTCACAAAACGAGTTGCACTCTCACTCTGCTTTATGGAAAACAAGCGTAGAAACATCACAAAAGGCTACAATGGAAACAGGAAATCTGGCTGATGGTATCAGGAGCAGCATAAAGAGTTCACTAAATCGGGAGATCCCTTCCGTCCTCCAGAAGAGGAGCTATCACACCGTGGTGGGAAAGCTCACCCTGCCATGCCCACGTTGTGCTAGTTAACAGAATTCAAAGGTGAAGTCAGATATAATGTTGTTATTGTGCTACCTGGTTTATACACTGAAAATGTTATTGCACAGATAGAGAATTAAATACCCCTATTATATGTATTTATATAACAATCTATTTGAATTCTGTGATTAGGTTGTTTTCAGAAACCATGTACGTATTAAGGAACAGCCTAAACTGAGACTAGAAGTAATGACAACACGTTCAAAGTCAATGCAGCTTCTGACAGTGCCAGAACCCCCAAAACCGAACAAGTTTAGAGGATCTTGCACAGCAAGTTCTACATATTTCTGATGCTAACATTTAAAAATTTTAACAGTCCTTCCTGTACGCACACGCGTGTCAGTTTTTCTGGTATATCGGATTTGTCATTTGTAAATGACAGATCCTGTTGCGCACTCCATACTATTGCTGACTTACATGGGGGCTGCGAGTTCGCAAAAGACCGCAAGATCAGACCTATCACCATCCACACTTGAAGAGCCACATTTTAGTCTCTGGTTTCTCTAACTAAACAGCTATAAGGCTTTTTCAGGTTTTGTTTGTTTAAGGAGTATTTCTAGTAAGACGTCTTTACAATACCAGATAAATGACCTACGACTATGATCGAAATTCTCGAGATATACCTGTCATGAAGACATTTATTGCCGTAAATCCATGTAACCTCAGTGGTGATTTAGATTTTAGCATACCCATAAACGAAGTACCATGCAAGTTGTACACACACGCTATCTCAAAGAGTTATAACGTTTCCATGGCAGCCACAAGACTACTTTGTTAAGTCATTAGCGCTTTGGAAGATAGCCCGGCAGTATCAATATCATGCCATGCTAATGCCACTGGAACCACTCCAAGTCCTGCTACAGGCTCAGGAGAGGACATGAGAGGAAACAGGAGAAAAATGTGGACATTTTATATTAAAAAAACCTGTCAAGAAAAAAAAAGAACGGAATGTAATGCAAAGATTTGGGAGAGGAAGAGAAGCGGGGGAGAGAGAAAGGTAACAAAACCTTAAAGAGACAAAGGGAAGGAAAACCAGACATATTTCCCTTATCTTAAAATTCCAACATAAAATGTTTTGCTTAGATTTCAGCGTTCTGTTGCAGTGGTTTAGCAGCCAAAACGTTGCACTATTGAGCTACAGTATAGATGCTGAATGTAAAATAGATTAATTGTCCTGGTTTAATAAAAAAGAAAATGTAAGCGGATTTAACCATTTATTTTTTCTGAAACATTTCTTTGTCGGTGTGTCAGTGTTACTATGACAGGTAATTAACACATGCCATGAAATATTAAATTTCACTATATCTTTGACAATTTAAGAATATACTCTTACTTTAATTAAAGTTATGGACTGCTGGGACTGAATGAAGTTGTTTTTTTTTTTATTAGTGGCCTCCCTTTACAGAAAAAACCCAAAGGTTTCTGACGCAATTGCAAGGTTACATTCAGCCTATCAAAGTAATATATATATATATATAAAATTCACCCTCAAAACGTACATGCAACAGGTTTTAACATGTGAAGATTAGTAAAGTTCAGATTTCTGTTTAGCCCTGAAAATGTTTGAGTTTGATCCACTAAGCGGGGCCAGCGTTCACTGCAATAATACGCTGCGTAGTCATATCAGTTTCCTGATAGCTGAATTTGTGAGGTTTGACCTTTATCGACTGATGGACTCCTAAGCAATTTTGAATAAAAATGCTAAAAATCTTCAGCAAATTTATGCTTACAGAGTTACTTTTCTTAGTTGCCAGTATTGGTAATTCCCAAATTCAAGAAATCCTTAAAAGAGAAATTAAAATTCTACTGAGTTTATTAGTCAACATTTTCACAAAGGAATACTTCGGTAATAAATTCTGTGATTTACTGGACTGTCTTCAATACGCCCAATACGCCTGCAACAGACCCCTGTAAGGTTTGAAAGACTGCTTTTTTTTTTTTTTTTAAATATCTGTCACCTGACACAACTATCACAGGTACTTCTTGCCTCCCAATTCTTCACAAGAATGTTGTGCTTCCACCACATGACGCGTTTATTTATTCTTAATAGAAATGGTTTTAAATCAAACTTAACTGAATATGACCCAATTGAAAAATGAAAGACGCAGCCCACTGATGGTGTACCTTGGGTGTGCTTCCTTTAATAAACTTTTTGATTGAAGACAGCAAGCCAGTTTCATTTTTCTGTGGTCTTCCTCCGCCAACAGGTAAGCTCTCTTCCACCTCCGAATGTTTCCTCTTCGCCCTCAGAGCACGTTGTGTGTGAATTTGATTCGATTGCTGAGAAGCTTTCCGCGTTCTCAGCCTCATTTTCATGTGTACCACATGTAAAGCTATAAAAGGAAAAAACAAGAATACTTAGTCATTGAAGAAACGTATTAAGCTTCAGCTCATAAATTCAAAGTTATGTAACACTGACAGTGTTCTGATTTTACATCCATATATATGGCTTAATTTAAATCAAAGAGAAGAACTATTTAAGTTAAAGCATAACATGGGCAGAAGAACAAATGAATATAATCCCGCCACGGATACATCTAACCATTAGATCAATGAGGTTTTTGCATAACCCTCCAATCCGAGTAGTAGGAACAAAAAATCTACCTGCTTTTAAGATGAAAAGCATTGTATGGTGCCTGGTGTCTTCAGCACCTAACAACTAGGCTCAGTGACCTAGGCAGTCCTTTCCAGCTCTGTGTTCCTCACAATACTTCATTTTAAGTCTCTACGTTAAATTTGAGATGAGGCATAAATCTAAATTCGTGTCAAGTGTTCACAGAAGAAGAAATCATAAATGAGACTCTGCATTCAATATGGGTGAGGATATAGCAGCTCAACAAAGGAATCTAAGATTGATCTTCAATACAACTGTATTTGGGAATAAGATTAGACCACAGGAAGACTCATGCAAGGGCAATATTTATTAAAGCAGAGTAAGAGACCATTCCAGGGAATGGGTCCCATTTATCTCCGACCTTCAACTGGACTGCTGGTATAGTCAAATTTGTGCATAAATATAACTGCTTCTCTGGACTGAGGGATATGCCTTCTTCAGTTGACTGAAGCTCATACTTGGGTTGATTCGAATGGGACTACTCATGTGCTTAAAATTATGCATATACTGGATCAGGAGCAGAAAAAAGGCGGCGCAAGAAATCCATCTGAGTTGTAATGCACAGAAATACTGGTAAGAAAGTAATATGCATTTCCTAGCTGAAGTCATGACAAAAAGCATTTTTTTACAGAAGAAAAGCATATGCTTATCGCGATAGGATCAGTATCTGCGTTTCTGAAGCTCATTTAGCATGTATCTTATTGCTGAATAGGCAGAATAAATAATCTATAACATTTAAAATATAAGTAATGTCACAACAGCTATCTTGTTTAGGAAAAGGCAGCGGTGGCACTGGTATGATTCACAGACACAGAAATGCTGTGACAATATTTTTCAGAAACAGTCCAAAAACTGTACACAGTTGCATTTGTAAATCTCAATCTCAAACGAAAGGTGTTCCAGCTAATGAAGAATAACATAACTACTGACACTATTTTTACGAGACTTAGCAAAAAAGTACTTGGTATTTTCAAGAGTGAAATATTTTAGTTACATGTAATATGTGTTTTAAATGCCAGCAAACATGGGATTTCATTTTTTGTACATACACGTCCGGCATTTCCCAGCAGTAGTTAATACAACAAAACTGTTTAAAGACGGGAAAAGGACAAGCTGAGGTTCTTAAATGGCTGAATTAACTACAGGAGAAGTGGACTGATACATGAGGTTTAAGGAAAGACAATGGCAACCGTAGTCTAAATTTATAAAAACTGGTTCCTTATAATCTTGGGCCCTCTAGTAACAGAAGCATTAAAACTCCGAGTCCATGACAGCATCCTTTTGTTATTAATACTTGCAATAAAATTTGCATTTTGTTTAAAAGAATCTACTGTATGTGGAAAAAAGTAATGCAGAGAAATAATGAAAAAAATCCCCAAAGATTTTAATCCAATTTTCTGTTCCCACTCCTTGCCACTAGAAAAATAAAAAGATAAAAATACCACTCATACAAAGATGTACAATAAATACGCCTGTTATCAGAACTTGCATCTCGACTTTTCTTTCTTACAAACTGCTGCCAGATTAATTTTTTGGGTATGATTTATGGCGGGAAGGATCCACAGCAACAGACGTATGCTCTTATTGTACTCCAGTACAGATCAGGAGGATCTAATTACAATACTGAAGAAATTATCAAACATCAATGGACAGGATGGTCCAAAGATACCTTAAAACATATAATGTATATTCACTTCAGAAATACTGAGGAAAGCATTATATTATATCAATGTTGTGTGGATTAAATCACCTACTTTAAGTTAGTATGACTTGCCAAAATCATATTATCCTAGGCGGCTGAAAAAAGGACAATTACATTTAAGGTTTCTCAGTGTTCTTGTATGTGGGAGAAGAACTAACTCACAACCCTAGCAGGAAATACAGCCTGAGACAGAAAATGGCCATTAAACTTACAAACCAAATAGTTTAAATGTATCAATGTTTCAAGTTAAATAGTTAGCGATTTGTTGGAATGAAGTTGGAGAAAAACCACACTGTTTTGCCATGTTAAAAAAATTCTTAAAACTCTCCAAGAAGCATAATCCTTCCATGCTTTGAAAAGGGAATTTTATTAGCAATATTATCAACATGTTTAGGAATTAATTTGGCTGAATTATAACTCTCTGAAAATCCTCAATCTGTATATTGCAAGGAGGCACATATTAGATCACAGACAGCAACCTCTAGGACAGAGAAGTGAGCGGAGGAGTGCAGACAGCAGAGTCATAAACACTTCAACCAGCCCAGCTTCAATGGGTTTCAAATGGGTATCAACAGCCCCGGCACGCAAGGCTCCTTCACATCTCTGACATGCCAGCCAGCCCCATGCCAGCCAGAATGACTAACCATTCTTTTTTTGTATTCCACAGGTCAAATGGATTTTTGTTTGCAATCCTTCTTGCCAGGAAGCCCTGGAAGCCAGGCACAGGAACAGAGCGACGAGGCAGCCTATACCCACGGTGGTACCTTGGGTACAGGAAACACGTTTACGCTGAGAAGATGAGGAGAAATGGTAAAAGGGAAATAAAATCAGAAAGACACAGGAAAAACGGTATGAGAATATGTAATCATCAGAGCAAACTTCTCAAGGGTACTTTAAGATATAGTAGGATGACATGAGGAAACCTAGTGCCTTGCTCCTGCTCCCTCCTCTTTTCTTTCCCACACGCATTTCAGAGTTTGTCTCCTCCTCAGAGACCAGGCTAGCTCACTGAGCTAACGGGAAAAAGAAATTACTTCATTTTTATGCCAGTTAAATCTGTTTATAAAGGGAATCAATGGGCATCTGAGTAATGCAACAGAGCAGGCGCTGGAGAACGCGCAGCCCGCCTCACGCGTGATATAGCTAGGCATCACACAGCCTACTGAGCTGGTGTATTTGGGAGAGCTGAATAGGACAGCAGTCCAAAGACGGATGGAGGGAAGCTGGGAGTCACTAGAGGCTCCATTCCCAGAGCACTCACTGTGATAGAGCACAGGGTTCAAAGTGGCCCTGATGTCTTGCAGCAAACAGGTAGGCAGTGTGTGCATACAGCCAAGCACCAAGCAAGCGGGATGGAGGGCCGCCAGTCCCACCAACTGCAGCCCAAGAATGCCCTGATCTCCGTGACATCTGCCAGTGCCATCACGGAATCATTTAGGTTGGAAAAGACCCTTAAGATCATCGAGTCAACCGTTAACCCAGCACTGCCAAGTCCACCACTAAACCACGTCCCTAAGTGCCACGACTACACGTCTTTTAAATACCTCCAGGGATGGTGACTCAACCCCTTCCCTGGGCAGCCTGTTCCAGTGCTTGACAACCCTTTCGGTGAAGAAATTTTTCCTAACATCCAACCTAAACCTCCCCTGGCGCAGCTTGAGGCCATTTCCTCGCGTCCTATCGCTGTAACTTGGGAGAAGAGACCGACCCCCACCTCACCACAACCTCCTTTCAGGTAGTTGCAGAGAGCGATAAGGTCTCCCCGCAGCCTCCTCTTCTCCAGGCTAAACCCCCCCAGCTCCCTCGGCCGCTCCCCATCACGCTTGTTCTCCAGACCCTTCCCCAGCTCCGGTGCCCTTCTCTGGACACGCTCCAGCACCTCCATGTCCTTCTTGTCCCGAGGGGCCCAAAACTGAACACAGCATTCGAGGTGCGGCCTCACCAGTGCCGAGCACAGGGGCACCATCCCTGCCCTGCTCCTGCTGGCCACACCATTGCTGACACAAGCCAGGATGCCGTTGGCCTCCTTGGCCACCTGGGCACACTGCTGGCTCGTGTCCAGCCGGCTGTCAGCCAGCACCCCCAGGGCCTTCTCCGCCGGGCAGCTTTCCAGACACTCTGCCCCAAGCCTGGAGCATTGCCTGGGGTTGTTGTGACCCAAGGGCAGGACCCGGCACTTGGCCTTGTTAAACCTCATACAGTTGACCTCGGCCCATCGATGCAGCCTGTCCAGATCCCTCTGTAGAGCACAAGAAGAGGATACCCTAACCTAAACACCAAAGCTTGGGCCTGAGCATTGCTGTTCTTAAGCCTTTTCTATACCGTCATGCTTTTGTG
Source organism: Morus bassanus (assembly GCA_031468815.1). NCBI lineage: Eukaryota > Metazoa > Chordata > Aves > Suliformes > Sulidae > Morus > Morus bassanus. Next base: position 1,008,361 of record CM062581.1, on the reverse strand, counting down.
CCACTCATAACTGTGGTCTCAAGTTAACCCAATTACAGAAACTGATTTCCAATCACCAGTGCTATGAACTCTCTGGAAAGAGTGTACTGCACAGAACTTAAATAGTCAGGACTCCCTAAAAGATATATGTTGATTAGATAAACATATACACAAATGAGACTCTTAATTCTCATTTACCTTGTTCAAAAAACTCTGGAAGGTAAGAAGAGAGTTACACCAAACTAATTCAAGTTTTTGATTGACAATGGATAACTATTTACCATGGGGAATTAGGGATTAAGTAAATGACCGCTAAAATAGAGCAGGATTTAGTATATTCAAAGACGTAAACCACATTCATTGAAATGTTACTTACGCATTTCGAAAAACTGGAAAACATCCTGCAATGCAACTTTATAAAACAGCAGTGTTTTAAAATATTCTGGTGAGAAATCTAAGACGACTGCCATTTCCTGGGCAGGAATTAAACAAGACTACACTGAAAACAAATGTGTGTAAAAAGGAATTAGACAAAATTGTAAAACAATGAAAGAAGACTGACACAAGTGAAATTCCAATTTGAGAATGAAAATATTACTTAAAATTTGCTATACTACGAGTTGCCTGATTTTTCTAGAACTGAAAGAAATAATAGGCAGACAAAAGATGAACCAATTTAATGTTTGTCAGTGGTGAGCATGTATTTATCCAGCAAGGAACCATTCAACTCATCTGTACGCTATTGCCAGAGAGTTCTTTGGCTCATTTCACATCCTGGGTATCACGCCTGGGGTTATAAATATCTCTAATGGACTTAGCAACAGTTACCTACAATCCTCTCAATGACTGAAGCTTGCCTTCCTAATGCTTGATACATTTGGCAGTAGGCAGCTTTTACTTGAATTACATTTGTGTTTCTCTTCCGACACAAGCATAAACCAGACTACAATACTTAAGACACTCTCTCAGTCAAAATAATCAAGCCTAAACATGTAGGTGAATTTCCTTCCTCAAACACGTGCAATTTGGATTTCACCACAGCGTGCCGTTCGGCAAAGAGCCTGACTAACTGACGGCGTAACCAAGTATCTCACTTAGCCACGCTCAGTCAAGACCTCGGCTGTGCCCGGGAGGTGCGCTAAGACCAACGTCGAACAGTCGTACAGTCAGTTGC